>OY744525.1:134030894-134150894 GCA_963556195.1 Sepiola atlantica
AGTGTTATTTTATTTAAAGATTCAAATTTTTTGTTTTCTACACCAGAAATTAGAAATAATAATTGAAGAGTTTGAATGCAAAACGCGATAAACACCATTTTATAAATTACGAAGCTAGCACTACAAACAGTGTTACATTTAAACACTCGACCAGACAATCAAATTATGTTTTACATAATATTATACCGGAATAATTATTTTTTGCTTTCAATGAAAATAAGTTTATATTTGAAGTCTATATTTAATATATTCGTTCTTTTATTGATTAAGGTTTCAATTTAAACAAATTGGATTTATCGCGTTTTGCATTCAAACTCTTCAATTACACCCCAACCCTGTGACACGAAAACATCCAGCATCACACTAGACAGGTTGAAATAAATTAAAATGTCAATTTGACATAAATTGTAAAGATAGTACTTCATGATGTTGGTAACAATTATTTTGCCTTTCATGAGATAATGTCTAAATTACAGATACAAAATGGTGTTCGAAATAAATTAAAATGTCAATTTGACATAAATTGTAAAGATAGTACTTCATGATGTTGGTAACAATTATTTTGCCTTTCATGAGATAATGTCTAAATTACAGATACAAAATGGTGTTCGAAATAACTTAAAATGTCAATTTGACATAAATTGTAAAGATAGTACTTCATGATGTTGGTAACAATTATTTTGCCTTTCATGAGATGATGTCTAAATTACAGATACAAAATGGTGTTCGAAATAAATTAAAATGTCAATTTGACATAAATTGTAAAGATAGAACTTCATGATGTTGGTAACAATTATTTTGCCTTTCATGAGATGATGTCTAAATTACAGATACAAAATGGTGTTCGAAATAAATTAAAATGTCAATTTGACATAAATTGTAAAGATAGTACTTCATGATGTTGGTAACAATTATTTTGCCTTTCATGAGATGATGTCTAAATTACAGATACAAAATGGTGTTCGAAATAAATTAAAATGTCAATTTGACATAAATTATAAAGATGGTACTTCATGATGTTGGTAACAATTATTTTGCCTTTCATGAGATGATGTCTAAATTACAGATACAAAATGGTGTTCGAAATAAATTAAAATGTCAATTTGACATAAATTGTAAAGATAGTACTTCATGATGTTGGTAACAATTATTTTGCCTTTCATGAGATAATGTCTAAATTACAGATACAAAATGGTGTTCGAAATAAATTAAAATGTCAATTTGACATAAATTGTAAAGATAGTACTTCATGATGTTGGTAACAATTATTTTGCCTTTCATGAGATGATGTCTAAATTACAGATACAAAATGGTGTTCGAAATAAATTAAAATGTCAATTTGACATAAATTGTAAAGATAGTACTTCATGATGTTGGTAACAATTATTTTGCCTTTCATGAGATGATGTCTAAATTACAGATACAAAATGGTGTTCGAAATAAATTAAAATGTCAATTTGACATAAATTGTAAAGATAGTACTTCATGATGTTGGTAACAATTATTTTGCCTTTCATGAGATGATGTCTAAATTACAGATACAAAATGGTGTTCGAAATAAATTAAAATGTCAATTTGACATAAATTGTAAAGATAGTACTTCATGATGTTGGTAACAATTATTTTGCCTTTCATGAGATGATGTCTAAATTACAGATACAAAATGGTGTTCGAAATAAATTAAAATGTCAATTTGACATAAATTGTAAAGATAGTACTTCATGATGTTGGTAACAATTATTTTGCCTTTCATGAGATGATGTCTAAATTACAGATACAAAATGGTGTTCGAAATAAATTAAAATGTCAATTTGACATAAATTGTAAAGATAGTACTTCATGATGTTGGTAACAATTATTTTGCCTTTCATGAGATGATGTCTAAATTACAGATACAAAATGGTGTTCGAAATAAATTAAAATGTCAATTTGACATAAATTGTAAAGATAGTACTTCATGATGTTGGTAACAATTATTTTGCCTTTCATGAGATGATGTCTAAATTACAGATACAAAATGGTGTTCGAAATAAATTAAAATGTCAATTTGACATAAATTGTAAAGATAGTACTTCATGATGTTGGTAACAATTATTTTGCCTTTCATGAGATGATGTCTAAATTACAGATACAAAATGGTGTTCGAAATAAATTAAAATGTCAATTTGACATAAATTGTAAAGATAGTACTTCATGATGTTGGTAACAATTATTTTGCCTTTCATGAGATGATGTCTAAATTACAGATACAAAATGGTGTTCGAAATAAATTAAAATGTCAATTTGACATAAATTGTAAAGATAGTACTTCATGATGTTGGTAACAATTATTTTGCCTTTCATGAGATGATGTCTAAATTACAGATACAAAATGGTGTTCGAAATAAATTAAAATGTCAATTTGACATAAATTGTAAAGATAGTACTTCATGATGTTGGTAACAATTATTTTGCCTTTCATGAGATGATGTCTAAATTACAGATACAAAATGGTGTTCGAAATAAATTAAAATGTCAATTTGACATAAATTGTAAAGATAGTACTTCATGATGTTGGTAACAATTATTTTGCCTTTCATGAGATGATGTCTAAATTACAGATACAAAATGGTGTTCGAAATAAATTAAAATGTCAATTTGACATAAATTGTAAAGATAGTACTTCATGATGTTGGTAACAATTATTTTGCCTTTCATGAGATGATGTCTAAATTACAGATACAAAATGGTGTTCGAAATAAATTAAAATGTCAATTTGACATAAATTGTAAAGATAGTACTTCATGATGTTGGTAACAATTATTTTGCCTTTCATGAGATGATGTCTAAATTACAGATACAAAATGGTGTTCGAAATAAATTAAAATGTCAATTTGACATAAATTGTAAAGATAGTACTTCATGATGTTGGTAACAATTATTTTGCCTTTCATGAGATGATGTCTAAATTACAGATACAAAATGGTGTTCGAAATAAATTAAAATGTCAATTTGACATAAATTGTAAAGATAGTACTTCATGATGTTGGTAACAATTATTTTGCCTTTCATGAGATGATGTCTAAATTACAGATACAAAATGGTGTTCGAAATAAATTAAAATGTCAATTTGACATAAATTGTAAAGATAGTACTTCATGATGTTGGTAACAATTATTTTGCCTTTCATGAGATGATGTCTAAATTACAGATACAAAATGGTGTTCGAAATAAATTAAAATGTCAATTTGACATAAATTGTAAAGATAGTACTTCATGATGTTGGTAACAATTATTTTGCCTTTCATGAGATGATGTCTAAATTACAGATACAAAATGGTGTTCGAAATAAATTAAAATGTCAATTTGACATAAATTGTAAAGATAGTACTTCATGATGTTGGTAACAATTATTTTGCCTTTCATGAGATGATGTCTAAATTACAGATACAAAATGGTGTTCGAAATAAATTAAAATGTCAATTTGACATAAATTGTAAAGATAGTACTTCATGATGTTGGTAACAATTATTTTGCCTTTCATGAGATGATGTCTAAATTACAGATACAAAATGGTGTTCGAAATAAATTAAAATGTCAATTTGACATAAATTGTAAAGATAGTACTTCATGATGTTGGTAACAATTATTTTGCCTTTCATGAGATGATGTCTAAATTACAGATACAAAATGGTGTTCGAAATAACCAGCATATATTAACTTAAAAGGTAAATGTTTAAATCATGAGAGGGATGTTTGTTTTAAACCACATCAACATCTTTATATATTAAAAACTACAGAATAAATTAAGAGTAATTAAGCAGATGATGTTAATCTACAATCATACAAAATAATGAGAATAGTGAAAAGGTCTTTGTAAACATCAAAAATGAAATTTGTAAATTAGGTTTTAACTTAATAAAAAAAGGTATTTATTTATTTTTCACAGAAAATGTAAAACCAGCAAAAAGAAGAAAGAGAGAAAGGGGCCAGAGAGAGAGAGAGAGCGAGACAGCCACACTCTCTCTCCTCCTCCCCCTGTCCTTTCACGCTTTTGCCTCACTCATAGCTGGCCACGACCTTCTGTAAGGGCGTCAAGGAGCGCAGATTGTTTTAACTCAAGCTGGTTAAGTTATTTTTCTTATTTATTTATTAAATAACTTTTTTAAAAGCCGTTTTTGTTACTCTTTTACTCCAAAGGAATTACGATTCAGACTAAATCCGACTTTATTAATCTTAACAAGCCGCGCATGTGTGGTCCCTCTCTGTATGTGACTCGATGTGGCGAGTGTAAAATGCAATAAATTTGGGGCATTTTTGACCCCTTTGACCCCCTGGGAGCGCGAACCAGAATTTTTCTGAGGTCAAGGATGCTCATTTTATATCCAGAACAATTGCCTCTACATTTTGGCCAAGTTTCAGAAAAATTGAATGGATGGATCAAACGTTATGGGAAAAAAGGGTCATTTTTTGTCCATTTTAGGCGATACTTATTTTCTATTAGGAACAATTGCCTCCACATTTTGGCCAAGTTTCAGAGAAATTGAATGGATGAATGTAAAGTTATAGGGCAAAAAATGTCATTTTTTGCCATTTTGGGGCCTTTTGGCCCACTGAGGGGCTAACCAGATTTTATTTCAAAAATCGGAGAATGTTACTTTCTAACCTGACCAAAGTTACAACTTCATGCAAAATTTCAGAGAAAGTCAATGGATGGTTGCGGAGAAAAATCCGGACGGACGGACAGATGGAAATGCCTCAAAACATAGGTCCCCCGATTTTATAAATCGAGGGACCAATCAAAATGATTTTTACCAAACAAAAACAAGTCTATGTATTCTAGCTACATAAAATTCCAACATCAGGGACTTAAAGCTTTCTTGTATGTTTTATACTACATTATCATCTTCACTATCTCCAAAAGAGGCTGCAATTTTTTAATGAATAGTTTAGTTAAGTAAAATTAGTCCTCCGTGCAAAAGTCCGTCATATAAAAGACAATTTCTTAAGTAATATTGTATATTATGATGTTGGATTCGTATATTTTGATTTTATTTTTAATTTTATTGTTTCTTTCTAACTTAAAAACCAAGATAATAGAAACACAACTAGACTGATCAACTATAGACTTTCCGTCTCTTTTAAACTTGTTTTTTAATTTTTTTTCCAGAAACAAAAACATACCCTCATTAACTCTAAATACGGGTTGTCCCCCCCCCCCTCTACAAAAAACAACCCCCAAATGAACCAAGGTAGAGAATAGTATATATAAGCTAGTATATTGTTTCCATCGGGTTAAGGGAGTTTTTTTAAGTTACTGAAAACTTCAATTTTTAATCAAAATTCGAGATACTTGCGAAATAAAAACAAATTAAACATTCTTCTTGAATCTCAATAAACCAGGCAATGCATTGTAGTAGAAAGTGTATTTTATACGACGAATATTTGCATGGTTGACTATTTTGACTTTCCACTATTACAAAAAAAGACAAACAATTGATAAAAAATAGCAGCCTTTTTCAGAGCTAACCGCTTCAAGACATCTTTACATATGGAAAAATAACATAAATTAGCTGAATGTTTATAAATAAGTTGACAAGAAAAATATCAGTTTTGACCTCCGATTTTTAAAGGATTATAATTAAACTCGCCTTTATTAATCAGAATTGAAACAATTATCGTTAACAGAGTTTTACCAAACAAAAACAAGGTTATATATTCCAATTACATAAAATTCGAACATCAATGCAGGCAGATGCTCAAAGTAGTAATCAGTGAGGCGATGCCTGGTGATTATGGTGGTTGAGTCATTAATCAAGTAAAAGCTATTTCAAAATTTTGTTCATAATTGTCTTGTTGAAATATTTTCCACATAGTGTTCTGCACACTTCACGGCACTATGGGGTCTTTTATTTCAGTTCTGTTAGGTTTTTGAGATAAATGGGATAACACTTGATTTCTTTTAAGAAATGAGTGGCAGTGGATTATTTAGCAGAATGGTCTGTATGACTAAAAAATAATGGTGTACAATTCTCTGTCTTCCTTCTTTGGTATTTAGTAAGAAAATATGAAATCATTTTGTTTGTACTGTATCATCAAACCAAGCCTGCCTCTCGAGCATTTAATGAAAAAATTGTTACTATTTTAACACTTCTTTTGAAGTTTCCAACATTTCACAGCACTATGATTTCTTTTTTATTTAATTTTAGTTCAGTCTGTTCTTGGAAATCAGGAGGCTCATTATTTTTTTACTGTATCATCAGACTAAGCCTCCCTCTCGAGCATATAATGAAAACATTCTGATTGGTTGTTACTATTTTAACACTTCTTTTGAAGTTTCCAACATTTCACAGCACTATAATTTCTTTTTTATTTAATTTTAGTTCAGTCTGTTCTTGGAGATCAGGATGCTCATTATTCGGGTACCACTTGTTTTTTTTAAGTTATATTAATATCCAGGAGCTATTTTAAGGATTGACATTGTCTCTTTTAGAGCTGTTCTTTCCAGTGTGTGTTCGCTTATGCACCAACAAATTTGTTTTATATGAGAAAGAAGACTCACAAATGTCACATGCATATGGCCGATGTCCAGTGTGTATTTGCATATGTCTCAACAAATGAGACTTTCGTGAAAACGAAGAGTCACATTTTTCACAACTAAATGGTTTCTTCCCAGAGTGTGTTCGCAGATGCATCACTAAAGTTGACTTTTGTGAAAAAGAACAACTACATACCTTACAAGTATAGGGCTTCTCTCCAGTGTGTGTTCTCATATGCGATACCAACTGTGACTTTCTGGAAAAAGATGCACAACACACATTGCAAGAATGTGGTTTCTCTCCACTGTGTATTCGTAGATGTACAGTTAAATCTGACTTTACACGAAAGGATGCATCACATATTTCACAAGAATATGGTTTCTCTCCAGTATGTGTTCGCATATGGCCTACCAAAATTGATGTTTGAGAAAATGAACACCCACATACTTTACAAGAATATGGCTTCTCCCCAGTGTGTGTCCGTGTATGCACCACCAAGTCTGATTTATATGTAAAGGAAGAATCACACAATTCACAAGAATATTGTTTCTCTCCTGTGTGTATTCGCATATGCCCTATCAAATGTGATTTTTGTGCAAAGGTAGAATTACACTTGTCACAGCTGTATGGCTTTTCCCCAGTGTGTGTTCGTATATGTACAGCCAAGTACGATTTCTGTGAAAAAGATGACTTACATACTTCACAAGAATATGGTTTCTCTCCAGTGTGTGTTCGCATATGTAACACCAAATGTGACTTTCGAGAAAAAGTCGACTTACACACATTACAAGGATATGGTTTCTCCCCAGTGTGTATTCGGACATGCACTGCCAATTCTGATTTCACACTAAAAGAAGATTCACACACTTCACAAAAATATGGCTTCTCACTAGTATGTGTTTGCATATGTCGATTCAACTTGGTTTTCTCAGAATAAGCAATACCACACACTTCACAGCAATATGGCTTTTCTGCTGTGTGTATTCGTTCATGTATCACCAAAGATGATTTCCTTAAAAACAAAGCACCACACACTTCACAATAATGTGGTTTCTCTCCAGAGTGCATCTTTAAATGTGCTTTGAAAGTTAAAATGTTTGCCAGTTTACACCCACAGGTTTTACAGCTATGTGTTGTCCATATCTGTTTTGCTTGAAAACCTTATTATTCCATATTATTTACATGTTTTTATTTCTTAAAGCCATCATCTATATTATAATTGAAAATGTTATTTCTCTCCGTTCGTCAGTTTTTAATGTAAATATTTCTAAATTACTCATTAGAGTTTCATCAACCATGCGAGAGTGGCAAATTCTAATACTAATATATCCGTTGTTACAGAATAAATTAAAAAGTCACCAATTTTTAATTATTTTTTTTCATCACTCAGCAAGCAAGATGAAGCTACCTATATACTTAAGTGCATTTGATTGAAACCTGATTTTAACCCTTCTCTCTTTGAAACATAACTATGATTTAAAATCAAGTAATCAATGACCACCAACATACTTGTGATTCTTTCAATTAGCTTTCCAGGAAAAACACAAGATAATTGTGAGATAAACATTGACGTGCAGTCACAGATTAACAGTGAGACAGCATCTAATCTTTATCAGTTGTAAGACCTGGAAATAAATAGAAAAAAGATTACAATAATAGATAAACAATGGTAACAAATTTATTTTCGTGTTGCAGTGAATTATGATCATTGAAAGTTCTTTAGAAATTAGAAAATTTACCATCTTTTGTGCTATGACCTTGAAAGTTAAACGAAATGTATAATATGAAATGTATTCAAAGAGTTTTCAGAAATTTAAGTTTTTTTTTTACTATATTAAGAGGTAAAACGAAGGGTTTAGGGTTAGAAAGAGGGCACTATAAAACAAGAAAATAATATGATGTTAGTGAAAAATGGCATAGCAGTGTTCCCTATTCAATCCCGAGCAATGTCAGGTCTCCCTGTTTGTAATTTATATATATACAAAAGATTATTTATAGCATTTTCATTTTAAATTCAATTTGTAAAAAAAGTGATACATAATGAAAAACAGGGATGTAGATTCTGCCGCCTAAACACTCGACTCTAAAAATATTAAAGGCTCCGATTCTGAATCCACGGTCATAGTAAAAATAGTTGACAACAGATTATGACATAACAAATTTATTTTCGTGTTGCAGTAAATTATGATCATTGAAAGTTCTTTAGAAATTAGAAAATTTGTGCCATTGGTCTTGAAGCCAATTGCCCCTATGTATTACTAAAAATGCAGTTTTCAACCAAAAAAGGGAAAATTTTTACAAATGTAATGTCAGCTTGTGGTAAATAAAAATTAATCATAATAGAGGCAATACTTATTAAACTAAACCAGTGAAAAACAGTGAGAAAAATAAGATTACTCTTTGAAACATAACTACGATTTAAAATCAAATGATCAATAATCAGGTTAGTGACCACCAACTTAACTTATTTGCTTGCAATTAAAAAAACAATAGATAAATAGAAAATTCACCAATTTGTAATACTTTTTCTTTTTTTCATATTTTTATCCCTGAAGAATGTTGCAACTTGGTTAATATAATTATTCCATATCGTTTACATATTTTTCTTCTTTAAATCTATTACCCTGCAGCAGTTTTGGAATGTTTTTTGTTGACTTTTAGGCTCCAAAGTTACTAGAAAAAATTACAGAAAACTTGGCATGTCGAATTCTAGAACTAGTGAAAATATTAATCCTACTCCTAGAACTAAAAACACTTATTTGCTCCAAAAGTTTTGGATAGAATTCAACTTTGGCATGAAGCACCAGTGGGTGAACTCTAATTGTAATTAGAAATAATAAGTGAAAGTAATAATTTTGTAATAAATGAAAGTAATAATTTTTTAATAAGTGAAAGTAATAATTTTGTAATAAGTGAAAGTAATAATTTTTAATAAGTGAAAGTAATAATTTTTTAATAAGTGAAAGTAATAATTTTGTAATAAGTGAAAGTAATAATTTTTTAATAAGTGAACTAAGTGTAATAAGTGAAAGTAATAATTTTGTAATAAGTCAAAGTAATAATTTTGTAATAAGTGAAAGTAATAATTTTGTAATAAGTGAAAGTAATAATTTTTTAATAAGTGAAAGTAATAATTTTTTAATAAGTGAAAGTAATAATTTTTAATAAGTGAAAGTAATAATTTTTTAATAAGTGAAAGTAATAATTTTGTAATAAGTGAAAGTAATAATTTTTTAATAAGTGAACTAAGTGTAATAAGTGAAAGTAATAATTTTGTAATAAGTGAACTCTAATTGTAATATATGTTTTTACACCATAAATAGAAACCTCATCTATGTGTAGTGTTTATCAGCTGAGACAAATATTCTTATATACTTGAATGCATTTTATTCATACCTGATTTTAAACCTTTGTAACATTACGAGGTGTTATTATTTATATATATAATATGCCATTAATATGCCATATAATGTTATTATTCATAACATAACATAACTATTTATATTTTCAATAATTATTTTGTGTTTAATTTTAATCCGTCACATGAGCGAGAAATTCACCAAGTGGTCATAAAATGTTAAGATAAGGATGGAACGAAATGCCCAATAACTTAATGTAAGAGATGTCATATTTCATATCTTTTTTTTTATCTTATCAAAAACCAGACTGAAAAATATGCTTCGCCAGTGTTGCACTCTCTATCTAGATATATTACTAAAATATTCAAATAAAACTAGCGGGACCCCGTGGAAATTGCACGGTGTTTTCTCCATAAATCTGTATAATTTACTGTCAATAATATTCCATATTGCTCATATTTTACTCAACTTTAGCATGACAGGATGGAAATATCGTTTAGAATTTTAAAAAAATCAATGATCACAGGAGCAGTGAAAAGTTACTTACTCGTGATTCTGGCAGTTTACTTTGAAAGCAAAACACACCCAAAAGTCACAGAAAATGAAGGTAACATAAACATTTATGTGCAGACACTGATTAACAGATTAACAGATTAACAAATTATAGTATCTGTATGAGCTGAAAATAAGAAAGATTAAAGTTATAGGATAAATTAGTTATTAAGAAAGATTAAAGTTATAGGATAAATTAGTTATTAAGAAAGATTAAAGTTATAGGATAAATGACTTATTAAGAAAGATTAACGTTATAGGATAAATTAGTTATTAAGAAAGATTAAAGTTATAGGATAAATTAGTTATTAAGAAAGATTAACGTTATAGGATAAATTAGTTATTAAGAAAGATTAACGTTATAGGATAAATTAGTTATTAAGAAAGATTAAAGTTATAGGATAAATTAGTTATTAAGAAAGATTAAAGTTATAGGATAAATTACTTATTAAGAAAGATTAGTTATTTATCTAAAAGTGCAATGGTGACGAATTTTCTTTAGGTCAGTCCGACAGAGTCTTGGTAGTTTTTGAGTAGGTAATGATATTATATCTGTCGGTCTAAGGTATATTTCTGTGCAGTTCTTAGGTTCACGCTACCGGGCTTTATCTTCTCTCTTTAAAAAGTAGTCAGTTTATTGTTAATCACTCGAGGCCCACCAACGGAGCTGCTCAGAGAATTTTGGTCAAAAGGATTTCTAAATTGTAAATTAGAAATACGTCTTGCAATATAAAATAAGACAAATAAAAATTTGACAAATTTCCTATTCATTTTACAAAAAAAACATCAATGTCTATTTTATATAGAATTTAATTTTTTTAGTTTAATTATTTATTATACTCATGCAGTGTACAGCAAAATTTTATGTGAAACTTATCTTCCACTCTAAATTTTTAAATAATCGTTTTTTTAATCTTTACTGCCATGTTTTCCAGGCTGTTTACATGTAATCGCCTAAAGAAATAGAATCTAATTTTATTTTGAGTGAACTAGCATACTGTGTAATTTACTTCTTTTATATGATTGTCCTCTAAATGTAGTAATCAACAATACTTTTTTTTAAGAAAATGTAATAGTTAAAAATGATTCTGAAATTGTAAAATTAGAAATACGTTTTGTAATATAAAATTGGACAAAACAAAATTGGCACATTTTCTATTAATTTTATGATTTTTATTTTTTTAGTTTAATTATTTATTATACCTATGCGGCGTTGCCAAAGAGTCTTTTAACTTTCATTTTTGTTCCACTTTAAATTTTTTAAACTATTCCATATTTATTTGACCAAATTTTCTAGAAAATATTGGGTTGTATTTAAGATGATAACTGCTTTTGCGATGTCACAAATTTCGACCGTGTTACAACAAACATAATCCCTCTATTATATTTTTGCTCAGTTCAATTTGG
This sequence comes from Sepiola atlantica, assembly GCA_963556195.1. Taxonomy (NCBI): domain Eukaryota; kingdom Metazoa; phylum Mollusca; class Cephalopoda; order Sepiida; family Sepiolidae; genus Sepiola; species Sepiola atlantica. The sequence continues at coordinate 134,042,731 of OY744525.1, forward strand.
GGGGATTTTTTTATTTTTAGGTTTACGTTTGCTTGATGAACAAGTCATACAAACCGTAGACGTTTGTTTTTTCAAACTTTCTATAAGAGATATTGTTGTGGGGTACAAATCAGCCTTATTGGAGAACTGATGGTATCAACCAGGTATAATAAATACTACTGGTTGCAGAGACTCAGGAGAAACCTTCATACCATGTTTTACCGCATGTTATGAACCCGTTCATTTCCTACCACATTAGTGGCGTTCTGTATTGCTTTATGATAAATACATTGTTATATTTTAACCCTGTCACTATTTGTGGTTTATTTCTTTGTGACCCCTAGCACGGGTCTACAACAGCTATTACCAGCCAAACTTCCGATAAAACCATTAGATGGTTGGCACGTCATGACTTAATTACTAATTATTGAATTTGCGATAAATGCTAATGGCCAATGTCATTCCAAGCCAGAAAAAAGAAAAACGTTACATTGATGACTCTTTTAACAATATCAAGTATACACGTCTTGGGTCCTTTCAAGGTTCGCATCTCATGCAAAGGCAAATTATAGAAATAGTGGTGGTAGTTAGAAGAGGCCAAGTACATGTATCCAGCCAGCAAGTTTGTTAATTTGTAATATATTTTAATTTTGTTAAGAGTTAAACAATTTGTTAATTATTATTATAAAAATAAAACTTTTAAAAAAATTTCCATTCATAAAAAAATTTGATTTTATTATTTACTAGACCACCCGCGACCCGTTGGGTCAGTTTGTTATATTAGCTATGGAATTCATGTATGAGCGTGACACTTGTGGCATAAAGAAAATAGGTTTTTTTTACATAACAGAAGCATTTCTATGAAAGTATATTAAAATGAAAAAAGAATATAGATAGATTTCTATGAGTCGTTCTGTTTATTATAATTGTTTTTTTTTTAAATTACAGTTACTGAATTATAAGTGGTTGGTTAGGGCGATTTGAGAAAGGAAGGGGGTACAGCAGGCTTTCTCGCGTACGTAACGAAAACAGAGGAAGTAGGAGTGGTGAAATCTATGAGAGGGAAAGTGGGAGGTGGTTTCGTTCACCGATCGCTAGTATGGCTGATATTAATAATGAGTGTTGTTTTTTTGTTTGTTTGTTTTTGTTTTTTAAAAGGGAGGAGTTTTTTTTAAACTGCGACAGACTTTACGAAGTCCTCCCGTTGAATGTTTTTAGCCGTGAAGAAAACAAATAAACTATTTGATGAAATTAAATGAAATTGTTTAAAAATTTCCAGAATGAAAAATTTCATGCGTTCGTTAATCATAATAGAGAATAACGGAATTGGAATAACAGATTGAAGACAATGCTATTTACGCATGCGCAACCGGATGTTGAAAACCGGAAAGCTGATTGCAAACATACAAGATCAATAGACTTTTAGTATTATATAGATTAATAATTTATACTCGAATGAATGTTTATTAAATTGTTATGTGAAAGTACAAGATAGTTTTTTAAAAAGCCTTTGTTAAGAATAGCTTAATGAATGATAACATTATTATTTAGAACGCCATTCTTAACATAAGGAAGGGAGCTTCTTTATGTTTAACTATTCTGTACTTTTACCTAACAATATAATAAACAAAAGATATTGATTATCTTACTTATATTACTGGTTATCTGAAAAGAAGATACTCATTAATCAGAAAGGGGATATTTCGGGCTTGACACTGTCGTCTCGCCTGAAACCGGAACTCAAAAAGAGTAGACAATCTTTACCATAATCAAATAAATTTAGTATTAGGTATAAAATAGGGGGAGAAAAAAATCTTTGAATTAGTAACTTAGCCGAAATAAGCCGACATAAACCTGGATGTAGTCGATATAAAAAGTGGAATGAAAAAGATGTCAAACGAAAAGAAGTAAAGACTTTTAGTGAGCTATATAACATATTTTATTTAAAAATATTTGATTACTACCTTGTGTTTTCTCAACACTTCTTGTTTTTCTCAACATATCAAAATCAATTTAAAAAACAACAAAACACACACACATATATATATATATATATATATATATATATATGTGTGTGTGTGTGTTTTGTTGTATATATATATATATATATATATATATATATATATATATATATATATATATATATATATATATGTTTCACAACATAACACACTAGAACACTTTAGTTTTTTCGTTTGACTTATTTTTCACTCTCGTTTTTATATCGACTACCGTCAGGTTCAGCTATGCCAATAAAACATGTCGCATATTGGAAATAAGTCGATATACTAGCATATTCCCAAATTTAAAAAGTGTTTTTTATTTTTCTATTTCGTACTTAATACTATATTGATTTTAACGCTAATACGCTCAGCATGTCACACTCTTTGAAATATATAAATATTTTCAGCTAATGCATATCGCCTTTCCGATAAAATTATCATGTAAGAAAACGGCACGCTTACCATTATTCTTGACGAAAGATGATTTTTAGATATCAATTTAAAAGTTGTGTTAAACATTTATGTAAATGGCCATAAAAGTCATTGAACCCGACCCGCGGTACTTATATCGATCTTGACCCAGTTTCCGGGAGTTTCTTGTCGGAAGCGTTCGGCTATCCTACGCAAACGCCCGAGAGATGAAGAGCCGATTTGTACCAGACGACAATTTTGATACGGTGCTGCGTCCTATGATTTTAACGTTTTGCTTGTTTTTTTTTTGTTTGTTTTTTTTTGTTGTTAGGGTTAGGTTTAGGGTTTAGGGTTAAAAATATTTATTTAATAACAGTAATTTCGCACTGTTTTGCTTATTTTATTTGTTTTGTTGTTTAAAAAATTTCTTGCAAATATAACTAAAAATTATAGGACGCAGCAACGTATCAAAATAACAAAAAATATTTATTTGATAACAGTAACATCGCTATGTATTGCTTGCTTTTTTTTTTGTTTCTTTTAGAAAATTTCTTGAAAATATAACTTAAAATCATAGGACGCAGCACCGTATCAAAATTGTCGTCTGGTACAAATCGGCTCGTCATCTCTCGGGCGTTTGCATAGGATAGCCGAACGCTTCCGACAAGAAACTCGCGAAAACTGGGTCAAGATCGATATAAGTACCAAAAATTATATAAATCCGACATTTTCATATGAATTATTTAATTTCATTACAAATCTGAAGACTTTTAAAAATAAAAACAATTATATTGCTGAATTTTTTAGATGAGGATTGATAATTTGCATAATTTTGGTTATTCGGACTACATTTCTCATCTTGAGTGTTATCATCACAACGTTTCGGCCGCTGTAAACTCCGGCCTTCTTCAGGTGTATCTCTTCAAACTCGGGAATATTTCTGTCGAACTCGTGAATCTGAACGGAAACCTGACGGAACAAGAGCATGCTATCCCCGTGGATGAAATAAAGGATTCCGTTCGAAATTCCGTCCAGATTCCCGAGTTCGACAGAAATATTCCCGAGTTCGAAGAGATACACCCTAAGAAGATCGGAGGTTACAGTGGCCGAAACGTTGTGATGATAACACTCAAAATGAGAAATGTAGTTCGAATAATAAAAATTATGCATAAAAACAGTTTGTTTAAAACTTAAGAAGTAAGCGGAAGTCGGGCTCAATGGCCTATTTACCAACATGTACTTTGTTGCCGTACTATCCTAAATAATCTTTTTCATCTGCCACATTTAAAATGTCCTTTGTATATATATAGAGAGAACATGAATTTTACTATGAAATGGAGAAGTATTGCAATGCAAATATTCCAACCCTTTTTGATAGGAATAAGACGACATAAAAATCATCGCTTTTAAAATGATTTCGTTTCTTACCCGATTATATGGAGCGAAAGTAATGGTGTCAACTTTGGATGAAGGTCATTGAGTTGATTTATCACATTTCTATCCGGTGTAAAACAAAATTGCGTCCCCTTTTAATAAGAAATATTTTGTTTAGTTTTCCGGCAATAGTCTTGGCCTTTGGATACTGCACCTCATAGACTGGTATTGTCTTGGCCTTCGGGCTTGATTTACGCCGGTCTATGGGTCTGTCCTGTGCAGTTCTAGGAGGTCCACCCTCCCAGGCTTCGCCTCCCCTCTTTGGGGAGGAGTAAGTTTATTGCTTACTGCCTGAGGCGCCCCTACCGGGAAATGCCGACGGGGCTGCCCAGGCAATTTTTAAACCCCACTTTCCCGACCCGACCTTGGGTCACATCTTACTTGTGGGAGTAAGATAAAAACTGACCTTGTGCCTAACTCCTGGAGAGGAGTAAATCAATACTCTTGTTGAGATTAAAATTAATCAATCATTCTAATCCTTTTAAAAATGTTATTCATGATTTTAAGAAAATTGTGTTAGGCAACAGTTTTGATAATGTTGAAGATTCGTCACTTTCAATGTGACGTCACCATTTTAACACCGGCAAAAGTCTTTTCAAAGTACACTAGTTTATTTAGGCTGGCAAATTATTTGTTTTATGTTTACTTATTGAAACAACAATTTGTTTTAATAACTTAAAAACATTAATTGAAACAAATTATTTCGGGTTATTTCATTAGGAAAAGTTGTTTTTTTCTTCTGTTTTATTTTTTACTCGCATGACTATTCGGAGTTGCTCGGGATATAAAAAGCAAAATAGAAGAGGCTAAAAAGTGTGTGTAACATTATATTAAAACTTTTATGTCTCTACATCTCTCAATCTGTCTCTCTTCCCCGTTTTTCAACATCTAATTCACCCTCTTTCACCTCCTCTCAGCTCATTCTTCTCTTTGAAAATAATAACATGGACGGCGGCACCGGGGGGTGGGGGTGGGGCTCAAGCCCCCTCACTTTTTGACTTGTCCCCCCCCCCACTTTATGGTCATCAATAATTAAGTTGATATGCATGTGTTTAACCGCCCCCCACACTTTTTAGGAGAAGCCTCCCACACACACTTTTATAACTGTCCTGCCGGCCCTGAATAATAATGCAACTTATTCACCTCTCCTTTATGTAATAGATAACATTGGAAATAGCTGAAAAACCGACCCCACCCCCTAATGAAACCTGGCCTAGTTGACCTCCAAATAATAAATATATTTTTTAATTCAAGATACTATTCAATCAGAGCAACGCCGATCAAGAATATACCAACTTTTGGAGTGTTTGTTCAGTAGTGTTTTACATTTTTAGCTGGACATACATACATACATACATACATACATACATACATACATACATACATACATACATACATACATACATACAGTCCTGGGAGCATATACTAGAAAGAACCGTTGGAAATAATTTATACACCATCCACTATGACTATGTGATCCCTACAGCTACATATCTTGAAAACGGAGCTGTTAAACCTGACAGTGTGATATGGGACAAAAGGGAGAATGTAGCAACCCTAGTTGAAGTCAGTGTCCCTCATGATGCAAGATTAAACAGAACTGAAAAAGAAAATATTACGAAATACCAAAGTCTTATGTACAGCATGAAAAGAAACTGGAATCTTAGGAAGATCTCCATCATCCCAGTAATTATAGGAGCAATCGGACTAATGAAATAGAATTTCAAAAACTATCTGGCGAATATACCCGGTGAACCGAGTGCAAGGGAGATACAAACAATTGAACTTTAAGAGACGGTTAGAATCTTAAAAAAATCTCTCGGCTTGAGTGTCTAAAATAGTTGGTGAATGTCTGGCATCCGGTAGGATCCCCCATCCCCAGCAAAACGAAATAGATAAGAAAAAAAGAGAACATGCATACATACATACGTACATACATACACTTTTTAGATTAACTTTATTTACTTACATTTATAAATGTATTCGGTATTCATGAATTAAATAAAATAGACAATTACTTTATTGACTGTTAATTTCGCACCGTTTGATTAATTTCTTCACAAATATACTCTAGTCGATACGACATTATTATGAAGTGCAAATTTGTAATATATTTTGAAAACATTGATTTTATTATTTGGAAGAAAAAAATGAAAAAATAAGGGTGCTTATTTATACCTGTGAAATATGACAGTCAAAATAAATAAACAGAAAAACACCAAAACACCAAAAATTCGGGAAAATTATCAAGTAGAATTTTTATGAAATAAAATTAGTTTACTATTCTGAGTCAACGACCTCCGAATGACATATTTATATTAGAAGAAGGGAGATAATCTTCTACAGTGTGTTGGCTTGGCGCAAATGTCTTCTCCATCTTTACATGCAACTACTGAGCCTTGTTTCTCTTGGTGTCAGGGGTAGAAACCTGCAATGTTTCAGTTTAACGAATAGCCGCAATTAATTGTAATGTAGACTCGGCTCGCAAGACTGAAACAAAAAGTAAAAGAAAAGAAAGAACAGGACAAAGAGATAAATGTGTGTTTACAGTATTTATTTGTTTTCCTTGGTGTTCTATTTTTCCGTTATCTCTCAATGCACATGCACTGGAGTCTCTCAACCTCTAATAAGCAAAAGGAAGCCAATCTTACTGGACACTAAACTAATGAAACCAGACAATCCTGAAGCACAATCTTCATGTGTTCTATGTAGAAGTCCCACTCAACAACAACAATAGCAGACGTTGATGAGGATATGGTCAGTTTTGTTTACTCTAACACACTAAATATAATGATGTATCTTTATTGGCGGTGGCGGTGAACAAGTGTGGGTTAGTGAGGAAGGAATTGGATGCGATATTTTTATCAAGCCCAAATAACCAATCGCCTAATGATATTAATTTCGGGTTTATTATTTAACAATTTTGATAACCCCCCCCCCCATTCCACCTGCAAACGCCCACGGTGGGACTTCACTGTCAATGTAGCCACACCTCCATGACGTTTTATTTGCAAATGGAGTATTTCCTTCTGCTAACTTTTGCAGATGGTTTCAATCAACAATTATTTTATTTCTGACAATTAACTATGTTTGTTTTTCCGGACCAAGTTTCTTTCCTTCATCCAACAATTATTTTAATTTCGACAATCAATCATGTTATGTTTTTTTTCTGTCTATGTGTGTCCATGTCAAGTGCACCTACTCCTGTCAAATGACCTTCATGGTACACCTGGCCTGGATATTTAACATTATGTGCTGGAAACGTGTTCCTAAAACTGTGAACTGGTTCATTAGAGAAAAATCAATAAGACCGTCTCCACTTGAACAATGGTCACTAACTGCGAAAGAACAAACTGCGTTTATTGTTGGCATCTCCATTTTCTGTACAAGGATTAAATTTGCCTGGAATTTCAGTGAAATTCCTGTTAGGGACAGTGAGTTTGGCTCTTTCTTGACCGTCACTGCAAGTGTCATGCCATGACACAGCAAAGTGAAGTGGATCCACTGGGATAGAAATTATATTTTTACATTACCTTTCAGGGGAGGTCTAAGGTCTCACAACTCATAATCAAATTAAATACATATGTTGTTATCAATGCAATCACGAATCATAAATTTTACCCTGTGTCATCAACTTCTCCCTTTTTACTGGATCATCTGAAATTAATGTTTTACAATAGCATAAAGAAAGTGAGAAATCATCAAATTTAAAGAAAGAGCTTTTTATTTAGATGTTGTCATTGTCTTTTCTTCTGCCAGTGGATATTTGGAGCCTTTTGGCCCTTTAGTTTATCGTTGATCTTAAGTCATTCTCATGTGTATGCGGTCGTTCAGTGAGGGAAGTAGTCCTTCTAGAATAAGGCACTTTTTAATTTTGACCAATCCAAAATGCCCCTTGTTGTAGAACTGGATTACTCCCACATTAAAAACAGGCCCTGTTGTCTAACTCTGCTCTCGTGGGGAAGCAAGTACACAGGGACCATGTTGGTTAGTCAGCTACTAATCGGTGATCGCCTTTCTGAGAGAAAGCAACATCAGCATTTATTTGACTTTCTTTTAATAATGTTATCATTTGTTCTTTACTAGATATCCAAGCTTTCCAACGAATGATCAGTCGATATAATTATGTGACCCTCAAAACATGCCTGGGCATCCCCGGCGGAATTCCCCGGTATAACTTTTCCAAAAATAAAAATAAAAATCTAAAGAAACGGCCTTTAAAACTTTGGTTACTTACTCATTTTTTCTCGGACAAGTTTTTGCTTTCTTTTTTTTCAGATGAAAGTACCTCATTGTAATACAGCTTCCTATTCCAATAGCTTCTTTTCAAGAACTGCAGACTTGTGGAACTCTCTTCCTGCTGACTGTTTTCCTCCTACCTCTAGCCTTGCTCTTTTCAAGACTAAAGCCAATAGGCATCTCCTGTTTTTGTGATAATCATCTTTCATACTTGTTAGCTCCTTGCATCAAGTGGCTTCATGCACTGTCTCGAGAGATTTTCATGAATAAAATTAAAAACAAAACAAAACAATGCTGCCTGAAAGAAACAGTGTAAAGACTGCTCTCCTTTGACCGGTGATTTAGTCACGTTACAAGGCCGGGACTTGACTGACCCCTAAAACCCTCAAGTTTTTTATATGTATTAGATCTGCCATTTTTGGGGAATATTCCGCTCTATCCATTAACACTGTAGCATTGCCTTTGTTTGCTGGTAGTATTACAATATCATCTTCACTGCGTAGTGACTTTATATCCAATACTTCTTCCTTTGAGATGTTAGGTTTTGGAGGCTTTGAATTCTTGAGTGTTTGTTTCACCTTCCACCTTAGCTTGTGCCTTGAGTTTATTCAAGGCTGCCATTTCTATTGAAGCTATTATACCTAAGTATGGAATCCGCTTGATCGTTGTGGTGAAGTTGAAACCTTTGTTCAGCACTGAAGTCTTGTCCAACATTGAAGTCACATTCATGTGAGAATCAAAAAATCTTATGTTCATAGCACAAACCATGGTTCTTTTCTAGAATAGTGCCCTCAGGATAAATATTGTTAAAGAACCATTTCTCCAGTTTGTTTTATAATACACAAGTGCCCTTTATATAATAGATTACAGGAAGCAGACTGTTCGACTTATTATCTGGGGTTTAGTTAACAATTCATAACAAAAAAGAGGTGAAAAAAGAAGAAAACAAATAGTCAATAAATGACTGTTATCACAGCCAATAAAAGTGACGGTGCTTCTGTATTTAATAAAAGTGACGGTGCTTCTGTATTACAGGACCGAAAAAAAATCTTTTATCTTTAATTTTGAAGAGCCAAATGATTGGGGGAGATAATTCAAACTGTTCCTCCAGGATTTATCTTCGTTTAGCATTTTAATTAAAGTAAAAAAAAATATATATACGATTGTATGGTCATTCCTTATCCAGATCTCCGTTTTTATGGGGTCCAATGTCGATCTGCCATGAGCCCAAATATAAATGAATTTAAGTATTTCTCTGATGGGCAATTTTGAATTTAAAAAAATCTTTTTCCGTCTAATGATATCTTCCTTCCACAATAACCGCTTAGGTACCGCCACATAAACCTATCAGTTTTTAGTGTTGTTGGCAAAAGTCGCATGTCATAGCCACAGATGCAGGTCTCTGCACCTGAAATTAATCTGTGCGCTTGCAAGAAGTTTATTATTTTGGCATCATCTCTGATTAAATATAAAATATTTTGCAAGTTCAGAGCGTTAAAATCCAATTTTTAGATAAATCCTCGGAGAACACTTTGAATTATCTCCCCCTGTTATTTGACTCTTCAAAACTAAAGTTTTTTTTTCGGCCCTGCAATACAGAAGAATCTACCTGGATTATTTTTGTGTGTTCAAAGTATTTCACAGCCTTGTTTATTTCAATTAAAAAGTTCAGCCAAATATATCACGTTAGATTGAAAATAAAAAATGTCGGTCATTGGGTTCACAAACTTTTCAGAAGGCAAAATATTTTTTTATTTTCGTCATTTTCTCCTTTAAATTTAGTAGAAAAGTAAATATTATTGCATTTGGTCTATTTTCACGGTATTTAAAGGAGACAATGACGAAAACTAAAATATGTTCTGCCTTCAGAAAAGTGTGCAAACCCAATTACCGCCATTTTTTCTTTCTTTTTTTTTAACTTAGTTAATGATGCAAGAAATCATCATATTTGGTTTTAAGTCTGTTTACCTTGGACGGCTTTTAGAAATTGACTTTCAAACTACCTTATCTCTGGCCAGGTTTTTATCCCTGTTTCTCACAAGTCCATTTTTATCATTTTTTCCCATGCTTTCCTTGACCTTCCCCTCTGAACTGACACTGCTACCTAAACTGTTCTACATCTACTAATCCAAGACTCTCATCTATTCTCTCAACGTGGCCATACCATCAAAGTCTCCTGTTCTGCACACATCTCACTATACTATTCTAATATAATTTTCTCCATACAACACATGTTCTCCAACCTTACTTGCCCGGTTTAACTTCTATGTCTCATCACACTGTGTAGACATGCCTGATAGACTTAAATAGAAAAGTCCACATATTTAAGCTTACTTGCACCACTGAAAAAAAACATTCTGTATATTTGTGCTACATTTTGAAACATAAATATGGAAATAAGTAACTTTTTGTATGTGAAAGTTTCTTATATACATTCCAAAACTGAAATTCTCCTGTATATTAAACAGACCTGAAGATGTTATATATTATGCCTGTTTTTACAAACAATATCACAGAACAAAGGAATTATTTAGTTTTCGGAGATAGGGATAAACAAAAAATACCACAAAGTGAAAAATGAAACTCATACAGGATACGAATCTGTGCCTTAATCAATTTTGAACGAATCTAGTTTTTCACTTTGCCGTATTTGTTTGTCTTTGGATAGGGAAAATTGCCATTCTCATTCTAGAGTCCTACAAATATGTCTCAACAGTAACCAGAAATGCTTCAAAGCTAATGCTAACCGTCATATACGACGAGGCTGCTTCCCAAACGACTACAACATGGTTGTCTTCAAGTCTAATGTAAACAATTACTTGTTGAGCCGTCCTCTTGGATAATCAATTCCTCTTAAGTAATATTCTTCCCATCCATTGTTTCCAATCCTCTTGTGGTAGCGATCATCATCAAACTTATAATTTCTTTAACCATTATTCTTAAGTGCCCCTGGGCTTTTATAAGCCGTGCCCCATTAGTAACATCAGAATAAGAAGTTAAGTCACAAGTCTAGTATCCTTAGGTCTGTTCGATATACAAGATATTTTTTAAAATCCATATAAGAAACTTTTACATACAATCTGAAAGGTCTAAGTTCATTTTGGGACAAGATTGGAGTAAAAATAATTATGCCCTGGGGTGAGGTTCGAATTCACAAACACGGTCTCTAAGTATGGCAATCTAACCAACTGAACTATGGCGACAATTACAAAGTTACCATGCTATTGAATATATAAACTGTTTTTTTTTCTTTTGCTCTCCTCTCTCTCTCTCTCCCTCTCTCTCTCTCTTTGGAGTCAAGTCAGTCAGCAATGAAAAAAGGAAAGAAATATATCAAATATTTGTCCGTTATTAAATTAGTAACGGTGGCAGTATAAGTACTTATGACTGTGGCAGTGAAAACTCCTCTCTCTTTTTTATTATCAATAAAATATGGGAAACTCCTTTTACTTTACATATAAGATAATAGAGATTATAAGAATAGTTTCTTCTTTTCCGAAGATTCCGCCAAGTGATGGTTATGAAACACTTCAAAGGTCGAGACAACGGCACCATAGCGTGGAGTTAATTCATAAACCAGGTATCCTTAAGTCCATATTTTATATTGAAAATTATTTCTGACAGTATTATTATTTCTTATGTATTATGATGCTATTGTTTTCATAAATATATTGTTTTCATAAATAATGTACATAGGAGAATTTGAGAAATCATTCTAACATTAAATAATTTTTGAGTCTTTAATAGTAAATCAACCTTATGCAGTTTAGATTAGAAGAATCTGATTATATTAAATATTCGTTCAGGTATACCGTACAATATTTTCTGAGAAGGCCTTTATGTCAAACCTTGTCAAAGGCTTTGAATATATCAAAGGATTCTTCAATGGATTGTGCTTCGATGAACTAGCTGCTTTAGTGCTCCCTCTACATAAATACACTAGACCAACTCGACAGTCAGCTAAATCCCATCCATTCACCGTGGAGGTCCCCAGATGTCGGTGAGCCTTCTACTTCAATAGCTTCTTCTCTCATACTGCCGGCCTCTGGAACTCCCTCCCTGCTCCCTGTTTCCCCGACTGTACCGATATGCAGAGGTTTAAAACTAATGTTAACAGACATCTTGCTACACAGCTCCCAACGTAGGATGACACCCAAAACCTAATTCTCAGTAGCCCCTTATGTCTAAAATGGCGACTTGCCTTCTTTGGGGTGAAATAAGTTTAAAAAAACAAAAAAAGAGCTACCGCCCTAGCTTCACCTGCCTTATCCAGTGTATTGTATATGTGTCAAGAGATGACTTTTACCATTATCTGTAGAGTATTTCTGATTACTGACGGTTGGTGAGGTGGCTGTACCAGTTGAGACATCATTGTGTAACATACTTTCTCATGTAGGATTGTAGAGTGAGATTGGCAATTTTCTCCATCCAATGCACTGCAGCCAAGATCACGTTTCGTCATAGACCATGTCTTGCAGTTAGGACATGTGTGTTGTATAATGCCACTTTGCATATGATAGGATCCCTGAGTTTTGTAAAATTGTTGACAGCTCCATGTTGCAGATATACGTCCTCTTATAGTAGTGTCACTTCAACTGGAATCAGTTGTGCTACCTAGGTAGGTGAATTTATTGACTTTTTGACATTTTGTATTCTTATTATAGACTTTTATTTGAGAAAATGTGAAAAAAATCAATTGACAGTCAATGCATCACATACATCTGTTCGCTACAATCCCATTCCAGTATGTGTTTTCATATGAGAATCCAATGTAGACTTCCATTTAAAGGGGGAATTACATATTAGACAAGAATATGGTTTCTCACCAGTGTGTGTTCGCATATGGCTTTTTAAGATGTGCCCCAGTGAAAAAGAAGCGTTACACACTTCACAAGAATATGGTTTCTCTCCAGTGTGTGTTCGCATATGTAGAACCAAGCTCTGCTTCCCTGAGAAAGAAAATCCACACACCTCACAAGAATATGGTTTCTCTCCAGTATGTGTTCGTTTATGACTTACAAGATTTGATTTTTGAGTAAAAGAAGTACCACACACTTCACAAACAAATGGTTTTTCACCAGTATGTCTTCGCACATGGATTGTCAAAACTGACCTTCGACTAAAAGCTGCACCACACACTTTACAAGAGTGTGGTTTATCTCCAATGTGCGTTCGCTTATGTGTGTTCAAGTCTCGCTTTTCAGCAAAAGAAGCTCCACACTCTTCACACGAATACGGCTTCACTCCAGAGTGTACTAGCATATGTTTGTTTAAGTTTTGCTTCGCTGCAAAAGAAGAACTACAAACTTGACAAGAAAATGGCTTCACACCAGTGTGTGTTTGACTATGTGTGTTTAAATTTGACTTTTGAGCAAAAGAAGAACCGCACAGTTCACAAGAATAGAGTCTTTCCCCAGTATGTGTTCGCACATGATTGGTTAGATTTGACTTATTAATAAAGGAAGCGCCACATACTTCACAAGAAAATATTTTTTCTCCAACATGTTTTTGAAGATGTGCTGCCAAAGCTTTCTGCGATGAATAGGTCAAGCCACATTCTTTACAAAAATATTTTTTCTCCTTGTGTATTCGGATGTGAGTCTTCCAAATGGATTTATGTGTAAAGGAAGAGGTACACATATTACAAGTGTATGGTTTTTCTTCAGTAGGTGTACATATATGTGCCAATAAAATAGTTTCCTTTATAAATGAACGGCTACACACTTCACAATGGTATGCTTTTTCTTTCATGTGTCTTTGTATGTGTCTTTTTAAACTAGATTTCTGCATGAAAGAAGCACTGCACACTTCACAAGAGTATTGATTTTCGACAGTGTGTATTTGTATGTGCCTGTTTGAGTTGAATTTTCTTATGGGTGTAGACCTACTATATTCTTTTTCTTCCATATGTGTATGTATATGTTGAACAGAATGCGATTCATCTGTAAATGATGAGCCACACACTTCACAAAAATAGGTTTTGTTTTAAGATTTTCTTTTTAAAATAAATCATTAGAAAATTTACATCTGCAGGTTTCAGAACAAGCATATTTTTTCTGAATAACTTTCCATTCGAATTCATCAGTTTATTCTCAGGCAGAAAATCTAGAAAAAAAGAAATAATTCATTTAATTTATTACAAAACAATTACATTATAATGTTAAATATTGACAAGCAGAGCCGCTGGTATATAGTTTTGTTGGTTGACAATAACAGGAAATGGAGGTTCAGTTCGATTCAACTTAGTGTACTCACAGGTTAGCTCGGCCTGTAGGAATGGATAGAAACGGATGTGACGTCACATAGCACAAATAAAGAGTGAGTGAGAGAAGTATCCTCATGTCAGTTTGTCCTGACAAACCCTTGTACAGAGAGACCAAAGACACTCGTGGATGGTGTATAGTAGATAGGTCATCAGTTTGAACATCCCGTTTTACAATGTCCTCATAAAATATCATTAAACAGTAATCATCGATCTCTCTGTGTCCCCCCCAGTGATTTCAAACAAACGATACAGCATAATAAACCTCTATTGTTTTGACTTCTCCTTTTTCGCAAAGTATAAAAAGAACTCAATGCAAGTGGCATTGCCTCAGTCTGGCAAGATCACAGTAAAGGCACACACAGGAGCAACCAGCACATGGTAAAACTATCAACTTCCATGTATGACACAAGGTTAAAACACAATAATAAGACAAAAAATTCTATAAAAGAAAATTTATCATTTAAATCTCTAATTTCACATGCAACAACCAAGTTCATGTAATTATTAAACAAATATTAAAGTTGTATTCCTACCTTGGACACTGCCGGTTTTACTCATACACACTTCTCACGATACTTCCTGACCTGTTACTATAAGAAGAACAATAAAAATATATGTAAATAATAAAAATACTGTTATTTAATTGGGTATATTAGATGTATTGAAAAGTATTTCTCTTATTTATTATTGTACTTCAGTTAGTTCGAAGAAATCAAGAGGCTCTCTCCTGAAACTAACACTTTTTTTGTTATTATTTAAATTTATATCCGGAGTTGTTGGATACAGTACTACAGGATCAGATCTCTGTCACAGAAAACATTAAAAAAGGGTTTTAGGCTTGGTTTTATTGTCTACAGAACAGTAATAAACACATTACAGAGGCACAAAAATAGAGAAATGCAGAGATATTAATCGACATTCAAACGTGCGGTTACTAAGATACGGTGCTGGTGGCAGCACCAACAGATTCCTGTCAATGGATGAGTATCGGCGTTCCTTTTTATTGTTTGTGACTTCTTTTGTTCGTTACGAGAATCGGACAACATTACACACATACCATGACAGAATAAGAGAATTACTGATAACAATAAAAGATGGCTGCAAATATTTTTCTTTTATTATGTTCAGTACATTAACACAGCCGAATATTTAAGAAACATAAGGAAGAAAAAAACGCGCACTTGCTCACACATATATACACATATATCATTATGAATAATTTAGTGGGTTCGCCATAATTAAAAATATGATTTTATATACAAAATAATAAATGTAGCATGGAAGAAATGCATAACACTAATATCAAAATGAATAAAATACATGTAATGTTTTAGTACCATTACATAAGGATAGACTTGTCCCTTTTATGGCTGCTGTCTGTATTTCGCTACAGCTTGGTCTTTCAGGGATTGTTTCTAAGTAATTCTTAAGTTTTTTTTCATTAAGCCAGTTGCTCCTACTGTAATGGATATGATGTTTATTTCTTTCAGAGACCATGTTTTTTTATAGATCATTATAGATGTCCTGGTATTTCGTTATCTTTACACATTCAGCTCTATTGAGGCCATAGTCACTCAGAACAGTTACATCAATAATGAGCATAGTCCCTTCAGGTATATTCCATATAACAATATCTGGCTTGATGGTCTTGTCTTTTATGTATCCGCCTGTATGTCTTTCTCATAGAAAACTGTCACCTTTCTGTTGGATGTTATCGGTGAAGGTTCATTCTCCCTGAATTTTGACGATCAGTCAAGCTGCATCCCTCTGCAGGACTTCCTGTTTTTAGCAGGGGCATGAGTAGTCAATGACAAAGAAAGCTGAAATTGAAATTAACTTTCGTTTTCAATTGGGTGTTGTTGTTTTTTGTGTAGTTTTATTTGGTTTTTGCTAACCCTAAAAAACTCTTTCAAAGACCCAAAATATGTAGGAAAAAAACTGGCTTGGAGTCCGCTTTGCAAGCTGGGAGTGATTCGATAAAAATGCTCTTTTTTAGAGTAAGGCCGAAAGAGATGTCACTGTATAAGAATAAGCAACCACAACCCTAACCACAAACTAGTAAATTAGCAACAGTAAAATTAAAAGAAAAGGATGAAAATGATTACGTGTATTTGCAATCTAAAATCTTGGAAGCGGGTATTTTTTGTTCACCTTCAATTAAGAAAACAAAATAACATGCAACATATTTTCTTATTTGGCCTTTTCCTTATAACATCTCATTTAGAATGTGAAACCGCCTTCTTTTCCATCCGAGCATCTTTGTGTATATTTGGAAGGGGCAACACGAAAAACAACACCTTTTCTCTAAACAATTCCAATCGGTTTCAACTAAGATTATTAAAAATTAAGAGAAAGACATTGAGTGCACATGTGAGGTGAAGGAGATAGGAAGTCATTCTTTGATGAAACAAAAATTAGCATGAATCATTTGAAGTCCTAGCCTCCACGGCCAAATGAACATTTTCAGTTTTCAGAGAGAACTGTCATGAGAAGGAACAGGCAATCAAGACAAGACAATATGGAGAAAGGAAGAGGAAAAGAGAAAAACAGGAAAAAAGAAAGAAACATAAAGTGAGAGAAAGGAAGAAAGAAAACCCAACCAAATAGCGATGAACAAAAGGGGGTAACGCTCTAGCGATTCGGCAGAAATCATATTTTTGTTATTAAAAAAATCAGATTTTGACAAAAAAGTAAATAACTCACACCAAGCTAGCGATTTAAGCAGATATCTGCTTTTTTCTGGATTACAAAAAGCAGAGAACCCACACCCCTGTTTTAGATTAACAAAAGAAAGATCTCTGCTAGGATTTGTAAGCCTTGGAATAAAATATCTCCATTTCCCTGGGTAGGCCATTAAACTACATCTCATGAGGAGGTCGCAGTTTGCAAGTTTGATGGGGCGATGAATTAACTCATAGGAATGACACTTATCTCCCAGCAGAGTTATCTTCCTTTGAGAGAAATTAGTTTTCAATCTCTTGGTAAAAAGGATTTTTGGCTCTGTTCAAGAAACCCCAATTTTATTTTCTTAGTGATTAAGGCAGGGGGGGGGGTTAACATTCTCTGTTCATTTTCGCCTGTTTACATTATCAGCCTGTTGCTGTCAGCGTAGCTCTTTGCTTAGCCTTCCTTTTCACCTATCAGCATCATCATCATAATAGTCAGCGTAGTCCTTTCTACCATGGGCGACAGTGGTCACGTTAGCAGTCCGCCGACCACAAGGAGGAGGGTGAATGACCCGCACTGAGAATGCACTAAAGAGACCTGAGGTCAAGGCCGTTTCTCTTTCAGCAAAACCTAGCCATTGGCGCCCTTGTTCGTACCAGTACCGGTTAGAACAGCTTCCTGATAGGTTGTGCTTTGGCTTTTCTCCGTTGACCGCTGACCGACGTTAAATGTTTTGAAAGAGAACCCCACCTTTGGGAAGGACAGGACGCCTTTTTTATGTTGAAGTTAACAGTCTCAGAGAGACATACTTTTGAAGAAGCCAGAAGCTTTTATCTCAGGAAAGAAAGTCCTTATAAAAAAGAATTCTCTTATGTACAGAATTCTATTCAAAGATTTACAGAGAACTGCCCTAAAAACAGGATTTGTTAGTCGGATCCCGCCGTTTGCAGAGCGCCATTCTCTAAAAAGAAAATTATTCATTTCTAAAAAAATAGAATTTCCAGAGAACTTCCCTAAAAGCAGGCCTTTTTAGTCGGATCCTGCCGTTTGCAGAGCGCCATTCTCCAAAAGGAAATTAATTATTTCTAAAAAATATTAGGGCGAGAAACACCGAAGACTTTGACCCTTTGTGGGTTTTATTTAAAAGAAATTTGGTCTGGAACGACCATTTAAAAGATATCGAAGGACTAAAAAGAGGGACATTAGAATCCCTCCTAAGAACATTTTTTTTATTGTATTTGTTTGAATTCTTCTTTTCAGCACTTTCAAGTAAGACATCTTTTTTTGTGTGTATTTGGTGGAAAAGCGAGACCACATTAATATCGCCACTTTTCGTTATCGCCTCAGGTGATAACCATTGTTTTAAAACGGAGTTGTTCTGTCTGTTTCTATCTATTTTCGGGTGTCGTTTGAGACTGTAATATTTATTGGAAGAACTTGTTTTTTTTCCTATTATCGTCTGAAACGCCCCCCCCCCCCTGTTTTAAAAATAGTCTCTTGAGTAGAGACTCCATTGTTTATGTGTATTTTTCAGCTCAAGCTAATTCTGATTTTATTGGGCTATTTTTTATTTTAATTTCTTATAATTTCTATTGTTACCCTGGGTTAACGTGTTTAATCCTGCTTTGGGAAATCAAAGCAGAAACTGGCTGTGTTTGTTAATAATAAACTGTGTTGAATTGCATTTCTGAGCACGTTTTCTTTATTTTATTCTTTTTTGTCTCTTTATTGATTCCCACCTTTTTTTAGGCAAGGGAAATTAATACCCCCCCCCCTTTCCTCATGTTAAGAATGTTTTTCTAAATTTACCGGGGATGTAAAACTGTACAAGTCACACAGAATTCAATTTTATATGCGTTAAGAAGTTGGCCTTTTGGCTAGGGGCACAGTGTAGTATCTGTTCTGATGCTACACTTTGTGTATTCTGTCCTCACTCAATAAAGAAGTCCTTCTAGACTTGATCAAGTTTTATTTTTGTTCCAATCCTGAGTGCCCGTTTTTAAGGAGCTAGATTTTCCCTACATTAAATACCGACCTTGTATCTAACTTTGCCCTCGTGGGGAGGCAAGTAAATAGTAAAAAGTAAATTAGAATTTTATTTCGGAACAAAAATTAACATTTCAGACTAAGAATTTATTTTATCTAACGTATACAAAATGAAATAGGCAAGATATTCTAATTAGCTCTATAGTACAATTGAACTGGTTGTTTGTCATTTTGTTCGTTTTTTCTAAATACACAGACGAATCGAATTTTACAGCTAAGAAAATGTTTTGCTAATTAAAACAGCCGAATCTTACACAAAATATTCGTCTCTCTCTCTCTTTCTCTGTATCTATCTATCTCAATATTGCGAAATTCAGTTTTAAATATTGTTATTTCCGCGTAAACAAAAAATAAACATAAAAATAAATAATATTATTTTTAAACAATTTGTCAGAAAAAAATTAAAATATACACACTTACCTACTTTATTTTAGTTTTCTTTCGTCCTCTTTAAGGAAAGAACAAAGAATTTATTTCGGTTTTATTTTATTTTTTTAAATAAGATTTCGATTATTTTAAATTGTTTACAAAGAATTCTTTGTTGAAGTTATATAATCTCCGCTAAGAAGAGTTGATCAAGGGAGATAACTCTCATTTAATTACTAAATTGTATTTACCCCCGACGATGGGTTAGCGTTAAGATTGACGATATAAACAGTTTCTTCAAAAATTTGAATGAAATTAGTATATCGGCGATAATATATATATATATATATATATATATATATATATATATATATATATATCAAAGATTATGACATTAAGAACGTTTTCAAGTTAAAATCAATTTAGTATTAGGTAGTAATATTGAAAAAGGACGTTTTAATACTTTTTTGTCTTGAGCGCTACAAAAACAATATGACGCCGGTTCCGTTTTGTTAAAATCTCGATTATTCTAGCTTATTTATACATTTCAAACGTGTTTTTCTTCATGCGTAATCCGAAATAGATTTTAACTCGCAATCGTTCCTTGTCTAATATTATTTTAAAAAAAAAACACATAAAATAATTTCTATCGCCTATACACAACTTTTCATCGAAATCTGTTTATGTCATCAATCTTAACGCTTACTTGAAAATGCTAGATACAAGGCCAATTCATATTAGGAAACCCAGATTCCTTCAAAAGGGGTCGGAGCATTCTGAACGGTGCAAAATCGGCCACATTGGTATTACTCGGTGAGCGCGCATCAGGCTACCGATAATAAACAACTATACTTCAACAAGAAAATGTAATTCCTAGGAGCATAGCTTTCTGAGACCGAACAGTACAGGTACTAACTTTGTTGGAAAAAAAAAATATATATATATATATAAAAAATATAGCCAAAATCTTCCTCCCGGATGTACCCTGAAGGGGGCCGAGGCAGCAGTCGGAAGGGGAAAGAGTTTGCTAAAAGAATTGCTCTTTCAGCGACCCACCCAACAGGGTCTGGTAAAAAATGGAGTGGAGCAAAGTCGAACTGTGGACGCCAACTCGTAACAGAGTCTGTCTATGTCGTGCGAATGACTACCCGCTCCTTAGAGAATCTGTCGATCTCGTTTGAGAGAGCAGACGTGTGAATCTGAATCTGTATGAACTCCTCGGTGTCAAAGTTGCTTCAGCGTCGTAAAAGAGTCTGTCCATTTTGTGCAAATAGCTACCCACTCGTAAGAGAGTCTGTCTGACTCGTAAGAGAGTCTGTCGATGTACTACTGTAGTTGAAATATCTCACTCTTAAGAATGTCTGTCGATATACTACTATAAACTGTACTTGAAATATCTCTCTTGTAAGAGAGTCTGTCAATATCTTATTATAAGTGGAAAAACTGTAGTTGAAATATCTCACTCGTAAGAAAGTCTGTCGATATACTACTCTAAGTAGAAAACCTGAATTTGAAATGTCCGACTCATAAAAGAGTCTGTCTGAATGGGGAATGGCGGCCACCACTGTTCACCCTGTTTGCCCCTGCCAATGTTCGGCCGGAATGGGGAAAAGCAGAACCTAATATAGGTTTTTTAACTACCCCCCCCCCAACCAAAAATGTGTCAGTCCGACTCTGCTCTGTTGGGTATCATATACCCCCTCTTGAAGGCCTCACCCACTCAATAGGCTCGACCGTCTATTATTTTTTGTACAACTTTGATCCAGCCCGAAGTCTCTCTGTGTCGGATTTAATTATCGAAAAATAAACAAAAATATCATTTTTATTCGGTGGATGTTCGGTTTTTTAGTCAAGATCAGAGTGATGTATCTGTTTCGTCTAAGGCGGTAAAAATCTACCAAAAATTACCTCTTTTTATCATAAACACTTTGCATTTTTGCTAGGAACAAAGTGTAGTATCCGTTCTGATGTTACACTTAGTCTATTCTGTTCTCGGTCAGTGAAGGAGAAGTTGTTTTTGACTGAGGGACATTTTTATTTTTGTTCCAACCCAGAGTGCCTCTTTTTGGGGAGCTGGATTTTCCACACATTAAAAACCGACCTTGTGTCTAACTTTGGCCTCGGGGAGAGGCAAGTGAATAGGAATACTCTCCGGCCTTCTTAGCATCATGATATTTTGTAAAGAAAATTAATTTAAAACCATTTTAAACCGTTAGGGATATTTGAAGTAGGATAGCTCATAGAGTGAATGTGCTATTGCGGTATTAGTGAAAGTGATTGACAGATAGTGAAAAAATTGAAAAGCGCAATGCTTCGGCAAATGGGTCTAATTAAAAGTTGCATAGACAGAGGTGGGACCATTGATGCCCTACCTACCACTTCTCACAGTTTTTATGGCTTTATGACTAAATTATACAATTTGTTTACCTTTATTTAAAATAAAAATTGAAAGTGTAGTATCTCTTCTGTCCTCAGTCAAATGGAGAGAAATCCGTCTGGACGAACATTTCTCAGCAGTGTCTATGAGATATTTTCAGGATCCACAACACGTAATATGAAAAATGGGGAGATATAAAATATTTAGGACTCGCATTCCAAAAATATAGATATGGAATATTTAGTAATTACTATTTAAAAAAAACTTTTGTTCACCTCAAACAAGGCATGTTACCACTGAGATGTAAGGGGCTACTGTGATTAGAGCCCAGATTAATAGGAGGCATCCTAAGTGCAGAGTTGTTCAGCAAGATGTTTGTTCACATTACATTTAAATTTCTGCATGTTGCTACAGTTGAGGAAACAGGGAGAGAATTCCAAAGGCAAGCAGTCTGAGGAAAGAAGCTATTAGAGTAGAAAGCTTTCTAGCAGTGGGAAACTTCTACAGTGAAGGGGTGGAATTTAGCTACTAGTCTGGTTTGTCGGGAGTATTTACGTTGGGTGGAATACAAGTGTACTAAGTTTGTCTACCACTCCCGCAAACAATGGCCTGTTGTCTAAAACTCTCGCAAACAATGGCCTGTTGTCTATGAATCCCGTAAACAATGCCCCGTTGTCTACAAATCCTGCAAACAATGGTCTGTTATCTATGAATCCCGCAAACAATTGTAAATAATACTATTGCCACATCTGGGGGAGATGCCGCTCAATGCACTCTTTCTAGACTTAACACTAACAATGTGCAAAATCGACTTCAAAATATATATATATATATATATATATATATAAATTCTTTGTAGAATGGTAGGAAAAATCCCAGCAGAGTGCTCGATTAATTAAGAATCAAAGTTAAAAATTAAGAGCATAATATTTATTTATTTATTCTGGTACAGAAAAATTAGTACAACATTCGTACCGTCGGTTTCAAGCACGGAAGGTCTTACCCATCCGGCTCTCTTCAGCTTCTGTTGTCATCTGTTTTGGAAATGTGAGGTCACATGACACTCTTGTTGGGACGCGTTATTTGCTCAGTGTGTTGTGTGTGTTTGTTTAAATTTGAATTTAGTGTAATAAGACCGTTAAGATTTAAAACACGGGAGAAGAAAGAGAATTCAAGATTAAAGGGAATAAAAAAGGGGGGTAAAAAATAAAAAGATATATATGAAAAAATATATATATATATATATAAATAAATATAAAAAAACATATATATATAAAAACATTTCAATACTAAGAATAAAAGAATAAAAAGAAGAAAAAAAGGGGGTTAAAAAATATATATAGAGAGAATAAAATGTAGAGAATTTTTATTCTCTACATTTTATTCTCTCTATATATATTTTTCTAGAGCGAGAGAGAAAGAAAGAATAAAAATAGAAAGAATAAAAAGAATAAAAATATAATAAATAAAAGTAAAAGTATAAATAGAAATAAAAATAAAAATAAATTAAAAATAAATTAAAAATAAATTTAAAGGTTAAAAATAATAATAATAATAAAAAATAAAATTAAAAATTAAAAATTAAAGATTAAAAACAAAAATTATAAAAATAAAGAAAGGGTTTCTCTGAAATTCCCGTGAGCCAAATTATGAATTTGTATCATTAGCCGTTATATTTTTGAAGGTATGCGTTCTGAAAAACCGTTGATGTATAAGAATCTTATCCCCAGATTGGAGTGATTTAATGAAGAAATTCGGATCTAAGGGAGGTAACTAAGATGGAAATATGAAATATTTGAGTTTGTTAAAATGGGTTTGTAGATTAATCTAGTGGTTGATAAAAAATAAATATTTTTGCATTTTGGTGAAAGTCGAAGTTTTTGCTCTTGGAATTTATGTGGATATAGTTTGTTTAAATGGATTTGTAGAGTAATCTAGTAACTGATAATTAAATTAAATATTTTTGTATTTTTGTGAAGGTCGGAGTTTTTGCTCTTGAAGTTTAAGTGGATATAGGTTGATGAGGTATTTGTTCGTATTAGTAGAGGGGGGGTAGTTAGACATTATGTGAATCGGTCAGACCAGTTTATAAGCAATGCTTGTCTCTTGTGGACACATCCCCTGAATATTTCATCGCGGACATTTAAACAGGCTGTATTCGGATCGATGATGGCTTTTGAAATGTGGTATTTTTCAGCGTCACATAGAGGACATCTGTTTATGGCTGGAGAGAAGGATGGTTTTCTCTCAACTATTTTCCATTTGATGGTGAAGGGTGTGTTTTCTTCTTTAAGCTGCCATATTCGGGATACAAAAACAAGGCTAATACGGCACTCGCGACCCGAATGTGGCAGCTTAAAGAAGAAAACACACCCTTCACCATCAAATGGAAAATAATTGAGAGAAAACCATCCTTCTCTCCAGCCATAAACAGATGTCCTCTATGTGACGCTGAAAAATACCACATTTCAAAAGCCATCATCGATCCGAATACAGCCTGTTTAAATGTCCGCGATGAAATATTCAGGGGATGTGTCCACAAGAGACAAGCATTGCTTATAAACTGGTCTGACCGATTCACATAATGTCTAACTACCCCCCCTCTACTAATACGAACAAATACCTCATCAACCTATATCCACTTAAACTTCAAGAGCAAAAACTCCGACCTTCACAAAAATACAAAAATATTTTATTTAATTATCAGTTACTAGATTACTCTACAAATCCATTTAAACAAACTATATCCACATAAATTCCAAGAGCAAAAACTTCGACTTTCACCAAAATGCAAAAATATTTATTTTTTATCAACCACTAGATTAATCTACAAACCCATTTTAACAAACTCAAATATTTCATATTTCCATCTTAGTTACCTCCCTTAGATCCGAATTTCTTCATTAAATCACTCCAATCTGGGGATAAGATTCTTATACATCAACGGTTTTTCAGAACGCATACCTTCAAAAATATAACGGCTAATGATACAAATTCATAATTTGGCTCACGGGAATTTCAGAGAAACCCTTTCTTTATTTTTATAATTTTTGTTTTTAATCTTTAATTTTTAATTTTTAATTTTATTTTTTATTATTATTATTATTTTTAACCGTTAAATTTATTTTTAATTTATTTTTAATTTATTTTTATTTTTATTTCTATTTATACTTTTACTTTTATTTATTATATTTTTATTCTTTTTATTCTTTCTATTTTTATTCTTTCTTTCTCTCTCGCTCTTTTTTATTCTCTACATTTTATTCTCTATATATATATTTTTTAACCCCCTTTTTTTCTTCTTTTTATTCTTTTATTCTTAGTATTGAAATGTTTTTATATATATATGTTTTTTTATATTTATTTATATATATATATATATATTTTTTCATATATATCTTTTTATTTTTTACCCCCCTTTTTTATTCCCTTTAATCTTGAATTCTCTTTCTTCTCCCGTGTTTTAAATCTTAACGGTCTTATTACACTAAATTCAAATTTAAACAAACACACACAACACACTGAGCAAATAACGCGTCCCAACAAGAGTGTCATGTGACCTCACATTTCCAAAACAGATGACAACAGAAGCTGAAGAGAGCCGGATGGGTAAGACCTTCCGTGCTTGAAACCGACGGTACGAATGTTGTACTAATTTTCTGTACCAGAATAAATAAATAAATATATATATATATATATATATATATATATATATATTATCGCCTATACACTAATTTTATTCAAATCTTTAAAGAAACTGTTTAACCATTTAAACTCATCATTTACCTGTTATTTTCATGGAAGGTACTCGATTGAGATCCGATCTCTGGTTACTCCTCTTGTAAAACTTTCCCACCAAGAACTCGTCTAGTTACCACCACTGCAAATAACTTCACCTTTCTTTGTATGTGTTCCTGAGATTAAACGCAATTTCCATGAACAGAAATTTTTTTCAGAACTTTACATCTACTGAACACAAAACCACACGATTAATTCCCTCCAGGCTCCAACATGGTCGTCCTGAAGTCTAATGTCCTCTTAAATAATCAAATTCTGCCCTCAGAATAAACTTTTTGAGTTCTTGTACTCAGTATTTTATCAGATTAGGACCCGAGCTAACTTTGACCCCAACCCTAACTCCAACCCTTACCCTAACTCTAACCCTAACCCCTGCCCTGATTCTAACCCTAACGACGGGGTAAAGTTAGCTCGGGTCCTAATCTAAATAAGCACTATAACTTCCAACCTCTGTATATCTCACTTATCTCTTTGAAATCCAACTTCAAAGTGAACGTCCAAAACAACAAATCAACCCTCTTTTATCTCCAACCAGGAGCATCTCATTTACATATCAGGTGGTCACATTGCAGGCATATAAAGAGACAAGGCAGCCATTTTTGTTTCTTTCTTCTTCATTCATTTACTTCCACGACCGACCCATTGAACTATGCACACATGCTAGTTAGGTAAGTCCCGCGTTTCCCTACAAGCACCTTGTACAATACTGTACCTTTACAGAAAAGACACCCACAGTGTGCAATTCCTGCTCCTATTAAAAAAATACTTTTCTCTGAAAAGCAAAAACATTTTTTACCAAAGTAAAAAAACATTCATGTAAACTGAGTTAAGATTTTTTGTCTTTCCTTGTAGTTTTTCCCAACTGCTACACGTAGTGAAAGCTTATTCTTTTTCTGCCAAGGATGTAGTAATCATAAACATTTGTTACCACTGTTACAGTTGTAACTACTTCAGTCCGACAGGGAACTGAGCCATTTCGGTGACCTTTTCTCTGTCGGACTGAGGTATTAGTCTAGGGTAGTCCAAGGAGGTCCAACCTCCCAGGCCTTGCCTCTTTGGGTAGGAGTAAGTTTATTGCTTACTGCCTGAGGTGCCCCAATCGGGGAATGCCGATGAGGCTGCCTAGGCAATTTTTAAAAGGCCAGATTGCTCCTTCTTAGAGGGGTGCGGGCTTGACTCTCCCCACCTTCCGGCCTTATTCCACATCTTTATGCGGTAGAAAGAAAGTAAATACTTGTATCAATCATAAATATTGACATTGTTTTCCACTTGCAGAGAGCAGCCTACAGTGAGGTTGTTTGGTCACATGATGACCAATCAAACTCCTGAGCATATTACTTTCGACCGGACATTTTTACTTTCGACCAGACATTTTTACTTTCGCCCGGACATTTTTACTTTCGACCGGACATTTTTACTTTCGACCGGACATTTTTACTTTCGACCAGACATTTTTACTTTCGACCAGACATTTTTACTTTCGACCAGACATTTTAAGGATTCCATCCGGAGACCATTTATGGGTTTGCAGAACATTCAGAGAGTATCAGGCAGCCATGATGAACGACATAATCACTTTCTCCTGCAAAGCGTCGATGAGACATTTTGAGCACGGCTATTTTCACTTGAACATATATTGTTCCAAGAAAAGACTTACGACAACCGAAATATATTGACTAAAATTATTGGCGATTTTTAACAACTTCCAACAGAATAAAAAGGGTGAAGCAAAATAAGTGTTTGTTTTATCTGATTTTCTATCGTTATCTACAAGACTGTGAAAAACACAATGTTCACCACGTGCAACAACATGAGATCGGTAGTGCAAAGTATTTGGAAATAAAGAATAACTTAAAACCAGTTTCAGTAAATTAAAATTATACAGATTGGTCGAAAATTAAATATTTGATCGATTGGTGACAGTTATTAGTTGTATTTTTGTTTAATTTTCGATTTTTCAGTTAAACATACGACATCAAATCTTTACAAGTAAAAAAGCAACAACAATTGCATCTTGAATCTCATTGTTTCCAAACTTTGTAAATAGCGATAGAAAATCAGAAAAAAACCCCGAAAAACTTAAAAACAGTTCTGAAACTTAAAAGTTATGCAGATCGATAGAAGATTAAATTTTCTTTCGTTTGGTAACAGTTATTTGATGACTATTTGTTTTCACCCTTTTTTCTGTTGGAAATTGTTAAAAATCGCCAATAATTTTATTCCAAAAATATTTGCATCGTTTGAAAGAAATAATTAAACGGAAAATTATTTATTAACTTAAATTCTTCTTAATTCATTGTCGTAACTTCTGGCAACCTACACTCAACTATGTATGCCATATGAATAAATGTAGCTAAATTGTTGTTTATAGAAAGGGGTTGTTTTTCTTTCATTAGCAATTTTTTTTTTAAACAGATTATTATAGGAGATAGTCTTATAATTCATGTGAAGATTATTATAGGAGATAATCTCATAATTCATGTGAAGATTAGACCCTATAATTCTTTGTGTTTGTAGAAAAGTCTCCAACACAAAACTGCTGACATGGATGAGAACCACAAGAAATTATTTTTAGATTGGTAGAAAAATTAGCAAACCTCAAAAATTAAGGGTTTTGATCCCCAAATAAACTAAACTTTTAAATTTTTATCTTAACTTTATTTAAAAACAAATAATAATTTTTAAAATTTTAAAATCCCATCCTATTGAAATTTGCTTTATAACTAACTCTGTATGCCATATAAATAGATTTATATAAATTGTTATTTATAGAAGCGCCTCGTTCTCCTTTTTTTAGCGATCCCCTTTTACAGATTATAAAAGGATATAGTCTAAGAAGTTATATGATGATTAGCTTTATATATAGTCTTAGAGGTTATTTGATGATTAGTTTTATATATATATAGTCTTAGAGGTTATATGAGGATTAGCTTTATATATATATAGTCTTAGAGTTTATATAATGATTAGCTTTATATATATGGTCTTAGAAGTTATATAATAATTAGCTTAATATATAGTCTTAGAGGTTATATAATGATTAGCTTTATATATATAGTCTTAGAAGTTATATGATGATTAGCTTAATATATAGTATTAGAGGTTATATAATGATTAGCTTTATATATATAGTCTTAGAGGTTATATGATGATTAACTTTATATATATAGTCTTAGAGGTTATATGATGATTAGCTTTATATATATATATAGTCTTAGAGGTTATATAATGATTAGATTTATATATATATAGTCTTAAAGGTCATATGATAATAAGGTTTATATATATATAGTCTTAGGGGTTCTTTTGATTATTAGCTTTATATATATAGTCTTAGAGGTTATATGATGATTAGCTTTATATATATATATATATATAGTCTTAGAGGTTATATGATGATTAGCTTTATATATATATATATATATATATATATATATATATATATATATATAGTCTTAGAGGTTATATAATGATTAGCTTTATATATATATAGTATTAGAGGTTATATGATGATTAGCTTTATGTATAGTCTCAGAGGATATATCATGATTAGCTTTATATATAGTATTAGAGGTTATATGATGATTAGCTTTATATATATATAGTCTTAGAGGTTATATGATGATTAGCTTTGATAAAATCAATTAGAATTTTATTTTATTTTTTTTATTGAATTTTCATTTCCATGAACAGGGTTCCTCTCCAAGAAATTCGCATCTGTGGAACACATGCCCACATGACTTCTTCTCTGCATAATACAACATGTTCGTCTTCAAATTCAATATCAACAAATACTTTTCATAAGTAATCAAATTCTGTTGATTCCATTCATCATTTTTAATCCTCTCAGTAAATCTACAATTCGTATCAATAATGTATCCCTGCCTTTATTTATTTTGTTTTATTTGTGATTTCGCTTTAAGTGCGGATGAAAATGTCAGGAATTAATGGAAACCGATCTAGCCAGTTTTAGCTATTTTAGGAAAAGAACAAAAAGAAAAAAACGGGAGTTAGCATCATAATTACAATTTTTAAAACTTAGTCTGTGTATTCTTAGGTAAAATTGTCGATTCCCAAACAAAATGGCAGAAAATAAATCGTCTTCAGTTTTCCGACCTCACAAATGAGTAAGCAAACCCAAATAAATTGCTTTTAACTAATTTAAAATTTACCATAAATTATTCAGTTGGGAAATTAGTCCAAAATAATTTATGTGGGTTTACTTACTCACTTGTGAAGTCGGAAAAAAATCAGAAAACTGCAGACGATATATTGTCCGCCATTTTGGTTGGGAATCAACCATTTTACCTATTCTTATTTGTATTTTAACATACATACATACATTCTTAAGGGAAAAATGCTCATGCCTGTAACTCCCGATCCTGTCTTCTTCGTATGTCATCTAGACTATAGAGTCTTTCTTTCCAACACTGGTCTAGTTTAGTTTGTAAAAAAAAATAATAGACGGTCGAGCCTATTGAGTGGGTGAGGCTTTCAGGAGGGGGGATATGATACCCAACGGAACAGAGTCGGACTGCCGCATTTTTTGTTGAGGGAAAGAAGGTAGTTAAAAAACTATGTTTATAAGTTCTGCCTTTTCCCTATTCAGGATGTTAAAAAAAAACAAGGTGAACATCGGCAGTTACCATTTCCCTGTTCAGTGGTGAACGGTGGCGGCCGCCGTTCTACGGCGAACATGGACAGCCAATACGGCGAGCATTGGCAGTGGCCAACAGGGTAAACAGTGGCGGCCGCCATTTCCCATTCAGATAGTCTCTATTACGAGTGAGATATTTCCAATTCAGTTTTTCCACTTATACTAGTATATCGACAGACTCTTACGAGTGAGACATTTCAACTACAGTTTTTCCACTTATAGTAAGAATCGACAGACTCTTACGAGTGAGATATTTCAACTACAGTTTTTCCACTTATAGTAAGAATCGACAGACTCTTACGAGTGAGACATTTCAACTACAGTTTTTCTACTTACAGTTGTATATCTACAGACTCTCTTGCGAGTAAGATATTTCAACTATGGTTTTTCCACTTACAATAGTACATCGACAGACTCTCTTACAAGTTGGTAGCCATTTGCACGAAATGGACAGACTCTTTGACAATTCTGAAGGAACTTCGACACCGAGAAGTTCATTCAAATTCAGATTCGGATTCACACGTCAACCCCTCAACGAGATCGACAGACTCTGTTACGAGCGGGTAGCCATTTTGTACGACATAGACAGACTGTTACGAGTCGGCATCCACAGTACGACTTTGCACCATCCAGACACTCCATTATTTACCATACCTTGTTGGGTTGGTTACTGAAAGAGGAATTCTTTTAGCAAATCTTTCTCCTTCCGACTGCTGCCTCGGCTCCCTTCAGGGTACAGCGAGGAGAGATACTTTTATATTCGATAATTTTGTGCATCGTACGTAAGATTTTTTTTTTCCCAACAAGTTTTAAAGTCATTCATTGTTCTGGCACTGATCGCACCGTCTGGAAGGGAATTCCAGCTGTTAACCACTCTAAGTCCGAATGAATACTTTCTTATACTCAATTTTCCGTACTATTTCACAAGCTTCAAAGAGTTGTCAGTCAGGATCCTGCACACCTGGATCATATCCCCTCTCTATATCTCCTGTAATACAGTAAGGGCAGCTTCAGCGCTTTCTCATAAGGTAGGTTCTTGATTTCTGTACATAATCTTGTAGCCCTTCGTTATACTCTCTCCAGCTTATCAATATCTCCAGCGTACTGGTGAATCATTGGGGCATTTTCATATTCCAGAATAGTTCTGCCCATCGTTGTATACAGCTATAACACTTGTCCCTACTTGCAAAGGTACGTTTGATGACACCAAGAGTTCGGTTCGCTTTCAGAAATGTTTGATTAACATGGCGAAACCTTAGTTTATTGTCAATGTATACACATAAATGTTTCTGTCTCACTGTCTTGTAGCTCTTAGCGTGAACCACTGTTGTTCTGTATATGGTATGTGTCTCTAGGATTATTTTTTGCCTATGTGCATGACACTACACTCGTCTGTGTTAAATTTTAACTGCCAGCTGTGTGACCAGTTTAAGAGGTTTTCTATGTTCTCCTGTATCTTCTTGTCTTCCATAGACGTCGCTCGACCTTACATCTTGGTGTCGTCAGCAAAAAAAAAAAAATATATGATAATCTTTAAAATCATTTGAATATATTGGATTTACCGGCAGTAATTTTATTAGAAGAACGATGTAATTTGTTTTGTCTTATTTTATAAGTTATCTCCCTTGTTGATTTTATACTGAATTATCTCCCTTATTTGCTCTTCCATTTCGCTTATCTAAAAATAATTATTCTCTTGAAGACGTTTAACTTTAAAGTCTTAGCATTTTAATAAAATTAATAAACATTTTATCATTTTATTAATTTTCTTTTTGCAAAGAAAACAAATAAGACGAAAAAATACTAAAAGGTGAGTCAACTCAATTATTTGCATTGCGTTCATTTTACGATTGAAATTAAAGTTCGAGTTGTAAAAAGTTTTGTTGTAAATGTTTAAAATCAATGCAATAACAAATAATTCAATTTAATTTATTTTATTTTTTAATTCTCGGATTTCTGCACATTAAGATCAACTGATTAAACCGAATTATATTTTTTCAAAAGAAGTAATTAAATATATTTCTTTTCGTTTCGATATTTTCTTAATTTAAAATTCAGGGGGCGAACAGTCGATTTTGCAAAATGCAGGAATAGGTGCTAAAAAAAATAAATAAATAAATAAAAAGTACAGAACGTTCATAAAAATAATTTTGCGATTATTAAAAATTTCCAACAGAAAAAAGGGTGCAAAACAAAATAGGGCTCTTGTAGAGATCGAATACACGAGCGAAATTTATTTTAGAAGAGTTCCAATGGTTTCAGCGCCAGTAACTCTCTCTTTTTTTTTAGTTCGCAAGGTCTCCGACAATGGAAAATATCAAATTCAATTAATAAAACATTTTTCGAAGAAATAACAATTTGAGAAAATCAACAGTATATTGATAGAATATTTATTGAACAAAATAGAATTTGAGAAAATCAACAGTATATTTTTTCATTTCAAAACCAGCAAAACGAACAGTCGTATTGTTTGGATCAACAGATTTTTTAAATTTTTTTATAGTTTAAATATTAAATTATTGCAGATATTGGCTCTTGTATAGATCGGGTCTTCGAAAATTGTTCTATTAATTCAATTTAATTTATTTTATTTTTTAATTCTCGAATTTCTGCACATTAAGATCAACTGATTAAACCGAATTATATTTTTTCAAAAAAGTAATTAAATATAGTTCTTTTCGTTTCGACATTTTCTTAATTTAAAATCCAGGGGGCGAACAGTCGATTTTGCAAAATGCAGGGATAGGTCCTAAAAATAAAAATAAAAGTACAAAACGTTCATAAAAATAAGTTGTCGATTATTAACAATTTCCAACAGAAAAAAGGGCGCAAAACAAAATAGTCAACAAATAAGTGTTACCAAACGAAAGAAAATTTAATCTATCAATGTCCGTAGCTTTTAAGTTTGGGGACTGTTTTTAAATGTTTGTTTTATCTGATTTTCTATCACTATATGATGTGAAAAACACAATGTTCACCACCTGAAACCGGTAGTGCAAAGTATTTGGAAATAAAAACTAACGTTACATCAGTTTCATTAAGTTAAAAATATACAGATGGGTCGAAAATTAAATATTTGACAGATTGGTGACAGTTATTAAGGGGTATTTTGGGTTAATTATCGATTTTACAGTTGTTAAACATACGAAATCGAATCTTCACAAGTAAAAAAACAACGGCATCTTGAATTTATTTTTTAAAGCCTTGTAAATAGCGATAGAAAATCAGAAAAAGAAAAACTTAAAAACAGTTCCGAAACTTAAAAGTTATGCAGATCGATAGATTAAATTTTCTTCCGTTTGGTAACAGTTATTTGTTTACTATTTTTTTTCACCCTTTTCTGTTGGCAATTGTTAAAAATCGCCAATAATTTTATTTAAAAGATCTTTTCCTTGTTTGAAAGAAATAAATTAAACAGAAAATTATACTATAGAATTCCGGAAATTGTGTTTGAAAATGTATCCGGTAAATTTTGATAATTTGCATTTACGAATTTAATAGAAAAATTTGGTACTTTTGCAGAATACCAAATAATTTCTGTACTTCCAGAGATTCCCGAGTCTAACCCTATGTCGGTAAAAAAAAAACGAACGCTCGTCGAAGAGAACAAACTTTCTGTTCCGTTGAAAACAATTTATTGTGTATTTTTTCTTGATTGCTCGAAACAGTGCAATGTATTTAATTGTTTTTCTTTCTGTTTTCTGTTTAAGGAGATTGCAAATGAAGGGCGGAGGATGATAAATTGTGTATTTATTTTATTTACTTTCAGTAGTTTTTTTTTTTTTTTTTAGAGAAAAGCCTGTTGCCATCTTGACTTAGGTCTAGGGTTCGCTTAATATTAGTGGTAAATTTAAAAAAAAACTAAGGACTGCTTCTCAGAAAAATATCTTCGACAAACAGGTTGTATAGTGGAGAGTTGGTTGGTTGAGTGTCAAGATAGAAGATAGCCATGTTGCTTATTTGGCTCTGTCTGTATGTATCTGACTGGAATTAGAATAAGATAATGGTCACCAGAATTCGAAATAAAATCTCAACGTCTTCTCTACAATAATGAAAATCAATCTTTATTCAACAATTAAATAGCAATACACGAACATCACCATCACCATTTATGAGCGGTGAGAGGAAATGCCACGTCTGTTTACATTGATATCTCTGCAAAAGCTATTCTATTTTACCACCCAAGAGATTGCATGCACATAAGTACAAGATAAAATAGATCTTTCGTTACATAACTGCTACTAGGTTATCTGTCGATCTCACCTGCAATTTGCATATTACCTCCAGGGATATTTTGTACAATAAAATCCCTTCCATAGAAGGCCTTTTTTCTTGGTGGAAACTTATGCAA
The DNA here is from genome assembly GCA_963556195.1 of Sepiola atlantica. NCBI lineage: Eukaryota > Metazoa > Mollusca > Cephalopoda > Sepiida > Sepiolidae > Sepiola > Sepiola atlantica. The sequence continues at coordinate 134,077,324 of OY744525.1, forward strand.
CATTCTATAGGTCAATCTCTAAATGGGAGTGGGGTCTAAGTGGCATAAAAAGAAAACGGGGGATGGAGTATGGAGAGTGGGTTGTGTCTTTGAAAAATAAATAACGGCTGTGGACAAAAAATTGAAAGCGAGGAGTGAGCATCTTGGAGGGTTTCTATTACTATGGTTGAGGGTAACTCATTCACTCAAGTAGCTGCGGCTAAACTTACCCAAAGGGCTGGTGTCCGACAGAACCAGGAACCGTGTGCAGCATGCTCAGGCTGGGAACACATACTCATACTTGACTTGTTTTCATACACACAGACTCACTACTTATATCCACCTTTTTTCAAAAGCCAAGGAATGTAATCTTTGTCTATCACATCTGATCTTGTTTTTCAGCTGGTGCTTGAAGAAAGTGATCAGATATTGATCAACAAAAGATTCAATCCCCTGGTTATCTCTCAGATGCGACGTTCACACCACTATTCGTGCTATGACCAGTATTGTGAGAAACATCATTCGTGTCTCTCCGACTGGACATTGTTAATTATGTAGGATAGGTTTAGTGGCAGCGGCTGCTCAGGATCGATACGAATAGAAAGAATTAACGCTGTGAGGTTTATTACATTCATCACGTTTAGGTATTTATGATGAATTGACTTAGCTGTAACCACCTTTTTCAATCGTATTGGCCAAAATTCGTCATCAAAACTCAGAAATCTCCGTTAAATTCTGGGAGGTCTATTCTGCAACAGGGTCATAAATTTTATGGCAGAAGTACAATTAAAACAAAATATCTATCCACAGTCGAGTAATCATCCAATTTTAGTCAAATATTCACGTCTTATACATTTAGAAATAAACTATTTTTAAATGGATTTTCTGTGAGAAATACTGATAAAAATCGTTGAAAAATCCCTGTAAATTTAAATTTTAATCCGTTATGTGTTATTTTAAATATATATATATATATATATATATATATATATATATATATATATATATATATATATATATATATATACACATATATATATATTATAAATCGGCGTAAAGTTGGAAATAAAAATAAAAAAACTAAGAAAAATGAATTTAAATATTTTAGGTATTAATGCTGGTAAATTATGAAATTTGAAAAAAAAATTTAAATGTCGAAAAAAATTTTTTAAATAATTTTCATATTTAATTGCTACTTAAAAAATCTACGTATTTAAACCAAACTTTTTGCAATATATTCTCTGCGCAATAAAGTTCATTTATATATAAATAACAATAAACAATCAAACATTTTGAAAATTTTGCAAAATTCAGAAGGTGCAGGTCAAAAGGATTTTGGCTAATTTGGGCTATTTTTCACTAGGTTTTGGCTATTTTACATTCATGAAAACCATATCACAGCCTGAAAATGGTCCTAAATTAAAGTACTATATCAGATTTAACCATCTATATCCATTCATAGCTTTTGAGGATGTTTTAGGACCTGCAATGTCGCATGAAACCCTAACGGCTATTTTTGGCCTGCACCTTCTGAATTTTGAAAATTTTTTCAAAATGTTTCATTGTTTAGTGTTATTTATGTATAAATGAACACAAAAAATACTACTCGCATGAATCTGAAATTTTCACTCATTACGTCCCACCCCTATTACAAGTAAGTGAAATCATCCTGCATTGTTTATTTCCATTACATACAAGAATGCTTATTTTTAATCCTATTAATCAGTCGAGAAATCAAAAAGTAAAAAAATATACAAAAAATAACTTTTACCAAACGCATTAAAATTTATTTTTCTACCAACCGGTAAACTTTTAAAGTTCTGAAACTGTGTGTAAATTTTTGTTATTTCAAAATTAATTTCGTTACTTTCACTCAGCCAAACACGACTCAATCAAAATTGGCAGACGACTTTTTGAGGAGATGGTGGCTAATTTTATGGGTTAGTAGATAGTTTAAGAAAGAAAAAGGTTTACGGTATCACTAACCCTATGTATGGGGAGGTGGGATTTGCCAGTCGGATTAGGGTAAGCCTTTTTTTGCTAATTTTAAAGCCTGAAATTAGCGACCACCTCACAAGAAATTGACTGCCATTTTTTATTGACATGTGTTCAGCTAAATAAAAGTGACAATAACAAATTCAGAGATTATAAATTGTAGAATAGGTTTCCTGCATTTGGAAGAAGTTATTTGTATTTTTTGTCTGTTTTCGATTTTTGCTCTGTTAAGAATACAAGGTGAAATTGCTGACTGAAAGATGTTGAAGTTGTTGCTCGTGATCAATTGCGTTTAATTATTATTCCTTTTAGTTTTACTTTTTTCAACAGTTTATAAATATTATTATTATTATTATTATTATTATTATTTATAACACCTTTCTCAACATTTAATAATAATTAAATAATTTGAGAAGTTTTTAATATAATTTGTACATTTTATTTCAATATTCTGGCATTAAAATATATTAATTTCTATTTTTTTATAAATTAGAAAGTTAACCATATATTTTAAAAAGTTTTGTGTTAAAGAAAAATTGAATGTACGTTTACAAAATAACATTTTAATTGACTTTCAAAGGATCAAATTTGCCTCGTCTCAGCAATCGTTATTTTAAATGTAATTTTGATTGTGACATTTGCCTTCAAAAAATGGTAAACAGGGTTGCAGAGTCAAAAGGTATAAGGTCTGACTATGACGATTCTAAATATTCTGACTATGACTTCTAAGAATTTCAAAATATTTCAAAATATTAAAATCCTTATTTTAGAGTCTTTCAATATTCAGATTGTTTGTTTATTCTTCAGAGATTAAAAGTCGGACACCACCTCCCACTCCTAACATTTTTAGACTCTGACTCCTTTCAAAACCTCCGACTCTGCAACCTTGCTTTTAAATATGTTTAAACCCCCAAAATAATATGTTGGTTTTGGGCAGCCATATTTATAAACAAAGCCCTACCATCAATAAAAAAAAATGTCACTCATGTTTTCTTTTATTGCTTGAGGCTTACATGATTACCATGTCACATCCAATTGATATGTTTTCTTTTATTGCTTGAGGCTTAAATGATTACCATGTCACATCCAATTGATATGTTTTCTTTTATTGCTTGAGGCTTAAATGATTACCATATCACATCCAATTGATGTTTTCTTTTATTGCTTGAGGCTTACATGATTACCATGTCACATCCAATTTATATGTTTTCTTTTATTGCTTGAGGCTTAAATAATTACCATGTCACATCCAATTGATATGTTTTCTTTTATTGCTTGAGGCTTAAATGATTACCATGTCACATCCAATTGATATGTTTTCTTTTATTGCTTGAGGCTTAAATGATTACCATATCACATCCAATTGATGTTTTCTTTTATTGCTTGAGGCTTACATGATTACCATGTCACATCCAATTGATATGTATTCTTTTATTGCTTGAGGCTTACATGATTACCATGTCACATCCAATTGATATGTTTTCTTTTATTGCTTGAGGCTTAAATGATTACCATGTCACATCCAATTGATATATTTTCTTTTATTGCTTGAGGCTTAAATGATTACCATGTCACATCCAATTGATATGTTTTCTTTTATTGCTTGAGGCTTACATGATTACCATGTCACATCCAATTGATATGTTTTCTTTTATTGCTTGAGGCTTAAATGATTACCATGTCACATCCAATTGATATGTTTTCTTTTATTGCTTGAGGCTTAAATGATTACCATGTCACATCCAATTGATGTTTTCTTTTATTGCTTGAGGCTTAAATGATTACCATGTCACATCCAATTGATATGTTTTCTTTTATTGCTTGAGGCTTAAATGATTACCATGTCACATCCAATTGATATGTTTTCTTTTATTGCTTGAGGCTTAAATGATTACCATGTCACATCCAATTGATATGTTTTCTTTTATTGCTTGAGGCTTAAATGATTACCATGTCACATCCAATTGATATGTTTTCTTTTATTGCTTGAGGCTTACATGATTACCATGTCACATCCAATTGATATGTTTTCTTTTATTGCTTGAGGCTTACATGATTACCATGTCACATCCAATTGATATGTTTTCTTTTATTGCTTGAGGCTTAAATGATTACCATGTCACATCCAATTGATATGTATTCTTTTATTGCTTGAGGCTTACATGATTACCATGTCACATCCAATTGATATGTTTTCTTTTATTGCTTGAGGCTTAAATGATTACCATGTCACATCCAATTGATATGTATTCTTTTATTGCTTGAGGCTTACATGATTACCATGTCACATCCAATTGATATGTTTTCTTTTATTGCTTGAAGCTTAAATGATTACCATGTCACATCCAATTGATATGTATTCTTTTATTGCTTGAGGCTTACATGATTACCATGTCACATCCAATTGATATGTTTTCTTTTATTGCTTGAGGCTTAAATGATTACCATGTCACATCCAATTGATATGTATTCTTTTATTGCTTGAGGCTTAAATGATTACCATGTCACATCCAATTGATATGTATTCTTTTATTGCTTGAGGCTTACATGATTACCATGTCACATCCAATTGATATGTTTTCTTTTATTGCTTGAGGCTTAAATGATTACCATGTCACATCCAATTGATATGTTTTCTTTTATTGCTTGAGGCTTACATGATTACCATGTCACATCCAATTGATATGTTTTCTTTTATTGCTTGAGGCTTAAATGATTACCATGTCACATCCAATTGATATGTATTCTTTTATTGCTTGAGGCTTAAATGATTACCATGTCACATCCAATTGATATGTATTCTTTTATTGCTTGAGGCTTACATGATTACCATGTCACATCCAATTGATATGTATTCTTTTATTGCTTGAGGCTTACATGATTACCATGTCACATCCAATTGATATGTATTCTTTTATTGCTTGAGGCTTACATAATTACCATGTCACATCCAATTGATATGTTTTCTTTTATTGCTTGAGGCTTTAATGATTACTATGTCACATCCAATTGATGTTTTCTTTTATTGCTTGAGGCTTACATGATTACCATGTCACATCCAATTGATATGTTTTCTTTTATTGCTTGAGGCTTAAATGATTACCATGTCACATCCAATTGATATGTTTTCTTTTATTGCTTGAAGCTTAAATGATTACCATGTCACATCCAATTGATATGTTTTCTTTTATTGCTTGAGGCTTAAATGATTACCATGTCACATCCAATTGATATGTTTTCTTTTATTGCTTGAGGCTTAAATGATTACCATGTCACATCCAATTGATATGTTTCTTTTATATTGTAAAACCAACAGAACTAGGTTTCCTGTGGAAATACCTTTTAAAATTTTTTGCCACGTTCTCTCTTCTGAGATATTTTTTGGTCGATGATCGCCACAGGAACTACAACTATGCATAAAGGATATAGAGAGTTTGTATCAAGGTTTGACTCCTCTAGATCTTCCGTGTTCTGTCTGTGCTCTAGCATATTAACAGGGTTACTTTCATTAAGGGTGTGACTCTTCGCCACACACAGCCTCTCTATAGTAAATGACCGTCTAACTTCAGCCTGTAGCTGCACAAGTGGTTTGAGATGCATCATATAGTGCTGGGTGCATGGGGACTAATCAAGGGTGCCACGAAAGGCCATCTTGAAAAAGGTGCTACCCCCTCTACTACCCCTCTACATTGACCCACTTAACACCTCATTTAATAATGAGATACTAATGTAGGTGGTGAAAACATGTCAGTGGACAGCTGAGGACTTCCTGAACAACAACCATTCAAGGAGGACTTGGCTGAACTCTCAGTTCTACAGATGCAGGGACGAAAGAACTAGATTTCCTGTTGAGACCTTTTTTTAGGATTTTCTACCATATTCTCTCTGTCGAGATATCTGTTTGTCGATGATCCTCGCAGTAACTACAACTATGACTAAAGGGTATAGGGAGTTTGACTACTTTAGATCCGCTGTGTTCTGTCTATTCCAAGCATATTAACAAGGTTATCTCCATGAAAGGTGTGACTCTTCGACACACACAGACGGTCATTCACTATAGAGAGGCTAACTACAGCCTGTAGCCCTCTTTATCTACTTCCCACGGAGTAAAATGTCACACAAGGTGGGAAAGTGGGAGTTGTGAAGTCAGCACTCTAGAGGAAGAGTACTTAGGACCTTTAAAAATTGCCTGGGCAGCCCCGTCGGAATTCTCCTGTAGGTGCGCTTCAGGCGATTAGCAATAAACTAACCCCATCTCAAAGGGTGAGAAAGCAAAGCCTGGGGGGGGGGGGGTGGACCTCCTAGAACTGCACAGGACAGACTCATAGACCGGCGTAAATCAAGCCCCTAAGGCCAAGATGACACTGGTCTATGGGGTGCAGTATCCATCGGAACAGATACTATACTTTGATCTTGGCTAAGAGTAATTTGAGATGCATCATATAGTGCTGGGTGCATGGGACTAATCAAGGGTGCTATGAAAAGCTATCTTGAAAAGGTACTACCTCTCTGCATGAACCCCTTAACACCTTTAAAAATTGAGATACTAATGTAGGTGGTGAAAGTTGAGGACCTGGATATCAAGAAGGATTTTGATGCACTCTTAGGTCCACAAGTGATTGGCGTTCGATGGTGGAATTGTGAACGCCATTCCAACATTAACATAATTAAAATAAACTAATTACTTTAATAAAATTTACTTCATTTACAATTAAATAAAAAAAACATTTTCATTAAATATCTTCTATTTAAATTCATTTATTTGGGAAAGATTTATAAATCATTATATACTAGTGTACATGCTCAATCAAAAATAATTGAAAAAAAATGTTTTGTCAGTGTTTATACTAAATTTGATATAAAATAATAGAATTACGTCAGTAATTTAATTTTTTATATATTATATATTTTAATTTCTGATGACCTAAACAATACGCACTGTTGACTTTTATTTTGAGTAGAGGATTTCTTTTTGAATTAATTTCAAGTGGCAGGGGATGTCTAACTTCCTATTTACTTTCTTGCTTTCTCTTATCACTTGAAATGGATTTGTCCAGGGGCTTGAAAAAGGCATCATTTTTACTTGCTATCTTTTTGTGTGGCACAATGTATTTCTATTTATATACAAATAAATACATTGGTCTTTATTATAGAGTGGATTATAGTATACGATAACATACTATCGATAATGGATAAAAATTCAAAAAGACTTTTAAATGGAAAAATAATATTCAAACTTATTGTGTGGAAAAATATGTATTTTTCTTTTAAAAAGCTAACTTGAAAAATGGTGACACTAAATCCAGGAACAAATCACTGAACACTTGCAAGGGAAAAATACGAAAAACATCAATCAAACATTATTCTTACATTTTCATTTATCAAGTACTATAAACCGTTTTTATTCACATTCGGAATGTCGGCCTTTTCCTGGTTGTTGTCATTTAAGAATGTTTTATGTGTGTGCATAGTATATGCACTATGAATAAAAAAACTAAATGATATTAAATATTAGTTTTATGAAGAAAAAATCATCTTAGATTGTTCAACTAAACATGTTAATTATGAGCAAATTTTACCTAAAGGTCATGAGTTTAATTTATGATGAAAAAATATATTAATATATATATATATATATATATATATATATATATATATATATATATATATATATATATATATATATATATATGTGTGTGTATGTGTATAAGATTAGTGGAGAGTGAACCCTAGCAGAGTGCTTGATTAGTAAAAAAAAAAAAAAAAATAATAAGAGCGTAATGTAATATGTAATTACAGAAGATTAAGACAACATCGGTATTGTCAAATTCAAACAAATGGGACCTATAGAATCCTCCCTTGTTGGACTCTCTTCAGCCTCTGTTTATCTATATATATATATATATATATATATATGGGAAGAAAAGGATGAAGGTAATCCGACGTGATGGGAAAATGAAAAAGGAAAACCAAAAGATGGATGTTTTTATGTGTACGTCAACGTTTCGTCTTTATTTATAAGACTTCATCAGGATGATAATATAGAGAAAAATGTCATGCAAGTACAACTACATGTAGGGTTGACATATTGGGAGGAAAAAAAAAAAATAGTGGCCATTATTTTTTTTTTCCTCCCAATATGTCAACCCTACATGTAGGTTTACTTGCATTACATTTTTCTCTATATTATCATCCTGATGAAGTCTTATAAATAAAGACGAAACGTTGATGTACACATAAAAAACATCCATCTTTTGGTTTTCCTTTTTCATTTTCCCATATATATATATATATATATATATATATATATATATATATATTACTTGTAGAATACTCATCCTAGGACGTGTATAAGCAATATATATATAGCTTTAGTTTTAAATTTGTTTCTGATAGAATTTATTTTATTTCAAATTTTTTACTTCTATTCACCCCAAACAAGGAGCACTGTCACTGAGACGTAAGAGGCTACTGTGAATTTATAGATAAGTAGGTTAGGCAGTGAGATGCTTGTTCACAGATTTAATGGGGACGTTTAATTTTATTTTATTGTAGACACTGAGGGTGTCCGAAGCAACAACTAAGAAATGCAATCGACCAAGAGAAATTGAACATGATACACCACTCGGGAGGTGTTCTATCTTGCTCCCGACCAACCTGCACACTTCACACACCAGACTGGCAGAGAAACATAAGGTCAAAACAAAGAATTATTCTCTTTTTCCTTCCTGTCCCGATAAATAATAAGAAAAAACAATAAATGTCTGTCTAGGATATCTCTGGAGTTTCTTCAAACAATCTTCCTTCAATCTTCTTTCAATTTTGTCAATATCCATAATAGCTGTGCTTTCTTCTCCAGATCACATCATGCTTTACATAGTCCACCATATTTCATTTTCCTACTCGAATTGAATTCTGACACCAATTATAACATTGTTAATATGAATCCTGCTAACATGGAAACAGCCATTACATTGTTGGTTTGAATTGGTAGTTAAATAGCTTCAGTAATCATTTTTTCATCTCAATCTTTTCCTTTGCTGAACTTGTCATATTATAACAAATTTGCTAAAATCAAACTCCATCACAGATAAAAATTGGGATCTTTAACTTTTAATCTGAAGATCCTAGCTTCTCTGAGAGCTGTTGTAACTCTTTCAATATATCTGAAAAAAAAAACCCACTTTTGATCGAGAACCAGTCGAAGAGGTTGGTTTATAAAAAATAAATTTATTATGATACAAGTAGTCATTTTTTTTATTGAAGTCGCTAAGACACTTTATGTAAGGAGCTAAAAAGAACGAAAGATGCTATTGTAAAAACAGAAGATGCTTATTGATCTTATATATTTATCTACATCTCATGGTCAGAAAGTGAGAGTGAGAAGCCAGCACCCAAGAGGTTGGACATTCTGGTTTACAGAAAACGTCTGCATTCCCCAGTAGTGACGCCTTAGACGATTAGCAACAAACTAAACTCTTCTTAAAGTGCAAGAAGGTTAAGCCTGGTATTGTGGACCGCCTCAGCCTGCCACAACGGCCAACCCTCTGTTGGACTGATTGTCGAGGACTTATCCTCGACTGGTATGAAATTTGGGCAATTTTTCTTAGTCCTTAAAAGTTCTAGGCTATAGGTAGGAGGAAAACAGTCAGCAGGGCCATGATTAAGAAGAAAACAGTCAGCAGGAAGAGTTACACAAACCTGCAGTTCTTCGAAAAAAGCTACTGGAATAGAAAGCTGTATTATAACGATGTATCACAACAGCAAATTGATGATGACCACTAGACCAATGAGTTAATAAGCTGCAACAAAGGAAGCAGGGAATAAATCAGACAATTCTAAAGAACACATGCCCTAATGGTTACTATGGCAGAGATTGAGACTCTCTATCTTCTGTTACTATCTAGTTACATACAATTGTGATATTATTGCTTATAGCCCTTCTGAGGCTGTTAACCAGTGCAGAATTGCATTGTCAGCTCATCTCATTTCTCGTGCATAGAAATGGAATGACCAATAGATTCTTAAGTATTTTTCCATTTAAAGACAACAAGACTGATATGGGGTCTGAGAACATAAATTATTTATGGGCACTCTCGGATATATCTATGCACGGAAAATTAAGGATATAGTTTTTAAATTATTAATTTATTAGAGATAACCATCCCTCAAAATGCGGCGTAGACTTTTATGATTTTGCAAAATGAATTTTTCTGGGTTGACTTGAGCAAAGTCTATTTCTTAATGTTACTGAATTTTACTAAGTTTATTTTGTGATGCACATTTGGTGATATCCTATTATACATGTTATCATTTAGATCTCTTAAGGAGTATTATTTTATAATTATTTTAATTGTTTCATCTCTCAATCTCAATATCCATTTCAAATCAACATTATATTTATATGCAATAAAAATATTACCATACGGTAATATATTTATAGTGATTATTGTTAAACATTCGTACAAAGTACAGTTCTGTAATAATTATTTGGACATATTTTTTTGCTTTATATGTAAATTAATATGAATTGCTAAATAAAACATTTATTCATTCACAGGTAACCGCAATAATACAGAAACATGGAAGTATCCTATGCACAGGTATAGAAGAGAAATCTTGTTCTTCTGACTTATGTCAAGCAATGTTAAAATAACAACTTGTTCTTGCAAAGCAAAGGGATTCTGTGCAGAAAATCCCATTTAAAATCATGCATAGATACACTGGAGAGAAACCTCATTCTTGTGAAGTGTGTGGCTCATCATTTACAGCAAAATGTTATTTAAAAAGACATATGCATTCACATACTGGTGAGAAACCTTATTCTTGTGAAGTGTGTGACTCAACTTTTACAACAAAATCTCATCTAAAGACACACATGCGTACACACACAGGGGAGAAACCTCATTCTTGTGATGTGTGTGGCTCATCATTTACAACAAAATCTCATTTAAAGACGCACAGACACATACACACAGGCGATAGACCTCATGTTTGTGTAGTGTGTAGCTCATCATTTACAACAAAATCTCATTTAAAGGAACATGTGCGTATACATACAGGAGAGAAACCCCATTCTTGTGAACTGTGCTCCTCATCATTTACAAAAAAATCTGATTTAAAGACACACTTACGTATACACACTGGAGAGAAACCTTTTTCTTGTGAAGTATGTGGTTCATCATTTACAAAGCAATCCCATGTAACAACACATATGCGAATACACACTGGAGAGAAACCTTATTCCTGTGAAGTTTGTGGCTCATCATTTAGAACAACGTCTCATTTAAAAATACATATGCAAAATCACACTGGTGAGAAACCATATTCTTGTGAATTGTGTGGCTTGTCCTTTACAAGGTCGACTACTGTAAAGGTACATATGCGATCACACACTGGAGAGAAACCTTATTCTTGTGGAGTGTGTGGCTCATCTTTCACAGACAAATCTAGTTTAAGGAGACATATGAAAACCCACATTGGAGAGAGAAACTGAATGCCTAATATATACCATCCTCAGGTGTCTTCAGTCTCACTGTACAGGGGTTTGTCAGGACACACTGGCATGAAAATATTTAACCCAACAAGTAAACCCTGACCAAATATTCGAAATAGCATATTATTCGAAGCTCAAATAAGACCCTCTTGACATGTTTACAGACTGGCTCATATGAGGAATGTTACACATTCTCCTAGTGATGTTATCTAAAAGTAACAGCACTAAGTTGGATATTCCACCAGACCAGATTAATTCTGGTCTTGAATCCGACCAAAGTAAGAAAACACCAGTAGAATGATAAACTATAACATAGTTATATGGTCAATTGGGGAGAAAAAAAGTAATATTCTCCACTTCTTTACCAACGGAAGCTTTGAGAAGTAAGAAGAATCTTAAATGAACACTAGGATATTTATGTATCTAGTGAGAAAATCATGTTAAAACCCAGGAAGGGTCCCTTGATTTCTGATAATAAAAATGAGAATAACCTTATTGCACTGAAGTCTCATTCTTATTATTTTTTGTAGTTATTTAATGTATTAAATGTAAAAATGTATATTTAAAATATTGTCGTTGTTTCTTATTTTTAAAGCTTGAAAACTGATGTTTATTTTACATTCCATAGATATTAAACAGACAATTGAGAAAATTATATGTGAAAGCACCAATCAAGCTACCGTTTCCTTTTGATATCTACAATATTTGAGCATTTATAAATGAAATAATTGTGTTCGGGAGTTGAAGCCAAAACAGTAATTGGATTCTCCTGTGTTGGGTGGGGTTCGTGAAAAGAAAATCATCTTTACTTAGTATTCAGTAAGTTGTTCTGGATTGTACTTTAGCTTACTAATTCCTGTTGGCATATACATTACATAAGTACATCTTTTTCTTAGTAATATTCTCCTGTTGATATGTCCTTACTTCTATTACAATATGGTGCAATATGAATTATAAGAATGCAAATTAAAAATTGTGCATCAATTATACTTGACGCACCCCAAAATCAGAAACAACAAAAAGGACACATTTCGGCTTGACACGGGTTTCTTTTACTTTTGGTTGAATTATAAACAGCATACTAGTCTTCACAAAGGTTTTTACAGAATGTTTTGTTTGTCAAACTTTGGAGAGTTTTAATTGCCTATACTAGATACCACCCTCAAGTGTCGTTAGTCTCTGTATAAGGGTTTGTCAGGAAAACCTCACATGTGGATATTTCACCCTACAAGTAAATCTTGACCATATATTCAAAGTCCAAATAAGATCCCCTCTACATGGCGATACACTTACTCATACAAGGAATCGTGCACCTTCTCTTAGTAACATCACTTAGCTAGATACTCCACCAAACTAGATTAATTCTTGTTCTAGAATCCGGTAAGACCAAAAGATCACACAGAAGTTATATTATAACATAGTTAACTTAGGAAGAAGAAAATTAATGTTCTTCATTTCTTTACTGATTCAATGTTTGAAAAGTAGGGGAGAACTTTAGTAGAACATTCGAATATCTATGTATCTTATATAGAGATCAAGTGGTAGCCTCAAGAAAAGTACTCTTAATTTCTGAGACTTTACACTGAAGTAAAATGAAAAAATAGAGATTTATAAAAAAATAATTTAAAAAGTTACCAAAGTTTACAAAACAAAACATTTTGTAAAAAAATCTTCAAAGGCAAGTCTGCGTACATATTATTTTGTTTATAATTCAACCAGAAGTAAAAGAAAACCCAGAATGTGTTCTTTTGGTCTTTTCGGATTCTGGAGTGCCTCAAGTACAATTGGTTCTTTTCAACAATTTCTTTAATTTATTCCTGAGCAATACCAGAATTTGTTCTCTAATATGTGATGCATCATTTTCATAGGATTCCCAGTTACGACAGTCTCTAATATATAGTGGATATATTCTATCTGCTTTAAAGTGTGTTGAGCAGCATTTTAATTGAATGCTAACTGTAAAAGCTTTTTATCAACACTCATATTGGAGAAATTATTTCCATTTGAAAATACATTTGCGTACAGAAGAATTTGTTACTCATGAACATTAGTCAAACATCTTATTCTTTAAATGTGTATACGTAATCATTTCTGTGAATTGCAGTTTGATGCAAATGAAAAAAAAAGAATTAACATATTTATATTTGCATTAGATGTGGATAAAACATGAATCAGAATGTATTTATATTAAAGTTATATAAAATATTAAAATGTTTATACTTTTGAAGGGGAGAAAACATTGAGAATATTAATATTTTGAATAGATGTCTGATTAATATTTTCTAAAAGCAATTGACTCGTTAATGCCTGTGTTGAATTGCCTTTACAGAAAAACAAATCGAAAACATTGTTAAAATAAAAGCAACTTTTATGTGTACTGTTCTAAAATATTGTAATTTGGTTTTAATTGAGAGATTCATGATTATGTAAGAGTGATTTGTTTAAACAAATACTTTTATTTAAATTTATTTTTAATTATAGCAATTTTGATATTTTAATCCACAAATAAAAATACTCATTTTTTTTTCAAATTCGTGGATATTTTAAAAAATTCGTTTTAAACAATTTTTAGAATAACCATTCGTTTTTCAAATTGCTGAATATTTTTAATATTCCTTTTCAACAATTTTTTTCTAAGAACTTATTGAAGTCATATTTTGTATAATATTTATATACAATTATATATATTCTAGCGATGAAAGATGAGAATAAAAAAATTGTAAAAATACAATATTTATTAGAACATCAAAAGCTCACAGCAAGGAGTTTCATGTCCTTAATCCATGGATTTTCAAAGATAAACTCCTTTCATCAGAGTATAGAAAAAACCGACAATGTAATTGTATACATTATCGGTGTTGTGAGTTGAGTGAGAGACGACTGAGTCGAGAATGCTTGTTGAAGCTTTATTCAACTAAGAACTGAACAGAAGTAATGTTGGCTAAAAGAGCGCCATAAATGAATGAATAGATAAAAGGGGAAGCTATCCACTTCCGGAACGCAGGGGGAGAGATTGAAGAGTTCTTCTTATCACTACATTCTCTGCAACTCGGGACAGTTCTAGGCCTTAAATCCGTCTGGGGAGGATGGGTTCCAAGGACTCTCAGACAGGTATCTTCGATTAAACTGAAAACAAAAGAAAACAAAAGTTCAAAGCTGATAGTTTTCAGCTAAATACAGGGGAGTCCGACGAATTCTAGAGGAGCGTCGAAGATCTGATATCTTCGTATCTCCGAGAGAGGTCCTCTGGGGATTATCCCAACTTGGAGAGAGAGAAGAAGTAGAGACAGAATTTTCGGGGTCTCTCAGTAGAGGGGGAGAAGAGTTAGACAGGGTAGGGACATTGCGTTGAGGATTAAACACGGTCGTTCGACTGGTAGCAATGTTTCGAGAACACAGAAAGTCTTGTAGTTCATCAGACATGAAAGCCGCTCCACGATCTGAGTGCACAAAGGAAGGATTTCCGAAAATAGAAAATAAGTGGTCAGATGTTTCTTGGCTGTTGCAGCAGAGACATCGACACAAGGGAAAGTGGGAGTATTCGTCTACCACTGTTAGTATGAAGCAGTTGCAGGAATTGGAAGGTAGTGGTCCCTTGAAGTCGACACTCAATCTTTCGAATGGCTGACTCGCTTTTATGAGTGTTTGGGGTGATATTTTAATAAATCTAGGTTTTATCTCAGAACAGGTCTGGCACACTCTGGTTACCGCTTTCACATCCTCCACAGAGTATGGCATATTCTTATTCTTGACAAAGTGTAGCATTCGGGTTACTCCCGGATGACATAAATCGTTGTGCAAGGTGTGTAACATGATTATGTAAGAGTGATTTGTTTAAATGAATACTTTCACTTAAATTTGTTTTTAATTACAGCAATTTTGATATTTAAATCCACGAATAAAAATACTCATTGTTTTTTCAAATTCGTGGATATTTTTAAAAATTCGTTTTAAACAATTTTTAGAATAACCATTCGTTTTTCAAATTGCTGAATATTTTTAATATTCCTTTTCAACAATTTTTTTCTAAGAACTTATTGAAGTCATATTTTGTATAATATTTATATACAATTATATATATTCTTGCGATGAAAGATGGGAATAAAAAAATTGTAAAAATACAATATTTATTAGAACATCAAAAGCTCACAGCAAGGAGTTTCATGTCCTTAATCCATGGATTTTCAAAGATAAACTCCTTTCATCAGAGTATAGAAAAAACCGACAATGTAATTGTATACATTATCGGTGTTGTGAGTTGAGTGAGAGACGACTGAGTCGAGAATGCTTGTTGAAGCTTTATTCAACTAAGAACTGAACAGAAGTAATGTTGGCTAAAAGAGCGCCATAAATGAATGAATAGATAAAAGGGGAAGCTATCCACTTCCGGAACGCAGGGGGAGAGATTGAAGAGTTCTTCTTATCACTACATTCTCTGCAACTCGGGACAGTTCTAGGCCTTAAATCCGTCTGGGGAGGATGGGTTCCAAGGACTCTCAGACAGGTATCTTCGATTAAACTGAAAACAAAAGAAAACAAAAGTTCAAAGCTGATAGTTCTAGAGGAGCGTCAAAGATCTGATATCTTTGTATCTCCGGGAGAGGTCCTCTGGGGATTATCCCAACTTGGAGAGAGAGAAGAAGTAGGGACAGAATTTTCATCTGCAGAATTTTCGGGGTCTCTCAGTAGAGGGGGAGGAGAGTTAGACAGGGTAGGGACATTTAGTTCCTATCGGCCATTCGATATAGTGTCAGGTCCTGTATCTAAACAGTTTGTTCCATCACCCAAATGAGCTATATGACGCAGGGACACTATTGTCTCTCGCCCATTATGGAAGCGCACATGGGCATAGTTTGGATTGACTTCCAGTATGTCAATGGTTTCGACTGTAGGCTCATATTTGCTTCCGCGTACATGACGCTTCAGGAGAGCAGATTTAGATTGGGTTAACCAAGTTGGTGTGGAATTGCCAGTAGCTGATCTCCTTTGAAAATTAAATAGCCGTTCATGGGGAGTACAGTTAGTTGAAGTGGAAAGCAATGAGCAAATGCAGTGGAGGGCTACATCTAACACCTCCCAATTAACAATAGGGAGATTTCTCGACCGTAGGGCCAGACCTACTGTTTGCCAGATGATACCATTGTATCTCTCTACTTGTCCATTGCCTTGAGGATTAAACACGGTCGTTCGACTGGTAGCAATGTTTCGAGAACACAAAAAGTCCTGTAGTTCATCAGACATGAAAGCCGCTCTACGATCGGAGTGCACAAAGGAAGGATTTCCGAAAATAGAAAATAAGTGGTCAGATGTTTCTTGACTGTTGCAGCAGAGACATCGACACAAGGGAAAGCGAAAGGAAAGCTGGAGTATTCTGTCTACCACTGTTAGTATGAAGCGGTTGCGGGAATTGGAAGGTAGTGGTCCCTTGAAGTCGACACTCAATCTTTCGAATGGCTGACTCGCTTTTATGAGTGTTTGGGGTGATATTTTAATAAATCTAGGTTTTATCTCAGAACAGGTCTGGCACGCTCTGGTTACCGCTTTCACATCCACAGAGTATGGCATATTCTTATTCTTGACACAGTGTAGCATTCGGGTTACTCCCGGATGACATAAATCGTTGTGCAAGGTGTGTAACTTGTCTACAGAGATGGTAGAAGAGCAAATTCGAGATAGGGCGTCTGCAGCAGCATTCTGTTTTCCTGGGCGATACGCTATGTCATAACTGAAACAGGCAAGTTCCAGTTTCCACCTGGTGATCTTCTCGTTTTTGATCTTGCTCTTACCTTTAGGGTCGAACATGAAGGAGACAGATTTTTGATCTGTGATCAGCTTAAAGTGCTTCCCAAGCAGTAAGTGTCGCCATTTTCGAATCGCTTCTACGATAGCATAGGCCTCCTTCTCTACCAATGAGTGCTTTTGCTCGGCTGGAACTAGAGTTCTAGAAAAGAAAGCTACGAGCAGACAGTTTTTGGTTAGAGAAGCAGCGATGGCATGTTCCGAGGCATCAGTTTCGATCTCAAGTGGGAGAAAAGAGTCTATGGCTACCAGGGATGATTTTGCAATCTCCTTCTTCAGGTACTTGAAGGCATCCGTTTTGACCCCAGTGAGGAGAAAAAGGGTAACTCTGGTTAGGGGATGTAATTTTTCGGAAAAATTCGAGATCCACCTAGAATAGTGAGAGAACATCCCCATTGCTCGTCGAAGAGAAGGAAGGTCTTGGGGTACTGGCAAGTCCATCAGTCCTTTGAGTCTATCTAGGTCGGGTTTTACTGAGCCCTTGCTTATCGTATACCCGAGCAAGAAAGCGAATAATGACATTTGCTTTGGTTGAGTGTCAAACCGTACTTTATCACACTATCCATGAATTCTTTCAGATTGATGTCATGCTCGGCCTGATTTCGTCCACAAATGGTAACGTTATCGATATAGGCGTAGGTTCCTTTGAGCTCTTCTCGCTTGATGATGTCATCAATCACTCGTTGGAAACTCGCTACTCCATTGGTCACTCCAAACGGGATTCTACAAAATTGGTACAGAGACCCAGCAGCTTTGAATGCAGTGTATCTTCGTTCCTCTGGCTTGATAGCAACCTGGTGATAGGCACTGGTTAAATCAAGAGTGCTAAATACTTGGTAACTGGCAATCTCATTCACCATGTCCTCTATCCGAGGAAGAGGATAAGCATCCAAGAGAGTGAACCGGTTTATCGTCTGGGAGTAATCCACAACAAGTCTCTTCTTGTGATTTTCGGGAGATACTACCAGTGTTTGGGCTCACCAAGGGGATTGAGAAGGCTCTATAATATCTTCCTTTAGCATCCGGGAGATTTAAGACTGAATTTAGTGTCCGGTATACTATGTCTCCTGGATTTAACAGCGATTGGATGACAGTCTGAGGTTAGATTCGTAAACAGACAGGGATAAGGGACATTTTTAATCGCGGTCAGTCTACAAACAGTGAGAGGCGGGAGTGGTCCCCCAAAAGGTATTTTTACTGAAGAATGTTGGCATAGAAATTTATGACCGAGAATGATGTCACAACATAGGTTAGCCATAACCGATAGCTTGACTTTACTGTACTCTCTACCACTCAGGCTGAGGGATACAACACAATGTCCAAGAGTAGAGGACGAATGAGAACTGCTAGCCATTAAGATTCTTTCAGAACTTGGCGTGACTGCCAACCTGAGCCTTTTAACCTTATCAGGATGAATAAAGTTTTCCGTGCTCCCTGTATCAACGAGTATTTTCACAGGCTGACCTTTGATTTTCCCACACAAGGACGAACGAGATAGACTCTCTGAGAAGCCAGAAGAAGAAACAGACGTAGCAAGAAGAGACTCACCATAGTTGATAGCAGCCGCGGTAAACGATTTGCAGACACGAGCGAAATGTCCTTTCTTTTCGTAATTTTTACAGATCGAATTTCTAGCAGGATATCTCGATCTGCTGTGTCTCTGGTTTCCGCAAAAGAAGCATTTCTGTCCAGGGAGAGCGGCCAATGTAGGCTGTTCGTCGCACATAGACTGGTCCTCCCTCGTTTCTTCAATCCGGGCAGTAGACACCGACGTCGTTATGGAGTCCGGTTGAGCGTAAGACGTAGATTGCTTTAGGGCCATTTCCAGAGTAAGGGCTTGGTCGTAAGCTGTGCATAGGTTCAGCGTCTTATTTTCTAGAAGCCTCTGTCGGATGTTATTTGACGAGATTCCGATGATGAACGCGTTTCTTATGTGTTCGTTGCTCGATTGAATTGCCGTAACGGCCTGGAAGTCGCAGTCCTTCGCTAGTCTCCTCAGAGATTGCAGGAATTGATCGACATTTTCGTCGACTTTTTGCCGGCGGGTGGCCAAAAAATGTCTGCAGACAACGCTGTTCTTAGGCTGGACGAATACTTCTTCGAGGACCGTCATAGCGGAGTCGTACTCCTTTACATCCGAGATGTATTAAAAAACAGCCAGAGAGACAAGATTTACGAGTAGATTTCGTTTCTGCTCGTCGGTTATTGGTGTCTGTAGATGAGATGCGTTCACCGCCCCGAGAAAAATATCGAAGGTACTTTTCCAGTGTCCCCACATGTCGGCAGCTCTTTGTTTAGTGGGATCTAAATCAAGTCGTTCTGGTCTGAGGTATTTCTCCATCGTTACGTTAGGATATTAACAAGTTCTTAGTTGAATAAATTGTTGTGAGTTGAGTGAGAGAAGACTGAGTCGAGAATGCTTATTGAAGCTTTATTCAACTAAGAACTGAACAGAAGTAATGTTGGATAAAAGAGTGCCATGAATGAATGAATAGATAAAAGGGGAAGCTATCCACTTCCGGAACGCAGGGGGAGAGATTGACGAGTTCTTCTTATCGCTACAATCAGCAACATTTAACTTTGAAAAATTGGATTAAGACTACAATAAGGATCCCAGTTCATTAACACAAGACGCGGAACATATTCCGGAAGCCACCGGCATCTTCCGGTTGACCTCGCAATAAACTTGGTCGCTATTTACAAAACACTTGTAAATAAACCTTTTATTTATTTTAATAAATGCAGTATATTTCGGAATTTTTTTTTTCTTTTAACATGTTAATATTTATTTTAAGGCAGAGTGTCCATAAATAAAACAAATAAAATATTAACATGTTTACTTTTAAAACATGTTTTTGTGTCACTATTTACTTGCCTCCCCACGAGGGCAGAAATGGAGGGGGGGGGTATGAAATATTTATCGCCGTACTTAAGTAATCTTCCGTTTTGTAGGGAAAAATCAAGCTTCCCAAAAAGGGGCACTCTGGATCTTACCTCAGTTTAGAAGGATTTTTCCATACTACACTTTGCTCCTAGCCCGAGGAGGCAAAACGGAAGATTACGCAAGTTATTTTAATAAATAAACGAAATATATACGCTTTTTTAAAAATCGGCTGACTTGTAATCTTTCGTTTTGCCTCCCCACGAGGGCGGAGTTAGACTTCAAAAATCAGTTTCTAAACGGAAGCAATTTAAAGTTTATGAAGTCTTGTGAAATACTGCCGATTTGCGACTTCCCATCGAAATCGGGGAGTCAATTAACAGTTGTAACTAATGACGGATAATCCTTGGAGGGGGTATCTGTAAGCTTTGTAACAAAATAAAGAGATAGTATCGGAACAGGTTAACAGAGATGTGGCTGAGAGCAAGTTCTGTTAATACCGCTCTCTAGTAGTGAGGAAGATTTTATAACAATCGACTGCCTTCTCTACGCATATAAAAGGTTCGAAGTCATCAGGTTTCACCTTCTGGTTCACTCCGTCTGTCTGCGTAAGTATCGTCACCTCTTTTTTCACAATAGTTAGGATAGATGGAAAAAAACTTTCGCATTTCTACCTTTTATATACATTTACGGAATTGTCTCCTCGTAGACTTAATTATCTCCCTTGTTGACTCTCTCATTTGCTTTTATAACAGAAGAGCATCTCTTCCGATGAAAATATTTAAATCTTTATTTGAATTAACACTTTATTATTTGAATATCCCTTTCTAAAAAGAAGACAAATAACACGAAAGAAATACACAACGGTAAGTCCAATCTACATCGAAATTGTTTTCCTTTACGACTCAAGTTTAAAAAAACATCACGTTGTATGCAATAAAAAATAATTCCGTTTAAGTTATTTTTATTGTTTCTTAAATCTCGGATTTCCGCACATTAAGATCAACTGATTAAATCGAATTTTAATTTTTTAATAAAAGTAATAAAATATGTTTCTTTTCATTTCAACATTTTGCAAACTACAAGATTACGTGATGGAAACAAATTCGCAAAACAGTAAGAAAATCATTTTTCTGAACGCACGTGTATTTAAAATAATATTAAAGTACAGATATATTATTAGGGTGCTTGTCGATAAATCTTATAGGTGAAATATGGCAATTTGCAATAAATTAACAGGAAAACTCTTTGATATTAAAACTATAAATAAGTTTTAGCGTATTTTTCCGATTCTTCATTGATAAAGGCGCAAATACACGTAAAACAGGGGAGATAAATCAGTCTGTCATTTCACCAAAACATCATCAATGGCGAATCGAAAAAAAAAATACGATAAAACTGATTTATATTGTAATTAAAATTCTGCTCAATAATTTTCTCAAATTTTTGGTGTAGACACCTACTTTTGCCTGATACGAAAATAAATTTAGAAAAAAAATGGGCAACGGAAAATTCGGCAATTTTTGCAAAGTAGGAAAATTAGGCAATTATGGAATAAATATCGATTGAAAATAGATTTTAAGACCGTTCTTGAGGGGGATATAGATTTTTTTTTAATTACCCCCTCCCCCCCATAATATTTAAAAATACATATTTTAGAATATTTACTGGTTTAAAGCAAATAAGACCGATTTTTCTAAGTATTCGTTCTTATTCTTATTGTATTATCTTTTCCTATTATTATATGAATAAAAAATTAGTAAATTAAAATACTATTACAAGATCAAATCCATCATAATGCATTTCGGTTTCTTCGTAAACATATCAGGCACTTTAATATTTTGTTAATAGTTGAAAAAAAATCAATTACTTCGTGACTATTCGAAATTTGAAAGGAGTTTGGAAGTATTTAAACTATCAAATAGAAAGTCATTTAAACTGGATTTCAAATGCTTAGCAAATCTTGACGTATTAAAAGATTGAAAGTTCTCGAAGGTATTTAAATCCAATAATTTTATAAATACACATTGACGGAATTTTCGGGGTCGTCACCGAAATTCGTCGGTTGTTACCTTGAAAAAAAAAAAAGAGGGAATAACATAAATAGACAAAAAAAGGAGCAAATAAAAAACATACCCAGAGATGTAATTCAATATGGTTTATTAGTAACAAAAAAGGACTAGTTCCTGCTTTTGTTTCCCAAAGCAAGGTTGAAACAAGTTAACCCAAGGTAACAATTAAAATAAAATCAGGGAAAAAATGGAGTCTCTTCAAAAGACTATTCCCAAAAATGGGCTTGCCGTTTCAAACGATAATAGGAGAAAAAACAAGTTACTCCAATAAATATTATTGCCCCAAACGACACCAAAAATACCAGGGTGGATCGAAAGATCTGTACAAAAAGATTATTGCCTTTGGCAACAATAAATACCGGCGATAAAAATAAGGTCTCACCTTAACAACAAATGTACATAAAAAGAGAAGACGTCTTACTTGAAAAGGGGCTGAAAAAAAATCATACAAATATAACAAAAATTGTCCTTAGAAAGAAATCAAAGGTTCCTATTTTTTTCCAGTTTCTTTCCTTATACGATATCCGTTCAAGTATATCGTAGCCGTCTTCCTCTTGGATTTAAAACCCTCAAAATGTTAAAAAGTTCTTGTTGGGAACTTTAGCCCAAATCCACTATTATATGATCTTTTTCTAAAGGATAATTGTCTCAAAAAAGGGGTCCTTCTTCAAAGGGGTTTTCTTCCATATAAAAACGGCCTCTATCCTTCCCAAAGGGTTTTCTTCCAAAAAGGGGTTCTTCTTCCAGAGAACAGTCCTTTAAAAGTTTAACGTCGGATTATCCGACGGAGACGAGCTCCAAACACAACCACTTCGGAAGCTGTTATAGCTGGTACTCTCTTCACTAAAGGTTCAATCAAATAAAGCCCCAGGCTTTAATACTACAAAAATGGGTTCTTTAAAAGTTTAATGTCGTACAACGGAGAGCGGGCCACCAACACGTCCACCTCGGACTCTGCTCCAGGCTGTTACCGATTCTCGTATGTGCGAACGGGTACATAAAGATTCCCCTTTTAATATTCTCTTCTTCGTGTGGCTACCTTCACACATGATTCTATAATTTCCCCATTTGTTTAAGTTTTTGAGCAGGGTTCAGTGTTTCAATACGGTTTTTGCTGGCTGCCTTTTTATTTTTATGTATTTTATTTCATGTGAATTTTGTGGCATTTTTTGTGAGTTGACCCCCCCCCCTATTTCTGTCCAACCCACATGGCTATTTTGTGTTTTCCCGCCCTTTTGAAGACGCCATTTTGAATTTTTGATGAACGCTTAAACATTGAATATTTTTTGCGTATTTATTTTCCCCTTAAATGTTGGCAAATAAATTTGTTGTTTGATGATTTACATTTTTAATTAATTTGGTTAACTGTAAATTCAGCATATCCACCCCTTTTTTTAAAGACTTGTACTTTGTGAACCTTTGATTTTTTCCCCGGCTTCCCTTTTTCCCGCCATTAGGAGGATATTTTCGCTTCCTTCCATTCTTTAGCCCCTGCCTTGGATGCCATCTTGTATTTTCGCCCTAATGTCGTCTATCCCCACGGTTAGTCTCCTTTTGGAGAGGCGAGATTGCGAAAAGATGGAAGTTGACACTATTCTTGAAGTCCTTGGGGCTGGCGAAGGGGTGAACCGTAATTTTGTTTCATCTCAAACGGCTAGAGTGAAGGAGCTTTTTGCTTCTATTGATTTATTTAATGAACAGATAACCAGTTCCTACATCGAAAGTGAGGCTCGCGAAGAAATCTTGAATAACCGTCGGAGCAAGGCATTGTATCGTATTCATGTGGATCGATGTTTTAGTGAATTTGAGAGCTCCCCCCCATTCGTACTGCGGTGGTGGAGGAGTTTAAAATGTCACATTATAATGTGACCCCCAAACTTACATGTCCGGTTTTTGACCCTGCAAGTTCGGATGGCGACAAACTGGCATACCTCAACTTCTTTAAGGAGTTTGAGAATTGTGTGTTGAGCGTTCCAAGTAAGTCAACGAAGCTGATACTCTTAAAGAATCACCTCAGGATAATAGGGCATCTCTCTATTTCAGATGCCAATTTTGATGCAGCTGTGGAAATCCTGGACCGGGAGTTCTTAGATAGGAAATTCATAGTGAATTCCATTTTTAAGGACCTTAATGCCGCTAAACCTCTTAAGGAAGTCTGAGGTTGACTCTGTGAAGATGTTTTTAACTAAAGTAAAAGCTCAGGTATACGAGCTTAAGTATTCATTTGGATTGGATTTCCAGTTGTTGAGTTGCATCATTTTTGGAAAGCTCCCTACGTCATTGAGGCGTGAGCTTATTCATGTAGTTGATAATAATTACCCCTCTCTGAGAGAGATCCTGGACCATTATTCCGATGTGATGCGTTCATTGGAAATTACGAGACCTGGGATGGTTAATTTAGTAAAGCCTGTCGGCAAACAGAAAACCTCTGGTTCTTATAGATTCAAGCCTACTAATGTTGGCAGGAAGCCCTCCACATCGGAGAATTTTTTTGTGAAGCCTGAGCCTGCTCGACTTAAGTGCTTCCTCTGCAGTGGTGACAGTCACGGCGCTTACTACTGTAAGAAGTACCCCACGCTTAAGGATCGTTTGCAACGATGCAAAGTGGCTAAATTGTGTGCCCATTGCATTAGCCCTTTTCATATCGCTGAGTCTTGTCCGGGTAGAAAAGGTCGTCTCCACCAGTGTTGAAGGTGTAAAAGTTGTGAGTATGCAGGTGTCCTGTGCCCAGACTTAGACAAGTCTCGGTTGGATACTAATCTTTGCCTGCAGGTGGAGAAGGTCAACATGTTACCACTGTACCCATGTGAGTCAAAGTTCGCAGTCAGGTTGCGGGTCAGTACTCCCTGTCTTTATTTTCAGCAGCATCATCGTTGTCATGAAGCCTAGAGGTGACGGCATAGCAACAGTCCCTAGCAGGAGGATGGAGGTCGAGTGGGGACATGATGGAGGAAGAATGACTCACCCAAAGTTACCGATATCACCTTGGTCTGAATTGTTTCTTATTCGACCAAACTCTGCTATTGCCACCCTTTTTAATTCAGTGCCGACTTGGGTTTAGAGCAGTTCAGTCCCAACGGTCTCCGTCCATTATCAACATGGACGTAATATATTTGGAACTTTTCAACTCGTTCTTAGAGTAAGAACGTTTTATTTTGAAGTTCAGGGTATCATTGAGACCCTATTTTTAAAGAAATATATTTTCCCTTGAAGGGATCAACCTTATGATAAAAGGTTTTTATGCAGTGTAAAGACAAGCGTCTTTAAATTTAAAAGAAAATTCCCAAATACTGCCCCGTGGAGGAATGACGTTCCAGGAGAATTTCCTTTGGGAAGAAATTTCAAGAACCTGGATATCCTTGGAATGAAAAGTGTCGAAAGAAAGATAAAGAGGGACCTTTGAAACGGACATTTCAAGAGAAAAGGAAAAACTAGTCCAAACTAGACAGGAGACAATTCGCCAACCTGCTGCTAAGGTCCTGTATTTTTTTATTTTTTATTTTATTGTTTTATGCCATCTTTTCGACCCCTTTGTTAAATTTATAAGAAGACTTCTTTAGTCTTTATTTGTATATTTTTTGTCAAAAGAGGAACGACTTCTTCAGTCTTTATTATATGTTTTTTGTAAAAAAAAAGGAATTAGTTTGTTTCCAGTTCGTTGTGCCAACGAACTTTACCTCTTTTTGTGATCTTTCAGGTCATAAGTTTTTTTATCTTGGTTACCCAGGTTAACGTAGTTAACCTAGCTTTGGGAATTAAAAGCAGCCAGACCCATTTTAATGTTAATAAAACTCTATTTTAACATAACCAAACCTCTTATTTTATCTTTTACCCTTACCATGTTTTCTTTTAAGCTATGTTTTAACCCCTTTTGTTAATCCCAAAATCGGATTTTGTTAACGACCGCAAAATTACGATATTCTGCTTTTAATGTTTCAATTCGTTTGAGTCGACTTGTTTCAAACGATATTTCAAGCAACATTAAACAACATTAATAAAAATTAGTTATAATTTTATAACAATTTGGTTTATGCATTTAGATTGACGACCTAAACAGTATCTTTAGAAAGTTTAATAAAATTAGTGTATAGGCGATAATATGTATACATTTTTTGAAGATTATGACATTAAGAACTTTTTGAGGGTTAAAATCAATTTAGTATTACACAGTAATATGGAAAAAAGACGTTTTAATACTTTTTTTCGCCTTAAGCTATACAAAAAAAAACATGGCACCATTAGGTAAATGCATTACTTCCGGTTCTATTTTTATTAAAATCTCTAGTATTCTAGCATATTTACAGATTTTAAACTTGTTTTTCTTCAGATTACATGCGTAATATGAAATAGATTAAAACAAAACAACATGAAACCATTTTTATCGCCTATACACAATTTTTCATCGCAAGCCGTCGATCTTAACGCTTACCCAATTTGGTTCAATTAATAATTTAATGACCAAACGATACGTAATATTTCAATTAACTTTCAAACAGACTGCGTATTTTAAAAAAAGGCAAAGAAAAAGCAATGAAATTGAAAAGACTCTTCGACAATGCCGTTTTGGACAAAATTTATTTTTATTTTTAAATTGTATTTCTTGTCATGCAATTTATAATTTACTTTTTCAAGTTTTGAAAATGTAACTCTAATTCCGTTTTTTTAATCGCTGTTGGTCCTGTTGGCTAAAAATAGATTTAACTAAAACTTTATTTACTTTTTTTTTCGAATAAATCGTATCACATTTTATCTTGTTTACAAAGAAACCAAAATGCAATGTGATGGATTTAATCTGGTTATAATTGTGGTACTAGGACACTGAACGTTACATATACGTAATTCAACCAAATGGTATAATATATATATATATATATGTCTGTAGATATATATATGTGTGTGTGTAGATATGTGTGTGTAGATATGTGTGTGTAGATATATATATGTGTGTATATATATATATATATATATATATATATATATATATGTCTGTGTGTATATAGATATATATATATATGTGTGTGGATGTATATATATGTCTGTGTGTATATAGATATATATATATATGTGTGTGTGTAGATATATACATGTGTGTGTGGATGTATATATATGTATATATATATATTATGTGTGTGCGATAAAAGAAAAAAACGGTTATTTTATATAGATCAGATCGATTTTTATGGGAATCAAATTCCAGAGCAACATGAAGCTCAATATTCAAAACTTTAACTAGTTATTTCAAAATTAGTAATAGAGTTATAAATAAATAAATTAAAAGATCAACGTTGTATCATACTTTAATTTGATGTCAGTTTCGAAAATAATCAAAACATACTTGAAACACATTAAAAAAGTAAACAAAATTCTCTTGTCGTTGTTTGTATTGTTTTCATGGACACTTGATGACATTTGTGTATGGAATTTCACTTCGATAGTGTACGGTTTTCTATTTGACAACAATGTTCTGATGACAGAAGGTTTTTATTTACTATTTTAATTTGTTTCAATATGTTTTGATTCTTCTAGAAACATGTGTTAGCTTTTATTTGCTTCGAAACTGACAATAAATCACAGCATGACATGAGTTTAATTTGTCAATTTAATTATATATATAGATATAAATTAATCAAGTTAAAATATGTTGATAAAATGAACTTAAACCAATATTTTTCAAAAGTGCTCATTACAAAGTAGAGCTTTATAAATAAAATTTATATTAACATTAAATCAGCATACCCTAATTAATTTGTGTTTCTGTACTAGGCGTACATAATTCAGGGCTAACTACTTTGACAATCTGATTTAATGTTCATATACATTATATATATATATATATATATATTTCATATACATGGTGTTCAGATAATCTGATGATTTTTTATCTCCTTTCATTTTAATATCATATCCGTTTTACATTAACATGTGTTGAACAGCTTTTAGAAATTACTTCCAAACTAACTTATCTTAGGCCAGGTCTATATTAATCTCTATTCTCTGAAATCCATTTTTTCACTTTTACTCAGGTTTTCCTTGGCCTTCCCCAGCCAACTGACTTAAACTGTTGTACATCTACGCCCCCAAGGACTCTCATCCATTCTTTCAATGTAGACATACCATCAAAGTCTCCTGTTCTGCACTCATCTCCCGATACTGTCTAGATTTAATCTTCCTCTAAAGTCAGCAGATATAAACCTGTCTTTAGCACTCATATTACACATCCATCATGCGATTCTCATAGCATTTATCACTAGTCATACCCAGTGCTTACAAGTACGACAGAAAATTGAATAGCACCTAACTCCCTTTCTACACACTGAGCAGGGGGATTTTCTTCTTTTTCTGAATTTTCCGACACTACAACTACTGATCATCACTTTGTTCTTGGTAAAACTCTTTCTAAGACTTTCTATAGCATTTATCCAAGATTTTAAGTTAAAAGTATGTCTTAAATTTGTTCATAGGCCAATACAAAATCATCAGTATACAACATCTCTTCCAAACAATCCGTACAAAGCTCCCTGCTTCTAAGATGCAAATAAAAAGCAACAGACTCATACTTCAACATTAAAGCTCTGACTAAATTCTTCAATGGATTGTGCTCTGATGAACTAGCTGCTCTAGTGCTCCCTCGACACAAATATACTCGAACAACCCGACAATCATCCCATCCATTCACTGTGGAGGTCCCCAGATGCCTGAGATCCTTCTACTCTAGCAGCTTCTTTCCTTGTGCTGCCGGCCTCTGGAACTCCATCCCTGCTCCCTGTTTTCCCGACTGTACCGACATGGAGAGATTTAAAACTAATGTAAACAGACATCTCGCTGCACAGCTCCCAACTTAGGATAACACCCAAAACCTACTACCTAATTCTCAGTAGCCCCTTACGTCTACAGTGGTGACCTGCCTTGTTTGGGGTAAAATTTCATTTAAAAAAATGTGCTTTTAATTCTAATATGACTTTGAGCATTTCTCTGCATTGCTTGAACAACATCAGCAACCAATCGGTTGCCCCTAATTTATCTCTATTAATGCTTTGTGATGGTTAAGCTACTGAAAAAATTACAGTTGAGACCAAAAACGAATCACAATTATCTCATGTATAAAATACAGTGAAATGTTCTCCTATTTCATTGACTATTATTTATTTCAAACCAGAAATGCTCTGCCAAGCAGAGCCCTGTCCTCTCCAAACTCTATAACAAATTTCTTGCCAAAGTGTGCCTCTCTAATAGCTGTAAAATTGCTGCTGTGGTACCAGTTTTTCTAGAACTCTGGCAGAAGAAATGACCAGCAAAATTATTGCCCTGTAAGTCTCATCCAAGTCTTTGCTAAAATCTCTGAATCATTAATCAATCTAGCGATATTCCACCACCTTGAATATGCTAAACTTCTTTCTGACCAACAATACGGATTTATGCAATCTCATTCTACTACGGATATCCAAACGGTCATCTTTGAATGCATATATTATACACTGGATAAGGCAGTTGAAGCTAAGACTATTGACAATGTCTGGCATGAAAGTCTTCTCAGAAAAATCCATCTGTACGGTATTACTGGACAAATATTCAATATAATTAGTTCTATAAGTCATTCTTGATGACCGTACATTCTAACAACATCTAATTAATAAGGAAAAACAGATGGGAAAAAGGGAAAGAGAAAGAGAAAAAAGAAAGAAAAAGAAATAAAAACAAATGTAAAAAAGAGAAAGAGAAAGAAGAAGAAAAAAAAAAACAGATGGAAAAAAGGAAAGAAAAGAAAAAAGAAAAAACAGATGGAAAAAAGGGAAAGAGAAAAAAGAAATAAAGCAAAAGAAAAGAAAAAAAAACAGAAAGAGAAGAGAAAGAGGAAGAAAAGAGAAAAGACATTAGTCAATAGTTTGGCCGTTATTATTCCTGATATTCATAAATGCTCTCCCTTTTGTGAAAATAATGTTTTTTTCTTGGAGAGGTTTACAATTTTGTCAATGTTTTTATAAGATAAAAGAAAGAAAAAATTATATTATTCCGTTAGCGCTTGGACGCTTCCGCGACCTGCCCGATCGTTGTCGATGCGAAGTCACGGAAATTAGGCATGTTATCTGGAACAGCAGTATTATTATTATTATTATTATTATTATTATTATTATTATTATTATTATTATTATTATTATTATTATTATTATCATAACTGTTATATTATCATAACTGTTATATTATCATTATAATTATTATATATTTAAAAATGCACATTTTTATTGTTTTTTATATATTTTAGTTCTTTATTCAAACAAAAACACGAAATCAGAATAAATTATAGTGCATTTCATTTATTATATATTGTATAAATAATAGGATTAGAAATGATGATAATGTGTATAGTATTAACTTACGTATTAGTAGTAATGTTAGCTTTATTGGAATTAGGTCTGAGATGGGTATGTTTTATAAAAAGGTGGGCAAATCGAACACACATATATCCAAGGAAATAGCTGAATCCTTATTAAATGACCTTCAGTCTGTAATAGAATTAGGCCAAATATGGATGGTCACATTTAATGCTACCAAGACAAAGGTCCCTTCCTTAAACAATTATAAGAAACCTTTCTAATTAACGATTACCATGGCTGATAGCACCCTTCTAAGTGTCTGACGTTTAAACTCCTCGACCTAACATTCATAAACAACATGAATTGGAATGAATACATAGAAGATACTGCCATTTTTTTTTGGGGGGGGGTATGGCGAAAAGTATGTAATGAAAAAAATTACTTTTCATCATTTTACAAATACAGGATTATTGACAAACACGAAATTATTTAAAAAAACATTAAAACATAAACAATGCCAAGTTCTACAAGTTCTAAGAAATATCCTGAAAACCTAAACCTTACCACTAGCCCTAGGCTCGAATGGTAACAGCCCCCATCTAAAAACACGAGAATATAGTTAAATCTAAGATTTACCCAAAATGGTTACATGTTTAAATGCTATGTGTGTTTTTTTTTGTTTTTTTTTTAAACTGGGTTCACCCCAAACAAGACCAGTGACCATTGTAGATGTAAGGGGCCACTGAGAATTAGGGTGAAAGTTTAGGGGATCATACTGAATTGAGAGCTGTGCAGCTAGATGTTTGTTCACATTATTTTAAATTTTTACATGTCGATACAGTCAGGGAAATAGGGAGCAGGGAGAGAGTTTAAAAGGCTGTCGGCTCGAAGAAAGAAGCTATTGGAGTAGAAGGCTGTCTGGAATCTGGGGACCTCCACAGTGAATGGATGGGATTTACCTGATTGTCAGATTGCTCGAGTGTATTTGCATCGAGGGGGCACTAGAGCAGCATGTTCATCGGAGCACATTCCATTGAAGTACTTGTAAAACAAGCACAAGAATGCAATATTGCGGCGATGGGACAGGGGCTGGAGCTTGGTCGATAGTGAGGGATCTATCAGATTAGCAACTCTTTTTTTGGACCTTGTCTAAGACTGAGATACTAGTGGATGATACACCAGCCCAGATGTGACAACAATACTCCATGCATAAGTACGTGGTGGTGGCTTTGTAGAGATATAGGATACTGTCAGGTGTGAGAAGTTTTCTAGCATGGTAGAGGGAGCCCACTTTCTTGGTAATGTCTTCTATGTATTTGTTCCAATTTATGTTCCCTGTGAATGTTAGGCCAGGGAGTTTGAACGGATGACTTTCAGGTAGGGTTTTATTTGCCATGTCAATCGATGGTTGAAGAGGTTTCTTGTAGTTGTTGAAGGAAAAGAGCTTTGTCTTAGCAACATTAAATGATTCATGAAATGGTGTAGAAAGTGCTTGATCATTTTATGTAAAAATTACATGTAAAACTGATCCCCAATTTGATTTTTAAAATAGTTGTTTTTAATTGTTTTTACCCTAGAATTTTCGGGGTGTTGACATTTAATCGCCTAAAAAAGTAGAATTTTATTTACTCCGGAGATTGCCAAATATTATTGAACATGACTTTTGACGATTCTCCAAAGCTTTACCTCCTACTTTTTGTGTTTACTGATCGATACCTGGTGCACTCTTATCTATGAGAGTATTAATGGGACAGCCCAGAATACTTTTAAGCGAAATTGACTTTTAACTATCCTTCAAATATAGGTGCACAAACAATTTCCGTCTTTTTTTTTGTATTTTCTCAGTTTAAAAAATGATAAAAAAATTTCCGACCCTCCATAAAAAAATTTCTTTTACCCTTCCCCACCCAAAGAAATATTTTACCCTTTCCCACCCAAAGAAATATTTTACCGTTTCCCACCCAAGGAAAGATTTTACCCTTTCCTACCCACAGAAAGATTTTACCCTTTCCCACCCGAAGAAAGATTTTACCCTTTTCTACCCAAAGAAATATTTTACCCTTTCCCACCCAAAGAAATATTTTACCGTTTCCCACCCAAGGAAAGATTTTACCCTTTCCTACCCACAGAAAGATTTTACCCTTTCCCACCCGAAGAAAGATTTTACCCTTTTCTACCCAAAGAAATATTTTACCCTTTCCCACCCAAAGAAATATTTTACCGTTTCCCACCCAAGGAAAGATTTTACCCTTTCCCACCCGAAGAAAGATTTTACCCTTTTCTACCCAAAGAAATATTTTACCCTTTCCCACCCAAAGAAATATTTTATCCTTTCCCACCCCAAAAAATAGTTTACTCTTTCCCACCCAAAGAAATATTTTACCCTTTCCTACCCAAAGAAAGATTTTACCCTTTCCTACCCAAAGAAATATTTTACTCTTTCCTAACCAAAGAAAGATTTTACCCTTTCCCACCCGAAGAAAGATTTTACTCTTCCCACCCAAAGAAATATTTTACCCTTTCCTACCCAAAGAAAGATTTACCCTTTCCTACCCAAAGAAATATTTTACTCTTTCCTAACCAAAGAAATATTTTACTCTTTCCTAACCAAAGAAAGATTTTACCCTTTCCCACCCGAAGAAAGATTTTACTCTTCCCACCCAAAGAAATATTTTACCCTTTCCTACCCAAAGAAATATTTTACCCTTCCCACCCAAAGAAAGATTTTACCCTTTCCCACCCAAAGAAAGATTTTACCCTTTCCCACCCAAAGAAAGATTTTACCCTTTCCCACCCAAAGAAATATTTTACCCTTCCCACCCAAAGAAATATTTTACCCTTCCCACCCCAAAAAATATTTTACCCTTCCCCACCCAAAGAAATATTTTTAATTAAAATAAAAATTTCGCCCCCCCCCCCCAAAATGGGTACTTTTAGTCAAAATTCACCCCCTCACCCCCCAATTTCTTTTACCATCCCCCACCCAAAGAAATAAATATTTGTAGTTGAAAAAAAAAGAAAATTAGAGGTTAATGAAGGGTATGTATTTTTCCTTTCTTATCAAATATTAGCATCGTCCAGTTTTTGTGTATAGACATAATAACTTACTCCCCTCCCTTCCCCTCCAAATGTTATTTCTCACCTCCACATAAGTATGTTAATACAACGATGCTCTTTGATACTTATGAACTTAGACTAACGTTTAAACGTTTCTTACAATTTTATTAATTAAAAAAAATAGAGTTACTATCTAAAATATCACATAAAAGTATTTATATGGAATTCAGAGACGAGAGAATGAGTTTTACCAGGCAACGCCCATACAGGGATCTTACTAAAAATATTGAACCTGCCTCATTATTTTATCATACTTATACTGAAATCCAAAATGAAGAATTTTATGGGTTAGCTGTCTCTCAGGAAATTAATGAACTTATTATCTTATAATTATTTTGCTGAAAATGTTTTTGATATTTCTTACTTTATTATTATTATTATTATTATTATTATTATTATTATTATTATTATTATTTATTTGATTTTTTGATTGTGTATTTCAATTAATATTTGTAACTACTTAAGGGGACATAATTGGTCTGTTTTAAATTAGGTCTTATCTCCCTTGGTGAATATATTTAATGTTTTTTTCTAACTTTATATATGTTACTATTTATCGTATTATATGTTATTTTTTACCATATTTAGCATAGTGACAGAATGCGTACTAATCTGTTCTTAACTGATGTTTGAGAAATGTATTTACTTATATATATATATATATATGTGTGTGTGTGTGCGCTCACATACATATGTGCACACACACACTGATGTACACAGATATAAACATATGTACATATACATATATGTATATTTATTTAAGCAGAAATTGTTTAAAATGACAGAATTCTCTGCTTGGCTATGCCTTTTTAATTTTTTTATTTTAACAAAAAAGATCAATAACAAAAGTTTAAAAAATAAATAAAGGTATATTCAAGCTGAAGGATTCTGTTATTT
This sequence comes from Sepiola atlantica, assembly GCA_963556195.1. NCBI lineage: Eukaryota > Metazoa > Mollusca > Cephalopoda > Sepiida > Sepiolidae > Sepiola > Sepiola atlantica. The sequence goes on from OY744525.1 coordinate 134,111,872, forward strand.
TTAACAATGTTTGCTTAAAAGAATGCTGACAAAATACACACAAACTATATATATATATATAAGTATATATATATATATATATATATATATATATATATATATATATACATATATACATGCACATAAATAAATTGGTCTAGGTGATTTTCTTTAATTAATATTTGTATATCATTTTTCTCTTATATTTTCCTTAATATGTGAATAGTTAAATAATTTTTTTTATTAATTCACAGATAACAGCAACAATACAGACACATGGAAATATACGAAAATAAAAGAAATAGAAATCTTATTATGAGAAAATGAAGCACTATTAAAACAATAACCTTTTCGTAAATAACGAAGGTTATTTATTCTCTGCAAAAACTCCCAAGTAAAGAGATGAATAAGCATACAGGAGATAAACGTCATTCTTGCAAAGTGTGTGGTTCATCATTTATATCAAAATCTAAATTAGTGGTACATATGCGAAAACACACTGGTGAGAAACCTTATTCTTGTGAGGTTTGTAGCACACCATTTACAACACAATCCCATTTAAAAAGGCACATCCGTATACATACAGGAGAGAAACCTTATTCATGTGAAGTGTGTGGCACATCATTTAGAACAACATTTGATTTAAAGACACACATACTTAGACATACAGGAGAGAAACCTCATTCTTGCAAAGTGTGTGGCTCATCATTTACAGCAAAATCTAAATTAGTAATACATATGCGAAAACACACTGGCGAGAAACCTTATTGTTGTGAGGTGTGTGGCACATCATTTGCAACAAAACCTCAATTCAACACACACATTCGTATACACACTGGAGAGCGACCTTATTCTTGTGAAGCATGTGGCTCATCATTTGGAACAAAATTTGATCTAAGGACACACATCCGTAGACACACTGGAGACAAACCTCATTCTTGTGAAGTGTGTGCTTTATCATTTATTAAAACATCTGATTTAAACAGACATGTACGTATACACACTGGAGAAAAACCTTATTCTTGCGATCTTTGTAGTTTATCATTTGCAACAAAATCTGTTTTAAAGATTCACATTCTAAAACATACTGGGGAGAAACCTCATTCTTGTGAAGTGTGTGGGTCATCATTTACAAGGTCATCTATGTTAAAGATACATATGCGATCCCACACTGGGGAGAAGCCTTATCATTGTGAAGCTTGTGGCTCATCATTCACAGATAAATCTAATTTGAATAGACATATGCAAACGCACAGAGTATGAATTACCTACTAGACACAATCCTCGAGTATCTTCGGTCTCTCTGCAAAAGGATTTGTCAGAACAACCTTAAATTAGGACCAAATATTCAAAATAACATAGTATTCAAAGCTCAAATAAGATGCCATCGATATGCTAATGTGCTGACTCATATGAGCAATGGTACACCTTATCCAAGTAATGTTACCTCAAGTAACAGCACATAGCTGGATACTCCAACAGACTAGATGAATTATTGTCCTGAAATCCGGTAAGACCAAGAGACCATAAGATATACTATAACATAGTTTACTGATCAATTTAGGAAAGAAATATTGATGTTCTTTACTTCTTGACTAACTCAACCTTTGACAGCCAAAAGCGAACTTTAATAGAATATTCGAATATCTATGTATCTCATATAGAGATTAAGTGTTAGCTCCAGGAAAAGCCCCCCCCCCCATGAATTTTGAGAACTTCAACTGAAGTAAAATGTGACAAAAAAGAATAACTTTATTCCACTAAAGTATATGCCTAATCATTCACAAACAAAAATTGCTGCAGGAAGACATTATTTTTTATGAAGTATATATTATGTAGTTATTTAATATATTCTTATACCTACATAAAGTGAAATTGACCAATAAATCTGGAATATTTAATAAGCAGTCGCTTGCTTTGGGTTATTTGAAGGAATTATGTGTGAAAGAAATAATTTTAAGAAAATAGTTTTTATTATAATCTTATAATTATATCTGATTAGAAACATTGTCATCACATGGAAACTATGATGTGGAAGCACCAAGCCAAACAAACGTTTGAGTTTAAAATATCTGACAAATTTAGTGTACGCCTGTAGCAGTAATAGATTTACTTTGTAATGCATATCACTGTCTCTGTGAGCTGGTTTGGCTAATCAGCTCGCAGGGCGCATTGATATCATTAATTCCCTAAGGGACTACTTGAGCTCTCTTAAGATATGCAGACGATCACCAGACGGTACTCTGGCACCAGCCAGGACGGATCGTCTTAGCCTCTTTCATGCCTCCTCGTCCACCGGAGGCTGCTATCTTCACCTGAATATATTTTAACTTCTTCTTTCAGACACTGTTCTAAGTTTCTTTCTACCTATACCAAATGGTATAGGTAACATCAAATATACGAATACACGTCTTTTCGTTTTTTGTTGTAAAAAAGGGTTTCGTTTCTTTAATTCATTTCGTTTCATTAGATTAAGAATAAGGGATAACCAATCCTCTATTCTTACACGCCTTCCTTCAATATTCTGTACAATATTTGTTTGAGAAATTTGATCAGCGTTAGAAAATGAAATAATAATTGGTGTTTGGCAGTTAAGCAATAATGATGATGAACTCATTTATTTCTGGTGTGTGCAATTAGTTTACCAGTTTCTGTCAGCATGTACATTATGTAAATCAAGCCTTTTGTTTAATATTCCTTTTGTGGATATGTCCTCATTTCTACAACTGTATGCAATATATGAATTACAAGAGTGTCTATCTCTTTTATCAACTTCCTCTGCATCCTTCTCTCTGAACAAATCCCAAACCGTCTATTTTCTCATATATTATCGCTATTATTATATGGAAATATTATTAATCGTTTTTATTCTCATAGAAAAGTAAAGAGACATTATTTTGTATTATACGTGTTTGTTGTGTGTACAGACACATACCTATAAATTAGATAGCGACACTGAAAAGAGTACTTCTTTTTCTGAATGCCTACAGAGACATTAAGAGATATGCGAATCAATATAGAGTGTTGTAGAGTGACGAAAGAAATACGTAGAGAGCTAAGTCATAGATGGTGACTTGTTTTGTTAAAACTCCAGATTACTCTTAATTAGAATGATTTAAACATCATTTTTTTTCGAATATAACTCAATCTCAGAACAAAGGTATATTTCAACGTATATTTTGTGCTATAAAATTATAAGAAAAAGCCGCAGGCGATTATGGACTCAGCTATCGTATAATAATAGTTATTTGTTCGCACAGGACTTTTTCAATTGAGAGGGTACAAGTTCGGTAAGATCATCGGAGCATATTCTGTGGAAATACTTGCAAAACAAGGACTACTTTACTCTATGATTTTCTCATTTTTATGCATTTAATGAAGTTCACATGCAATAATAGTGTCCAAGTTTTTTAACAACATTTTAAGGATTATTTGGATTATTCGGGTTACTGGTCTCATCTTGGATGTTATTCTCACAACGTATCAGCTGATGAAACCTTCAGGTGCGTTTTGTCAAACTCGGGCAGATTTATGTCAAAATCGAACCCTTTATTTAATTGTGTTCTAATTTCCTACATATAAGAACTGGTTCCCCTGTTGTATTAAATTCTATAGTCGGCCATTGTAACGCAACATATATAAATTTTTACATCTTTTTACAAGTTTTCTCTTTTATATACTAAGTACCCTACTTCTACATCAGTATGGTGCAGTACATGAATTATAGCAGTGTCCAAGTTTTTTATATTAGTAGCATCTTTATTTTATTCTTGAGAAATATCAGAATCTGTTTTTTTCTAATGTAACTTACGGGCATACAAGTGGTTGAAGGTTGTTCAATCAATGTATAGAAATGCTCAATGCCATAGTAGTATAAAGAGTACATTTTTTATTAGCTTTAATCTTAATATGAGAGTTCATTAATTTGTGTCTCAGAAGCATTATTCACAGAGTTCTCTACAGGCTGCCAAGAAGAGATGCTTTACACTAGTGATTTAGTGCTTTATTGTGAAACAAGGCACGGTCGACTTGTTAAGTTGGAGATGTGGAGAGAAACTATTGAACGTTTAGATTTGAGAATGAACGTTATTCCAACTAAAGTGTTGATCAGTGGTTGTATTGTTGGAAAGCCACAAGAAACAAGAAATGTTCCCTCTGCTCAGTTTGTGGGAGGGAGTTAGGTGTAACAAAAACTTTAGTGATACTTGAAAACATTGGCTACACAAGAAGTGCAGTAAAATTCCAGGTCTGTTGAAAGATGATAACCAGTTTGTTTGCAAGAAGTGTAAGGCAAGACAGATGTGGAGAGTATATATTTGTATGGCAACGTTATTGAAGTTTGTCAGAGTTTTGTTATCTTGGTAATACCCTTTTTCAGTTGCGCTCTGCAGTATTCCTGAAAAATTTATCTAGATATAATATACCAATGTATCTTAAGTTACTATATTATACCATTTCTTTATGAACACTGCTTGTTTCGTTGCAACGTTATTATGATAGCTCATGATTTACTTTTCTTAGAACTAGTTTCTGGTCTGTAAGTTTGGGGGTTGGTTAGAGCAACCTGGAGTTGTTGACAGTGCTGTGTCTTATCAAGCTCGTGTTTCTCATAAACAAAGGAACGAATGAACTTCATAGATGTATATTAAGTTTTATTTTGTTAAATGCGTTAATTTTTCATATATTAAACAGTAAACTTAATAACATGTTAGTTCTATTTTGTAGTATTGTAAGTGCATCCAGACTGTATAAAGTGTGTTGGGTGAGGGTGAAACCGATCGGCTGGCTTTTTTCCTCTAGAAAGGAAGGTATATTTTATCGTTCATGATTAAACATGAACGATAAAATATACCTTCCTTTCATACTTGCAGTAATAAAATTATTTTCTTTCATAAAAATCATGCAATATGTGTATATATATATATATATATATATATATATATATACATATTTGTGTGTGTGTTTCAGTGTATGTTGAAAATAAATCAAACAAGTGCTTGATTGCAAAAAATGTTAGAGGTAATATACAAATTATTTATTTAAAACTATACGTTGCATACATCAGAGATGTACCATGGTTTCATTGAGATCGACTGACCTTTTATTTTTGTTAAAAACGTCATTATAGCCCAATTCAAATGATCAGCGACTCATGAAAGAAAAACAAATCGATTAATGGAGTAAAAAAATCAGCGTAACGTTTTTGGTTGAGTTCACTCAAGCGTTTCTTTTGGAAAAAGTACCGAGTCAATAGGAGCGTTTATATGGGTCTTAATCGTAACTGTTTATTATTTAGAATAAATTAATTGTTGATAATGGATGGTGTATGTTTCTCTGCATCAATGATGCATTCATATTTAGCGGTGATCGTGTGGGTTCTTGTTCATTTGTCAGTTAGATTTTGGGTGGGGATACTGTTATTAAAGTGTTTGAGTGTAAAATTTATATTACTTTTATAATTTTAGAATAGTACTTATATTTGAGTGTGAAAGTATTATAATTCTAGTTTATTAGATATGTGGGGGCTCGGTGTTAATGGAGGGGTTACTTTTATCAGTAAAAAAAGTTTCTTGATATAATATTTAACAGGGCTTTACAGAGCCCTCCAAAAAATACAAGAAGGCTCCTTTTTATATTTAGCCAGACTATTTTGGATCTAAAGAGCTTGGGTTGTATGCTCGTTCAAAATGTATTTGAATTTTTTTAAAAATTAAACAATAGAACAGAAAAAAAAGTTTGAGCTAAATCCTGAAATTAATAGAAAATATATATAATGAAAGAATTACATGAAAATTAGAAATGAAAACCGGAAAAGTTTTAACTTTTCAGAGTAATGTATGAAAGCAAGCGTTCCTAGTCACCGAGATTTTACATGTCTAAATGGGCCATTTTAGAGACAGTCAAAAGCGTCAGTAATTCAGGTGTTTAAAACCATTTTATTAAAGATGTTTTTATTGATGAATAAATAAATATACCAAATGTTTATTAACAATTTATTTTTGTATACAGATAAAAGAAATGTCTTTGTTTTATAAGGATAAATAAATTAAATTTATCATGCACAGTATTATTTAATTTTATACTATTTTGAACATACATTTTAAAGATAAATTTCTAAATAAAATATATTGATAAAAAAGCTTTTGAGTGGTAAAGTTTGGTTAGTTCTATGTCAGAATGAAAACAACCATTTGGTAAAGTTTGCCGTATCTCACTTGAATTAAATATGGAATAAGAAAAGGGTACCATCTTCCACGGAAAACACCAAAATTTTCACAGCTTTATGCACAAGATGGTTAAGATGGGGTTTCTTTTGAATTTGCATGTAATCACTCTGCGCATACACGGCTATTTCCATTTCCGTCCATGGGTGTTTTGCACCTTTTACAAACAGTCAGACTTTTAGCAACATTTTAACAAGACGTTATATTATCTTGCTCGTCTCTCACTATGGTTGTGGTGGGAAGCGAAATAAAAGGTAATTTCAAGACGTCTATGAGACAAGTCGTATATCTATATTCTCCCTTTTCAACATGGCTTTGCGAGATTGGATGATACTTGTGGACTCTTTTTTTCCATTTCTATAGTACATACATGGCGGCTGAACCAACCTGTTTTTTATTCCTGTGTTCATAACTTTTTGGACGATATGTTGTGTTGATAAAACTGTTGAATAATAGAGTTGATTTAAATTGTAGTGAGGAAGTTTGTCATTTTAACCGAAAACTTAGTGACCCTTTTCTTCATTCAAAACAAGGCCAGTAAAATGGATACCAACAAATTAAAAAACAACCTTACTACAAAATAGCGATCTTCCCACCCCAATTTTACTTTTGGTTAATGAAGAGATTATGTGGTTGGTATAGTGTTCTTGCTTGTCGATTGATATGTGAATCCATTAGTATTCGGCTCGCGACGTAATATGTTCATATACACACAATGCAAAGCAAAGAACGCAGAATGAAACAAGAGAGACATACTTGATGTGTGCGCTTCCGAGAACTCTGTTGTAAGAGGACGATCTACGTAAGCATTCATTTATATATGCATGAGAAATATACAAGGGAGATAATTACTGAATGTAAGACACTACACCCCTCTCCACCTTAATTAAGTGTACGTGTGCGTACGTATGATAAGGGGAGGGAGTACAGTCCATTATTGTCCATCACTTATGTATGCAATATGTCCATGGGAATTCTCTGATTTCAAGGGGAGTCCTCAAAGTACATTTCACTGATTAAACAATTGTCTCAGTCGTTTTTTCTTTTCTTTTTTTTGCAAGATACATAATTGAAGACTAACTTACGTCGTCTGCAGATGGAGGCGGAATCGACGTTCGATTCTTCTGAATCAGAATCTGTTTCTGATTCATATTCTCTCTTCTTCAGGAGAGCTGTCCGAATTTGTCCGCATGAAGAGTTGTTTTGGGTTGGATGTCGAAACTCTCCCCCTTCTTTCTCTGTCTGCATATGTTACTGCTTTTCTTTTTCTTTTTTTCTTCTTCTTTGCGCATTGCTGCCATGTGGAAATCAAGGTGTTAGATTCAGGTGTTGAACTGTGCGCTTCACCGATAAAACTGGTTGTTTACCTTTTTTTTTTTGAAGGGAGTTTTATCCCAGTTACGTTGTTTTCTTCCTTCAGTGTTCTTGGGTTATTTCGTTTCATTCGAAGTGTTGATAGCATTCCCTGCTGATCAACTAGTTGTTGTCTGCACATGGGCACTGTATAGAGACTATCTGTACTTTCTGCCAAGGTACGTGGCACCTTTTGGGACTTTGCCAGCTCTCTTCTTATGTAGTAGAATTATGTCTGGGCTTGAATATCTGAATGTTTTTGTTTTTTCGTGTAAACCCTTCTTCTGTTCTTTGTCTCTGATACGGACTCTTCGAATGATTTTGGGGCAATATCAGAGTTTGGCCGCATTTGTCTGTTTTCCTCTTTCGTTTCGGCCAGGGACCTGTTTTTGCCTTTTTCAGTATCTGAAGGTTTCCGTGCAAAACTTCACTGTTTTTGTTTTGGCACGGACTCCTCGAAAGTTTCTCGAGCAACATTAAAGTTTGGTCAAAATTGTCTCTCCATTCACTCCGTGTGTTCTGTTCTTTCGTTTCGTTCTTGTATGGTTTAGTTTTTGTTTTCGTTTCGTTTTTTTTTGTATAATTCAGTTTTTTGTTTTCTGAATATTTCTTCGTTCTTTTCTTTTTTTTAAAAAATAAAACGTAAGTTTCTTGTTTAAAATTCTCGTCGCCTTGTAGCGACTTTCATTCGAAGTGTTCTTTCTTTTTTTAAAAAAAAAACGTGAGTTGTTTAAAATTCTCGTCGCCATTTATAGCGTACTTGCTTGTCGATTGTTATGTGAATCCATTAGTATTCGGCTTGCGACGTAATAGGTTCATATACACACAATGCAAAGCAAAGAACGCAGAATGAAATAAGAGAGAGACATACTTGATGTGTGCGCTTCCGAGAACTTCGTCGTAAGAGGACGATCTACGTAAGCATTCATTTATACATGCATGAGAAATATACAAGGGAGATAATTACAGAATGTAAGGGAGGTAATTAGGATACATTTGTTGTTGTTTCTAAATGTAAGACGCTACAGTTGGTTGGTTTGTAAGAAGGTCAGGATGAAGAATGCAACTTAGTAGATTTGTATCTGGCCACATCTGACTGAAATAGAATATTGAACAAAGAAAAAGGGTCACCATCTTCCATAAATAAGGCCACATTTCCACAACTAAATAGGTATCAACTATTATTCAAGGGAAAACTGGAACACGAGAATTTCTCAGTAGGCTGGCTTTTGTCGATAAACAAATGCTGTATCCTAGAAGTTTCATTCTAGATGGTCACTCGTAGTGAAACAGCAAGCACAGGATAACATTCTATCAAGAGGTTATCAAAATGGGAACTGATTTGAATTGTCTTTTTTGGCGCAAAGATACGTCTTGCTTATGTGCAGATGTATCTTAAAACCGAGTACATGAGCATGAATCCAAACTGTTGGATAATGGCCCTGTGGGAACGGACGCATCTTGAAATTGGAAATGGGAAATCGTTTGGTTTGGCTTGCGCGATTTAGTGCGAGTGGACCCATACAGTCGAGTGCAAAATAAACTGTTCTCACAGTCAAAACTCACAGACGTGACATGGTCACCACATATTTGAGACCTCAGATCAAGAGTCAATGTACACCTGCGCATTGGGGTTCTGTGACGTCACGGGCTTTTGTGTGGAAAGCAGAGTTTTTGTTAGTCTGGGTTTTGGAGGCGAGCCGAACGGACGTGTTTCTCTATGTAATCTTCAATATGATTAGGGGAATTAAATTCCCTAAGAAAAGACAGGCGTGAGATCTCTTTCCCCCCTCCTCGAATGGCTAAGGACTTAATTAGGAAGTGGCTACGATAAAGCAGTAATTTGGTCTCTCCCTCGATGTTAGTGAATATCTCCAAGCTGACGGATAACTACCGCCTGAAATAAAACAGAATTTAAAAGTTAGAAAGATTGTTTGTCTCCTAAGTCGGTCATGAAGTTGTTTGTTGTAGTGGGCGAGGTTCGCGGCAGAAAGAAAGAAGAAAGAATTCAACCACTAGACGACACACCGCTCAACGAGACGAGGAAGAAGTGAAGGTACGAAAATTTAAAGGTGTGCAACATATACATAAAAACGACGAGTTGCGGGACGGTATGCAACAAAACCACGACTCAATCTAACACATATATTTAAACAAAATAAATCCCTTATGTAACTGCTAGACTACAAAAAAAATATGAATTTCATTTTAAATAGGAATCCATGCTTTTTTCTGTCTCAGGTTTATCACTACATTGTCCTTTCATACTGGTATTTAGTGAACCAAATTAAGAGTTCATATGAAATAATTAAAAAAAACAGGTAGAAAAATACTTCTGGATTTTCTCAAAGAGAAAAATGATATGAAGAAATGAAGATCTGTTGGGGGTTAAATAAATTACAATTTTATTAATTTTATTTTTATTTTTAATATATTAATTTAACTAATTTACATTTTGTCAAAAGTTACTTCAATAGTATTTGAGTTAAAATACGTTTTACTTTTTAAATATTTAAAATAATTGGTGAATTTGCTAATCTGTAAAGTAAATGCATAATTTGTATGTTGTAGATTGGTTATTTAGAACTTTTCAGCTTCATGATGGCTGCCATTGAAACTGCATTATCAAATGCCAAATAAGTTCTAAGTTTATTACCAAATAGGTTCAAGTTTTATAACAAATTAGTTCAGTTAATAATTTAATGATATATCTATATATATATATATACATATTTCTGTCTCTCTCTATCTCTCTCTATATATATATTTGTAGGTTTTTATAAGGAATAGATATTTTGAATGTTATATTCTTTACAGTATCTGAACATTTCCAATTACAAGATCAATGAAGTTGTATTACATAATTCAAAGCATATATATTATATTGATTTATTCCAATAATAGTTATTAGATGTATTTTTGTTCAATTTTCGATTCTTGAATTGTTAAATCTACGACATCGAGGTTTCACGTCGAGTAAAATATGGCGCGATTATGAATGAGTCGGGTTAACAATGATCGGAATGCAAGTGTCACAGTATGACGGAGTTACGTCCCCTTAGATTCCCCTCAGAGGTAACTCTCCGGCAAATAAAAAGAGGGAAACCTCTTCTCAAGATGGCGACCCAATAGAACCATACACGCGTGTTTGTTCTCTATTACACATACTAACCAAGCATATTGTATTAACAATAAATGCATCTAACATTTACAGCAAGCGCCAAGAAATACAGACGTAACACAAAACTTTTTAAAGATATGAGAGGCTTTTTGCCGAGGGTACATACGTAACTAAACGTAAACTAATCAAATAAAGGACGAGAGTCGCCGAGCAGACGAGAAGGGAAAATAACACAGTCATACTTAGTTATTGCTTCTGACCTATAAGTATGCTTAAAATACTGGCGTGACGCATTTTTTTCTTAAGATAAAGATTAATGGGTTTAGGCACTAAAAGTTTGTAAAAGTCTTTCATGTCCATATGTATTGGATGTAGACGAGACCGGGTGTGGAGAGAGTCAACTGGAACATCCCCCTTCGTCACAAATGTGGGTTGGCTGGTTGGTTGGTTTGTAGCAGTCACCAATAGGGACTACTTTTGAACGCGTAATCACTGTCCCTGTGAGCTGGTTTGTCCAATCAAATCACAGGGCGCAGTAATATCGTTAGTTCCTTAAGGGACTACTTATGTTCCCTTAGGGTTCGAAGAAAAAGATCAGACGACCTCCTGGCACCAGCTTGGACACAGCGCAGAGAGTACCAGCGAGGAACGAGGAAACGCCCTCTCTCCTGCCGCCGTCGCCACTTGACGACTACTACCATCTTCACCTGAAGAAAATCACGGGCAGCCCTAAGAACTCTTATATTCTTCTCCTTCCTCAGACAGACACTGTCCCACTCTTTTCTACTTATACCAAACGGTATAGGTAACCTTGAGTCAATAAACCCCTTTTTGTTATAGTTACAGAAATACTTTTCGTTGTTCCGTTTCTTTATGAGAAGATAAAAGGATAACCCCTTTCATCCTCCCCCCATCATCATCCCCTTACAGTTTGGCTGCTTTATGGTACTCTATTGTCGCTGTTCATGCTAATAATTGTTTCTGGGATAGCAGGCTTGGTATGTAAGGCCAAGTCGCTGTTGTCTGCATGTACGAGATTAATCCCTCGATTGTGACCTGGGTGACTTGGGACCCTTAAGTTGTCATCTTTGTGAATTTGTATGCATTTCCCCATAACTGGACGTTGGCAAACTTTTGCATGTAGATCCAACCGTTTTGCATGGCTGACACCAAGTACCGTTCACGCTCGTTATTTTTGATCAGGTTTTAAATTTCCTTCCATGTGGGACAGCTGGTGTAGGGGAGCTTTTAGGATCCCCTGATGATGGCTGAGAGTGAAGCCCTAAATACGGTGGCCTCCTCCTCCTCCTACTCCTGCACGAAGGAGCAGACTTGACATGGCGGGTGGCTGCATTCTGAAGCATTACAGCCAGCAAAATCAGCAGGTATGTTTGCTCTGCCATGTTGGATAGAAGCCTGAAAATAGCAGACAGTTGACAGAAATTATGTCAATCTAGAGCTGGCTTAGAACTGGCCTCGGCAGAGCTTTTCATAGGCCTGAACGCAGAGCTTGCTATCAGTGAGAACTGCAGGATAATGTTCTGACTGGATAAGCATGGGCCTAAATGCTTGAACGCTGCAGCAATAGCCAATGCTTCGACTTCACATGGTGGCAAGGTAGGTTGTTGACTTTTTAAGCTTGCAGAAACATGATCACAGAGCAGTAGCTTCCATTCTCTGTCTGAATACATATGAGTGCCAATGCTATGTTGTTTAACGGATCTATCAGTCAGGATCCAGAACTGGTCAGCAGGACGGGGTACATGAATAGTTTTTGCCAATGTCAAGTGCTTCTGAGCAGCAATGAAGGCTTTCTGTAAGTGGTCGGCCCACTTTACTGCATCTTTGGACTCTCTTCCAGCTGTTGCTTCATCTAAAGGGCTAAGTAAGTGGGAACAGTTTGGAATGGCACGGTTTAAGACCTTATAGGCTCCAAGGAACGATGGTAGGCCCCTCATTCTCTTGGGAGACTGGTAGCGATTCTGTGGGGCTAAGCTAACAAGGATCCTTCAGACCATATCCACCTAAGGATGGATGCTTGCTTCGGGCATATTATAGTTTTGCTAGGCGATAATCTTAAGTTAGACAGAAAAAAGTGGCAAGGACTCCACGTCAAACTGAGGGCAGGTTCTCAATGCTGTTTCCGCCACAGTAAAAATCATCGGCAAGCTTTGCCACATATCGTTCTATCAATAAGTCATCGAGTACTTGGCACATCAGTTCCAGTGCTGTCTCCGATCCTGGCATGCCCATTATACACCTCGTATAGACACATATACCTCTGAAAGGGGTCATAACACTGCAATAATTATGACTTCCTTTGCCAAGTGAATTTGATATAAGGCACTAGTGAGGTCAGTTTTGGTAATCCATCACTACTGGCTTATCTTCCTCAGAGTGGAGTCAACGTTCAGCATGGCAGAAAGCTGGGGGCTTTGAATAGCTACCAACGCTGGAAAATGTAGTGACCAGCCGGTGGCCTCAACTAGGCTTGCTGACTAGGAAGGGTTTACATACTCCACCGTTATTCAGACATCTCTGGGCTGGGAAAACACACTAATGTGTTCCAATTCATCAAAGTTAAATTGTAACTCTCTTAGTTTATTGTCATTATATTGGGAAGGGCGGCCTCGATGCTGAGGTAGTTGTGTAGGAACCATGTTAATTGTGGCCTCGAAGTGACCAAATGAGCCGTTATACCTGGGTAAATCCTCTCCAAATACATCAGAGAATTCGGCATTGAGTTGTTGAAATTCAATCTTTTCTGATAGAGATAATGTCATCTGGGTCAATGACCACGTAGGGAGTAATGTTCTCTTGGTGTTTAGTTAGAGTCGGGAAGGCACCTGAAGAAGCTGTTGTTTGGATTAAGTGGGTATAGCTTGACAGAGATGTGATTTATGTATCTGTTGTGATTAACTGGTAGTGTTGTCAAGCCGCATTTTGCCTCCTACACTCCTTGAGACGATGGATCGCAGCCAACATGAATCTAAACAAGGCTCAATGCCAGACTCTTCGTGTTCATCATCAGGCATGGAGAGCTCCAGGTACTCACCAGGCTTAATAGTGTACTGTCGGTGTAGAGTACGCACAACTTGAGCACGTTGGATCTATTCAACATTCGGAGGTGATGCAGTAGTCTGGAGGCCATAATGTTGTTTTATTATCTGCCAACCACTTGCTAAGGACGTTGACGTCTTGACGATGGCACACTGTGATATGTCAGGACAATAAATTGCTACCTGTCCCAACATCATTTCAACGATTAGATTTTTCTCGAAAGCAGTGTGTCTGCCAGAATCAGAAACCTGGGTACCATCATTTGTGAAGCCCTAATAATGTCTCAAATTCAAAATAATAATGTATATCTACATTATATATCTTCAAATGACAATATTGCTGACATATTCACAAAACTAGTAAACAAGATTAAACTTAAGAAGTTTTGTATTATAAGAGGTTGAAAAAGAGAAAGAAAAAAAAGAAAGGGGTCAAAAAAGAGTTATCTAACCTTTAACTATACTTTGAAATGATGCAACTGTAATGGTGAGCTGCAGCTTGAGAGGGGTTGTTGACATATTGACAGTGTGTTTATATTAATATGCGTGTGTGTGATTATCAAGCTGCTGCTGTTGACTGTTGATTATTGAATTTGAACAGTATCATGAGAAGCTATTTCCGCCCACTGTATATTTTGTTATTCCCACCAATATTGCTTTTTGTATTTAGTTCCAGTAATAAATTTATCATCGCACACGTGTATATTTTTATGTCCTCCATTTGTATAATTTCTCGTTTCATTTCTCGCTTTCTAATCATTCTAAAATGAATGAAGCAGCGGGTTATTCACCTAACATCAACTCAACAGCTGTCCTAAACAGAATGCGATTAAAAAAATTGTGTAAAGACGATAAAAATGGTTTTATGATGTTTTTTGTTTTAAGATTATTACATGATAAATCATTTCGAGTTAAAATCTATTTGAATTAAATCACAGTTAGCATAATTAAATATGCGAGCATATTCAAAGTATTTAGAAGATGGCGTCATATTTGAACCGGAAGTAGGTTATTATGTAAAAGGCGGTCTGAGTTTACGTTACTTGAAACGAAGTGACCGCATACATTATTTCAGAAAGCAAATTTAATCATTCCAAGAATAGTATTTAATAATAGCTACTGCTTCTAGAATGCATCGAAGAATTGTTTACAAATTATATTTTTAAAAAATGTTGTGAAACAATTACATTTATAAATACTTTAATTTTGGAAATAATTTATTTTTTTAATTCACTACAAAACTTTACTAATTAAGTCTGCACCATTCACTAAGTGTCAAGACTGAAGCAAGTGCCAATCTGTTAAAGTCTCTTCTTTTTATAATCAAAACAACAACAACAATTACAACAAAGGCGCCCTCTGGGCCAATCAAAAACTTCACCCAATGGCTGTAACTTGATACATTACAACTTCGTTTCATAACACATCGTTTACGTTCCAGTTGTTTGTATTTTGTATTGTATTACTAAATTGATTTTTAACTTCAAAACGTTCAACATGTCATGATCTTTAAAATAAATATATAATATTATCACCTCTACGCTATTTTTATTCGAATTTTCGAAGACATTGTTTAGGAGGGCGATCTCATCATTTTCCAACTAACTTTTATTGACTTTGGTAACAGTTATTTGTTTACTATTTGTTTTGTTTTTGTTGTTGTTGTTTTCTTCACTACTTTTTTCGCTTTTACTATGAGAAATTCTAGACGCCGAGATTTCATTAAAAGAAGAATGTGTGTGTGTGTATATATATATATATATATATATATATATATCAGGACCGGCGGCACAGTTATAAAAGTGTGGGGGGGCTTTCCTAAAAAGTGGGGGGGGACGTTTAAACAGATGCATATATAACTTCATTATTGATGACCGTAAAGTGGGGAGGGGCAAGTCAAAAAGTGAGGGGGGGGGGCTTGCGCCCCCTATTAGTTTATTATGTATATATATTAGTTTATTATGTATATATATATTAGTTTATTATATATATATATATATATATATATAGAGAGAGAGAGAGAGAGAGTTTATTATTATATATATATAGAGAGAGTTTATTATTGTCATGTAATCAGATAATTTACTTAAAATAATATGGTTTTACGAGTGTTTTCTTCAAATAACACGTTAAAAACACGTGAATTAAATTGCTTTATTTGTGGATAGATGTAGACTACATATATATATACGTGTGTGTTTCTGTAGATGTATATATGTGTGTGTATATATGTATATATATGTGTGTAGATATATATATGTGTGTAGATATATATATATATATATATATATATATATATATGTAATGTATGTAACATGTGCAGACAGAGTAGTGTCCCTTGAACTAAGAAACCAACTAACATCCGGGTTTCACTACGCATGTGTAGCCGCCATTACAGTAGTATCATCGTGTACAGAACGACTAATAAAACGAGTTTAAATATACATCTCCTCTTGTGAGTTTATTACAAATTGGCGACGAGGATTCGAAGAAAAAACGAATTATGGCTATTTTCGGTCGGTTGGAATCGTTTGATAGTACAAGTGAACAATGGGACCAATATATCGAACGTCTGGAGAACTTTTTCGAAGCAAACGAGATACCCGACGATACAGCTCACGTGAAAAAGAGGAGAGCGATTTTTTTATCGGTTTGTGGGAGCAAGGTATATAAACAAATATCAAGTTTATTAGCTCAAGATAAAGAATTTGACGAACTTGTCAAAATCATGCAAAATTATTTCAGCCCAAAGCCGTCTGTGATCGTTCAGAGAACAAAGTTTTATACAAGAAACCGCCAACCAGGCGAGTCGATCACAGATTATGTGGCAGAATTAAGAAGCATGTGTGAAGATTGTCGTTTTGGAACGTTTTTGGACGAAATGCTACGGGATAAACTCGTAGTAGGAGTAAACGATGACAACATTCAGAGGAGACTACTTGCAGAGAAAGACACAATAACTTTTAACGAAGCTTTCAAAATAGTGGTCAACATCGAATCTGCCTCCAAACATTAACGAGATATTCAAACAAAAACAATAGAAGTAAACAAAATTTTCACACCACCACGGAGGCAGACCGAAAAAATAAAATATGAGAACAGATCGAATGAAAGGTCGGAAGAAGAGTGTACTCGTTGTGGAGCAACACACGAAACAAGTAAGTGTCCTTTTAGATATGCCATGTGTCACTACTGTAAAAGACAAGGGCACATAGCAGAGAAATGTTTTAAATTAAACATGAAAAAGAAACCCCCCAATAGGTTAGAAAAGAAAAAAAATTCAGTGAGGAAAATAGAAGGGGAAGCCACAGACTCGGATAATTCCGAGGAAGTTTATACCATAAATAGGATCAGAGTGCCACTGCAAAAAGTAGACCCCTATTGTGTAGACATCAACATTTGTGACAAGAGGGTTTCTATGGAAATAGATACAGGAGCATCTGTAACGATAATGGGACTAAAAACGTGGAAAAAAATAAACAACAAAAAGTTGCTGGAGCCCACAAAAGTGCGTCTTAGGTCTTATACAGGAAATTGCATCCAGGTGATTGGACAAACAAAAGTTCCAGTGCAGTTGGACAGTCGTCGGGTGGAATTACCGTTAATTGTGGTAGCGGGGGATTCACCCACACTCCTGGGAAGAAACTGGCTGCAACATGTGAGGTTGCCATGGAAGGAGATTTTTAAGGTGCAGACAATAAAGGAGACTGACCAAGACAAATTGAAAGAAATATTAGCAAAGCATGAGGCTGTGTTCGATGGGAAGTTAGGTCAAGTGAAAGGAACCCAGGCCAGTTTGTATATAGACCCAGAGGCAAAACCCAGGTATTTCAAACCAAGGTCAGTACCCTATATGCTGAAGAAGAAAATAGAAGAGGAATTAGGAAGACTGCAAAAAGAAGGAACAATTTCACCAGTGGAATTCTCTGAATGGGCTACACCAATAGTACCCATTTTAAAAGCGGATCAGTCTGTACGTATTTGTGGGGACTATAAAGTGACAATCAATCCAGTCACTAAATTGGATAATTATCCAATACCAAAAACAGAAGATCTGTATGCGACATTGGGTGGAGGTGAGGCCTATACCAAGCTAGATTTAAGCCAAGCTTACCAGCAATTACTGATGGATGAAAAATCTAGAAAATTAACAACTATCAATACTCATAAAGGCCTTTTCATGTACAACCGACTATGCTATGGATTGAAATCAGCCCCAGGAATATTTCAGAGAACTATGGAAAACATTTTGCAGGGCATTGAAAATGTAATTGTTAGAATTGACGACATTCTACTGACAGGCAAAACCAGGAAAAAACACTTAGAGACCCTGGAGGAAGTTTTAAACAGGCTAGGAAAAAGTGGAATTAAATTAAACCGGGAAAAATACAAATTTTTAGTGCCCGAGGTATTATATCTAGGCCACATAGTAAACAGGGAAGGCATAAAACCTGCAGAGGGAAAAGTGAAATCGATCAAGCAGGCACCACGCCCAACATCGGTAAAGGAGCTACAAGCTTTTCTGGGGATGATAAATTATTATGCCCAGTACATTCCGAACATTTCAAACATTCTAGCTCCTTTGCATCAGTTATTGAAGAAGGAATCAATATGGGAGTGGACGTCAAAACAAGAAAGAGCATGGGAAGAAGCAAAAGAACAATTAACTTCCTCAAAAGTGTTGGTACATTTTGACCCAAACAAAGCCGTGACAGTAGCATCTGATGCTTCCCCATATGGGGTGGGTGCTGTACTATCTCACATCATGGAGGATGGCTCCGAAAGACCAATAGCTTTTGTATCACGGACCCTCGCACCAGCAGAAAAGAATTACGCCCAAATTGATAAGGAGGCATTGGCAGTAGTTTTTGGGGTGAAAAAATTTCACCAGTATCTGTATGGAAGGCCATTCACATTATATACTGATCATAAACCGCTCTTGGGATATTTTAAAGAAAATAGGAAAATCCCAGAGATCAGTTCGGCGAGAATTCAACGTTGGGCAGTAATCCTATCTGCATATTCATACCAGCTAGAATATCGGGAGGGAAGAAAAAATGGAAATGCCGATGGGTTGAGTAGGTTGCCAAGATCTACAACACTGGGAGAAGTGCCCATACCAGAGGAGAACATTATGCTGCTAGACTACCTGGATCAAGCTCCTGTTACACATCAAGAAATCGCCAGGTGGACAAAAAAGGATAAACTCCTAAAACAGGTGCTGGACTATGTAAAAAATGGGTGGCCAGAGAAGTGTCCTACTACAGAAGATTGGCACCCTTATTTTAATAGAAGACATGAATTGGGAATTGTGGAGGAATGCTTACTGTGGGGAAAGCGAGTAGTGGTGCCAATACAAGGGCGGAAAGAACTTTGAGAGGCACTCCATGAGGGACATCCAGGAATTGTAAAAATGAAAGGGCTGAGCAGAAGCTATTTCTGGTGGCCAAAATTAGACCAGGAAATAGAATTTAAGGTGAGGAATTGCTATGAGTGTCAACAAACCAATCAAATGCCAGCAACCGCACCTTTACATCCTTGGGAAATCCCTGAAGAGGAGTGGTCCAGACTTCACATAGATTATGCAGGCCCATTTAAAGGTCACATGTTTCTGGTAATAGTGGATGCGTTCAGCAAATGGTTAGACGTCTACATGTCAAACTCATCCACCACAAACGCCACCCTGGAACACCTACAAAGATGTTTTGCAACTCATGGGTTGCCCCAAAAAATTGTAACTGATACTGCAGCCGTTTTTGTAGGTGAAGAATTCCAAGCATTTATGTCAAGACAAGGAATCCAACATATCACAACAGCCCCAAAACACCCTTCTTCAAATGGATTGGCTGAAAGATATGTGCGGATTTTTAAGGAAGGAATGAAAAAAATGAGTCATGAGAAAGGCTCCCTAAGTTCAAAACTGAGCCGTTTCTTGTTGTCATATAACTCCACACCACAAACGGTCACTGGCATATCACCAGCAGAATTATTAATGAACCGGAAAATAAAGACAGTTTTGGATTGGATCATTCTGCAGAAAACTACAGTGAGGGAGCGTATGAGAAAACACCAGGAAATTCAAAAGAAATATCATGACAACTCTCGGAGCATACGAGAATTTAGAGAAGGTGAATTAGTCTGGGTTAAAAATTTCTATACAGGACCAAAATGGAAAAAGGGAGTGGTCAAGAGACGGACAGGTCCAGTGTCATATGAAATTAAACTGGAGTCAGGGACAGTGGTAAGGAGACATGTGGACCATGTAAAAAAACAGATGGAGCTGGACGCAGATAGAGCTTCGGAAATAGGAAGAACAAGTCCACACAATAGAAATCAAAATTTGGATACAGACTGGGTGATCCCACTGACCTCAGGCACCAGTAGTCCAGGTAGCTTGAGTCCGGACCAGGAAACAACAAATGGAGGGGGGAATACACAGCAGGAGGCCCCAGTAAGAGAAACCATTAGATGTGGTGAAAGAACAAAAAACAAACCGAAGCACTTGAAAGACTATGTCACATAAACAAGTAATTCGGAACTATGGGTGGAGGGATGTAATGTATGTTACATGTGCAGACAGAGTAGTGTCCCTTGAACTAAGAAACCAACTAACATCCGGGTTTCACTACGCATGTGTAGCCGCCATTACAGTAGTCTCATCGTGTACAGAACGACTAATAAAACGAGTTTAAATATATATCTTCTCTTGTGAGTTTATTACAATATATATATATATATACATGTGTGTGTGTGTGTATGTATGTGTTTGTGCGTATATATATATATATGTGTGTGTCTATATATGTATGTTTGTGCGTGTGTATGTATATATATGTGTGTGTATGTACGTGGATATATGTGTGTGTGTGTATGTAAATATGTGTGTGTATGTACGTGGATATATATATATATATATATATATATATATGTGTGTGTGTGTGTGTATGTACATATGCGTGTGTATGTACGTGGATATATATGTGTGTGTGTATGTACATATGCGTGTGTATGTACGTGGATATATATGTGTGTGTGTGTATGTACATATGCGTGTGTATGTACGTGGATATATATGTGTGTGTGTGTATGTACATATGCGTGTGTATGTACGTGGATATATATGTGTGTGTGTGTGTATGTACATATGCGTGTGTATGTACGTGGATATATATGTGTTTGTGTGTGTGTGTATGTACATATGTGTGTGTATGTACGTGGATATACATGTGTGTGTGTATGTAGATATGTGTGTGTATGTACGTGGATATACATGTGTGTGTGTATGTAGATATGTGTGTGTATGTACGTGGATATACATGTGTGTGTGTTTGTAGATATGTGTGTGTATGTACGTGGATATACATGTGTGTGTATGTACATATGTGTATGTACATATGTGTGTGTATGTACGTGGATATACATGTGTGTGTATATGTATGTACATATGTGTGTGTATGTATGTGGATATACATGTGGGTGTGTGTGTGTACGTATGTACATATGTGTGTGTATGTACGTGTATATACATGCATGTGTATGTGTATATACATGATATGGTCTCTGACCTTGGATGTCTAGTGTCTGTTTTTAAATCTTTTCTTATGTCCCTCCCCACCCCAATATACTTCTTTAGTCCCCAGACAGTAGATGTCACTTTCCAAAGGGCAGAGGCAGGGTGAGAACTGGTGATTTTTGACACGACCTGATTTCCTGAGAGACATTGAATACCCTCCCTACCCGCTTTTTACAATTTCCCAATTTCTGTTTATATATATTGCTTCTTCTTCCCTCTCAGTCATAAATGATGTAATTCCCCCTCCCTATAAAATTATAGATTAAATATGCATCAAATTTCCCCCTCTCTCTAAATATGTATTAAATAGGTTGTTACTCCCTCTATCTCTAATTATATTTGAATTATCGAGTGTGAATTCCTCCTTTTTTCAGTTTAAAAAATGTAATCATCTAAATTAGATGCTTGACAATACAACAAGGTTGAAATAAATTATTGCATCGATGAGTATGTAATTTCGTGTTACTAAATTTTATTATATATATATATATATATATATATATATATATATATATATATATATATACATATATATAGGCAAACATTATTAAATAACATGGAGTGTTTTCTCTTGCTAAGACTTTTTTATGTTTTCAATTTTCCGAATGGTCCATTTAGTGTTTCGGTCAAATTGCTGTAAGTTCCATGTGTTTCTTGTTCCATTTTCTTTCCTTTTGAATCTTGAACGCTCTTTCGTGTGACATCTCAATATTATGGACGCTCATTTTAAGTTGTAAATTACTGACCGTTGTAATAATTAAAGAAATGCAACAGTAAAGACCTATTTTTTAAGAAACCAAAATTAACACCGCCTAAAGATGATTTGACGAATCTAATCGAAAGTACTCGCAAAAAAGGAAAGAAAATGGAACAAGTAACACATGGAACTTACATACAGCAATTTGACCGAAACACTTAATGGACCATTCGGAAAATTGAAAAAAAAGAAAACAAAAGAAAGTCTTATCAAGCAAAAACACTCCGTGTTGGCCTTTTGGCTAAGATCAAAGTGTAGTATCTGTTCCGATGGATACTGCACCCCATAGACTGGTATTGTCTTGGCCTTCGGGGCTTGATTTACGTCAGTCTATGGGTCGGTCCTGTGCAGTTCTAGGAGGTCCACCCTCCCAGGCTTCGCTTTCCCTCTTTGGGGAGGAGTAAGTTTATTGCTTACAGGCTGAGGCGCCCCTACCGGGGAATGCCGACGGGGCTGCCCAGGCAATTTTTAAACCCCACTTTACCGACCCGACCTTGGGTCACATCTTACTTGTGGGAGTAAGATAAAAACTGGCCTTGTGCCTAACTCTTGGAGAGGAGTAAATCAATATTCAATAATGTTTGCCTAAATGAAAATAATATGCTACCTAAATACACACACAATATATATATATATATATATATATATATATATATATATATATATATAAATATTTATAAATAAATATTTAATTATATCTATATAACACTTTGGCTGAATTATCTCCCTTGTTGATTTTACACTGAATTATCTCCCTTGTTAACTCTTCCATTTCTTTGATTACAAAATAACTTATCTCCGGATCTAGAAAATTTGAAATCTATATTTGAATCGATATTTTATCATTTTATTAATTTCCTTTTTGCACAGAAAACAAATAAGGGAAAAGCAGTACATAAAGGTAAGTCTAATCAGTACCGAAATTGTTTTCATTACGCTCATTTTATGACTGAAGTTGGAGTTTTAAAAAAGTGTCGTTGTAAATGTTTAAATTAGATCCAATAAAAAAACATTCAGTTTAATTTGTCTTTATTGATTCTTATTTTTCGGATTTCCACGCATTAACATCAGCTGATTAAATCGAATTATAATTTTTTTCAAGAAAAGTTTTCTTTATAAAAGAAAGCAACCATGAAATTTCCACAAGGTCTCGCTAGTTAAGTATATTTCTTTTTATTTCGATATTTTAAGTAGGGGACGAACACTCGATTTTGCAAAATACAGGGATACGTGATGGAAAAAAACAACATTTATAAACATTATTTCATCTAAACACGCACGCATTGGCCTATTTGAAATAGTAAAATATAACCATATAATATTATTTTTACCGTTGGAAACGAGGACAAAATGATTCGTTTCGTCTCAATGTCAATTGAGCGTTAGTGGATGATTACATTACGATTTTAACAATGTTGTTTATTTTTCTATTAATGTTTCGGAATTTTTTAGATGAAGGTTGATAATTTGTAGACTTTGGTATATTCGGACTACTGTTCTCATCTTGGGTGTTTTTATCACAACGTTTCGGCCGATGTAAGCTCCGACTTTATTCAGGTGTACTTTGTCGAACTCGGGAATCTGGACGGAATTTCGAAGAAGGTCGGAGGTTACATCGACCGATACGTGATAAAAACACCCAAGATGAGAACAGTAGTCCGAATATACCAAATTCTACAAATTTTCTATTAACATTTTCGTTAATGATGTTTTTATTTTAGTTTTTATTCATGTACTGTATTTTATTTATCCTTTATATTTTTAGCATTACTCATGTTTATGTTACGTGAATCTAAACATATACCTGTACTACCTATCCCAAATTTTTTGTCACACCTTAAGACTCCTTCTGCACCAGGTGGAGTATCTCATAGTGTGTTACAATATCACAAAATCGACTAGAAAATTTGTTACATTTGGTATCATTTAATGTGACTTAGTATCGATGCATACTTCACAGAACCATGTAATGCCATCAGAGTATTTCATTAACTTCCGAGTGAGTTGTATTTGTTAAATAGTTTCCAGTGCTTGTTTGAAAACATGCACTAGTGAAATATGTCAGTTGAAAATAAAATAACATGAACACTGTTTGACATACTTACGTATCAGACAAAAGTATATATCTACGGAAAATGATCGAGCAGAATTTTACTTAAAAATAGAAATCAGTTTTTCGTATATGTCCGATTCTCGGTCGGACCGAACCCATTTTACGTATTAAATTTAGAAGAGTTACGTAAAAAAGACGAAAAGGAGATAAGTCAGTATGTCTTCAAGATTTAATTAGTTAACGTCCAAATTAGGAGAACATTAGAGAAATGACAGAGTGACTTATCTCTCCATTTTTCTCTTTTACGTAACTCTTTTAAGTTAAAGATGTAAACTCGCTCCGGTCTAACCTAGAATCGAACATATACGGAAAAACTGATTTTACTTTTTAATTAAAATTTTACTTGTTAATTTTCTGTTATTTTTGGTTTAGCTTTTTACTTTGGCCTCATACGTAAGTATATCAGATAGCTTTCCTTTTAATTTATTTTGAACTGACATATTTAACTTTTGTATATCTTGAAACAAGCAGCGATTTATTCGGTCTATGGTGGTGAATCATTCTCATTGTTACCAAAAGGTTGACTTGATACACGACATTAGCACTGGACGAAGTATGGGTCGAGGTACTCAATATTAATGCTTACACTAGTGTGCACTCCCCGTCAAAAGTGATGGAAAAGAATTATGCTTTGCTAGTGTTTGCCCTTAGGTTAAATGAAGGAAAACTTTTTAGAATATAATATAACCCGGATGTACCCTGAAGGGAGCCGAGGCAGTAGTCAGAAAGGGGAATAGCCTTGCTAAAGAATTGCTCCTCCAGCGACCCACCCAACCGAGTCTGGTAAAAAAAATTGAGTCTCTGGAAGAAGCAAAGTTGTACAATTGACGCCGTTTCGTTGAGGGGTTGACTTGTGACTCCAAAAGAACTTTTTTAGTGTTGAAGTTCCCTCGGCAACGTAACAGTTTGTTCAATGGTGACGGCAGCACAGGCGACGGCACACCGCCACCGAGGTCTCAGATAAGATCAGCCATTGAATAAGAATAGGCAGAACATACATATAGGTGTTTGCACCACTTCTCCTCCCTCAACCAAAAATGGACCCGTCCAACTCTGCTTTGTTGGGTAGGCCTCACCCACTCAATAGGCACGACCGCCTATATTATTTTTTTTACATAAGAATCGCATAGTGTGTTACACTTTCACAAAATTGAATAGAAAATCAGTTACATTCCGTGTTTTTCGCTCTGTGGGTTAACTTTCCAGTGTTTTCGTGAAATGTAAGACATCGCTAAACGATCAAACTAGTGTATAATATCTAATGATATTATATATATTATATATATAGTATCAAATGATATTATGTATATATATTTGTGTGTGATATGAAAAACAGTTATTTTATAAAACCTACTTTAAACACATTAAAAAAGTAAACCAAATTCTCTTGCCATTGTATTGTTTTCATGGATACTTGAAGACATTTGTGTATGGAATTTCACATTGATTGTGTACGGTTTTCTTTTAACAACAATGCTCTGACGACAGAAGCTTTTTGATAACTATTTCAATTTGTTTCGATTCTTCTAGAAACACGTGTATGCTTTTATTTGCTTCGAAACTGACAATAATGACAGTATGACCTAACTTAGATCTGTCAATTTATAAAATCTATATTAAGATTAAATCAGCTTACACTAATTAATTTGTGTTTCAATACTAGGTGTTCATCATTCAGGGCTGGCTGCTGTATGCTTAGTACTTACTTATACTTAGTAACTCCCGTGTCCTGCGATGTGTGCTTTTGGTCTGAAGCCAGATCCACAGCGCCTTTCCGCTGCGAGCAAGTCTCTCTCGATTGTTTGCTTCCATTTACTTTTTGGTCTTCCTCTTCTTTTCCCATCAGGGGTTAACTGAAGCACGTGGTTATCAGTTCTTTCTGGGTCCAATTTTAGGGCATGTCCGTGCAAGCCTAGACACCGTTTGCAGATTATTGATGACACAAGCTGTTGGTTCGAGTGATTTCTGAATCTTTACGTTGGTAGTCTGACTGCTCCATTTGATCCCTACAATCTTTCTACGGCATTTGGAATCAAAGGCGTTTAATTTCCTCTCTTGGCTGATTTTGAGATGCAAAGTTTCACTTTCATATAGCAGTGTGGACAAAACGTTGATGTTATTAAATCTTAATTCAGATCTGATGGTGAACTTTTTTGTTTTTCCATATCTTGCAAAACTGATTACATGCTGTCGAGGCTTTTTCTATCCTGCACTGAAATTCGTATTGCCTTCCTTTTTATGGAGGTTCCGAAGTAGGTGAAGTTTTCAACTAGCCATTTTTTGGTCGATAAAGACATTTTTAGGTTGCCACAGAGAGCATGTTTTGAGTTTTCTTAGCACTGATATAGAAACAAATGCTCCCTGCTTCAGCTTTGACATTGTTTACAATGCCTTGTATGTCAGTGTTATCAACTGCTAATGCAGCAATATCGCCTGAAAAGAAAGTTCACAATTTTTGACCCACGGTTTACTCTGATCCTTGGTTCCATTTTTTAATACCCAATCCATGGCTATAGTAAAGAGTAATGGTGAATGCAAACATACTTGACGGACTTCAGTGATCACCACAAACCAGTTGGTGAAACCATCTTCTGCTTGTATGCAACATTTGGAGTTTTCAAAAATTTGCTTTATTACACTGGTGACTTTTTCTGACTTTTACTTGTACAACATGTTCCAAGTGATGAGCGGTGAATGCTGTCGAATGCCTTGGAAACATCTAAAATACTGATAGCAATAAGCTTTTGAAATTCCACATGTTTTTCAATTATAGCATGCAGCAAAAAGATCCGGCTCTTGGTCACTTCATGCATACACTTCAGGATCATTTGACAATAAAGTTTCCCTAGTATTGAGAGAATGGTCATCCCTCTCCAGTTGTCAAAATCAACAAAATTGCCTTTCTTAGTAATGCATACAACCGTGTCTCCATCTCCCAGAACTTCACAAGTACAGAAACAGAAATAAACTAACCTATTCTCTGAGCAGGTCTTTATTTATTGTTCTTTCTCTGAAATCCATTCTTTTAACGTTTACCCATGTTTTCTTTGCCCTTCCACAGCCAATTGATCCTGCTACTTCAACTCTTCATCATCTACTAATCCAAGAACTCTCATCCATTCTTTGAACGTGGCAATACTATCAAAGTCCCTCTTCTACACAGCTCCCTATACTGTCAAGATGTTATCTTTCTCTGAGGTCAGCAGATATAAGTTAGTCTCTAGCACTTATATTGCACATCCATCATGTCATTCTCATATCATTTATCACCATGCAACGCATGTCTTCAACCCTTACTGATCAGGTTTAACTTCCATATATCATCATACTTCATACAGATGCCTGATAGACTCTTCCCTTGATCCACAGTGGTAACACTCTATTGGTTAGTAATGACAAAAGTTCCCTGAAGTTACTTAACCCACTCTTAACTAGCAATAACACTAGCACCTGTTTTACTCTGTGCTCCAATGGTATCACCAAGGTAACATAACTTCTGAATAATTTAAATAGCCTTGCCATCCAAATATACTTTCTCCACATCTGTTTTTATCTGTCTCCATTGTCTTACATTTCTTGCACACAAACTCGTTATCTTTTCTCAAGCTACCAATAATTCCACTGCACTTTTTGCATATCCAGTGCTTACGAGTACCACAGAAAATTGAATAGCACTCAACTCACATTTCAAAACCTGACCAGGGGGCTTTCCTCTCTTGGGAAGTTTTCCAACACTACAACCACTGATCACCACTTTGGTCTTAGTAAAATTCTCTCTCAGACTTTTACTTTCCATGTGAACCTGTGTGGGTGCATTCATTGCATTGGTTGTGATCGTCTCATGTTGTGCCGATCAAAAGCTGATGTTAGATTTTTATGGAAATTGCTCGAAATAATGCATGAAACCACTTGATTTAAGAAGCTAAAAAACATACTGCTCCAAGGTCAAAATATCCAACGATAAGTGTTAGATGGATTGATACCGACCCGGAAAACAGCAGTTCTTCCCCTCTGTCAGAAACATTGCATATTGAAATGTTAGGACTTAAGAACAAAATAAGGGAAACGAGAGTTACGATGCTGTCAAACGTAATGCAAAATCCATTTTCTACTATTCTAAGTCAGTGCTGCAATAAAGATTTCTCATCCCAAGTAAAACCATGAGTCCATTTTATAACAAGTAACAGGTTTATTTTTTGGAGGTTACAAAATATACGTGTGTTCTTAGGTTGAATGGCAGACATACAAAATGGGATATTTTACCCCGCTAAAATAAAGTATGAGTCTGATGAACTGTCTTTTAGCTAAGAACCCCAAATGGGCACACTTGGCCTGGAGAGACACCAAGCTTCAACACATTGCCAGCTCTCTGAAAGACAAACTCCCTGTCTATCTCATGCCCAGAGGCCAGGTCTCATACCTCCCATCTGGACTCCTGACCGGAAATCTTGGATTACAGTCTTATTAACTAGTCACCATTCGACCACCCAAAGGCTGGAGATATCTATTAGCGATAGGTACTAGACAGTCTACCCTAGATGAGTTATCACAGAGACAATCTAAGAACATTACTTTTGTGGGGGTCAGCATGATTCTCTTTTTTTATGAGGAACTTATTTAATTTCAAAGAGAAATAAGATTCTGAATGGGCAGATAAAAATTAACATACATTACAAAATTCCTATACCCCCTTTTTTAGGCTGAGCATCTATCATCTACACTGTTTGCACTTCGCACGCACCACTAAAAATGTAGCCTACTGCATTTTTATCATTTCTCCCAGTTTTTAACTTAGCTTAGTATGCCTTTCATCGTTTCACAAGAAAATGTTTAATCGTCAGTATACAACATCTCTTCTGAACAATGCATACGAAGCTTCTAAGATACAAATAAAAAGCAACAGACTCAGTACAGAACCCTGATGTACTCATAAAAGGCAACTCAGTAAAGAACCTTGATGTACTCATATTTCAACATTAAAGCTAAATGTGCTGTAAATTAGAACATGACTTTGAGCATTTCTCTACATTGCTTGAACAACATCAACAACCAATCGTTTGCATTTAATTGATCTCTATTAATATGTTGTGATGCTTAAGATACTGAAAAAATAACAGTTGAGACCAAAAACGAATTTCTGAAACATTTTATCTATGTCATCAGGGATGGCACAATTAACTGGGTTAGTCTCACTAGTTTTCACATCTATTGATATCCATTTAAAATCACGATTATCTTAGATATAAAATAAAGTGAAATGTTCCCCTATTTTATTGACTATTTAAGCTTTACCTTTAGAAATGCTTTGCTGAGCTGCCTCCTGTCCCCCTCAAAACTCTATAACAAATACCTTGCCGAATCTTGCTAGCCGGATAGCTGGAAATTGCCTCTGTGCTACCAGTATAAGGCAATCATTTTGCAGGTCAGTTCTTGGCAAAAGAACTGACCTGCAAAATGATTGCCCTATAAGTCTCCTCTAACTATTTGCTAAAATCTTTAAGTCATTAATCAATCTAGTGATAGTCCACCACCTTGAATATGCTAATCTGTTTGACTAACATTATGGATTTAGGCAATCTTGTTCTATGAACATCTTAATGGTCATACACTGCATAAGGCAGTAGTTCTTGATATATTTGACAATGTTTGGCATGAAAGTCTTCTCAATAAATTTTATATATACTGTATTACTGGAAGAATATTTAATATAAACAGATTTTTGTTAGCTAAAAAAAAGATCAAACTTGTTCTTGATGACCATACATTCAAACAACATTTTAATAATATGAGAGTGTGTTCCAGGGGTCAATACTTGTGTGTTCCAGGGTCAATACTTCTACTGTCATTATTCCTGATATTCATAAATGCCCTCCTTGATGGGTATATTTACTGATGACACTACACTCTATTCTACAAAATATGACAAATAGAACAAATAGCTGAATCCTTATTAAATTACCTTCATTGAGTCGAAAATGGGCAGTCACATTTAACGTTACTAAGATAAAGGTCTCTTCCTATTACAATTTTAAGAAATGTTTCCAGTTACTAATTATCATAGCTGATAGCATCCTTCTGAGAATCCGACGTTTAAACTCCTTGACTTAACATTCATAAGCAACATGAATTGGCAGGAATAGATAGAATATACTACCAAATGTTTATGCAAAGAAGATAAAATCCATCGACTGGGCAAGACAACTTCTCATACCTGCCAGTATTGTATATCTACAAAATCAGCTTTTGCTTATGCAAGAAGTATGATTGGCACATCTGGGCTGATGCACCAACAACTAGCCTTTCACTATTTGGTGGAGTGCAACAAAGAGTCTCTCACTTAATAGGCCCAACACTGTGTACCAAGCTCCACCCCTTGTCCCATGATCACAATGTTGCCTCCCTGTTCTTGTTTTACAAGGACTACCATGGAATGTGGTCTGATAAACTTACTGAATGAGAATACCTTAACCAATTTGACGAGCAGCAAAATCCAACCCCTTCAGTATAATTCTCCAGATGCCTCAAAGCATTCTTCTCTAATAGCTTCTTTCCTCGAACCACTTTTCTTTGAAATTCCCTTCCTGCTCCCCGTTTCTTTCACTGTACTGCAGAAATTTAAATGTAATAAACATCTTGTTACACAACTCTTCATTTTGGACCCCCATATAAATCTGGCCTTTAATCACAGTAGGGTCTACTGTGATTACATCTCAGTTGCAATATACCTGTATAGGGCCAAAAAAATATGCTAATCTTTTTGCCAGCCACTTAAACAAATTCATGATGCATATCTTTTTAAATGTGTTTGTTCTATTCTCTTTCAAATTTTCTTGCATTTTTTTCGACTCAACTGCTTCTCCTAAAACAGTCATCCACACAGGAGGTAGGAGGTATTTTCACTTTCATGGTAACATCTACTCTTACTGCCACTCATTATACCGGAAACTGTTCTTAATGGCTTCACAATTTCGGCCTTATCCCACTACTGTATTATTTTTACAATTCATACTGTTTATTAAATATGCTACATCTTCAATTTAAATAAAGGGTGCTTCCTTTCAAATATTACTTCTTTCTTCCAGATGTATTTTAGAATGACAGAATAAATTAATAATGAATAGTTTTTTGGCATTAAAAAATGATGTAAATCCAATAATAGTTACTTCATTCATACTTTTAACTGTTTTCTTATTTTTTAATTTTCTTTCATATTTCTCATAGAATTCATATTTTTAACATGGCTATTCTGTTTGATTTCGTTCGCTACAGTAATACTATTCACTTTGTCTCTTTTCATTATGCATTCTATTTCATATCTTCTATGGACAACACTTGTCATATATCACGACTAAGTTTGTTTTACACAACATTAAAAATAATGCCTAATAATTTAACATCACAAAATACGTCTTTTGTCCACATATTAAAATAACAGACTCTCCTCGCTGTGTCAACTCTTGCATTTGTCTAAACAGTGAGACTTTTTCTTTCTTTTTCTTTCTTTCTTAACTTAAACGCTTGCTACATTCCCTTTATTTTCTCATTTCTTTTTTACATCGAGAAGTTTTATATTTTTCTGTTTCTTTTGTAAAAGTTTTTCGATTGTGACATTTCCTTTCTTTCTTTGTCCTTTTATTAAAACTTTTTGTATTGAGACGTCTCCTCTCTTTTATTTTACTTGACCGATTATCACGTCTTTTTCTTTTCATTTACATCATATTCCATATTCAAACCCTAATAATATTACTTAATGTTATAACGGGGAACCCCCAGTTAATATATCCATTCTCCGCAAAAAGAAATTCTACTTTTTTAGGCGGTTACCTGAAAGACATGGGTAAAAGTACTTTAGAATAAAAAGTAATTGATCGGTTTCACATAAATTTAACGTTAAATGATCACCCATTTCCAGGCCATTGTCTTCCTATTTTAATAGCATAAAACCAGGAAAAAAGAGATAAATTGGCTACGTTTTTGGAGGGAGTTTCTAATTTAAATAAAAATTAATTTTCATAATTTAAAAAAATTAGTGATTATTGACGGAAAAGAAAATATAAAAAAAGAACGTTAAAACATAAAAAAGCAAAGTTCTAAGAAATATTCTGAAAACTGAGATCGGATGGCAACAGCCCGTTTCTACTTCCCCCCCCTCCCCCCCAAAAAACAAGAACATAGTTACATCTAAGATTTAACCAAAATAGTTACATGTTCAAATGCTATCTGGTTGGAAAATGTGTGATTATATGTGAAAATGATCCTAAAATCCCCCTCGACGTAAGTTCACTAGACATCTCGCTGCGCAGATCCCAATTTAGGTCGCCCCCCCCCCCAACCTTCTCCCTTTTCTTTCTTCTCAGTAGCCCCTAACATTTACAGTTGCGGCCTGTCTTGTCGGGGGTGCACTATGTTTAAAAAAAAAAATTGTTTCCCCTAAGTTTTTCAAGGTGTTCGCATGTAATCGACCAAAAAATTAGAATTTTATTTTCTCTGAGGGGGATAAGCTGAGGGTCCTCATCTACAATAATACCATGATCTTAAGCAATCCTCTTTTGGATGTATTTATTGAAAGATCCAGGGTAGGGTTCCTAACTAGCGTTTATCGCAAACCCACATTCACGGGTCTTTACTTAAATTGGTGCTTTTTTTGCACCAAAATCGAGGAAGTTAGGATTGGTTTACACCTTAGTGCACCGAGCCCTCATGATTTGTTCTCCCAGCAGACTTTAGTCGGAATTAGATACAATATGGGAAATTCTCATCAGCAACGGTTATCCGGAAGATTTAATCTCGGATTGCATCCAGAAGAAAGTTGCAGCTTTCAAATCTCCTAGAACTTTAGTCCTACCAAGATGTCCAGTTTATCTTAAACTGCCTTGGAAGGTGGCATTAGTCAGGAGTTAGGCAAGAAAATCACTTAAAGTGTAACTGGTTGCTTTCTTTCTGTTGATTTACGTTTGGTTTTTGGCACAAGATCTGCTTTTTGGTCTTTTTCTAAAGATAGTCTGCATTATTTAAAAAATAGTAATGGTATTTATAAATTTAAATGCCAGTGTGATGCTGTGTATATTGGGCAGACGACATTGCATTTAGAGACCAGAATAAATCAGCATATTCCATCCAAAATTAGACAGGGTAGATCTGGTTTCTTGTGCCATACCTCTACCTCAGCCTTGGAATCGTCTAT
This sequence comes from Sepiola atlantica, assembly GCA_963556195.1. Taxonomy (NCBI): domain Eukaryota; kingdom Metazoa; phylum Mollusca; class Cephalopoda; order Sepiida; family Sepiolidae; genus Sepiola; species Sepiola atlantica. The sequence continues at coordinate 134,145,235 of OY744525.1, forward strand.
TGGCTAGCATTTAGCTGACAATGCATGCTGTGCCAATAAGTATAAAATAGAGTGGTTTACTATCTGAAATCGGGTGGATTCTACTTTTCATTTGAAAATTTTAGAATCCGTCGCGATCGCTTTACGGAAGCCTTCTCTTTGCAAGCAGAAGGATTTCGTAAAGACGTTGACATTATTTGGGGAAAGTTAGTTGGCCTTTTTTATGCCTCTAAATCTGCCTTTTAGTCGTTTTTATTCGTTGAATTGAATTAAATCTTTTAAACGTGTATTTTAACTGGCAGTAAATTCCCCATATCTGCCTTTTTTCGTTTTTTCTCACTATTAATTTATTTCATCCTGTTATATTCCAACGATTTCTCCTGATGAGATGTTGGACGAAAGAGCTCTAGAGACCACACTTACGGAGATTAACAAAATTCTGCTTATATTTAAAACTATTTATATATATATATATACCACATGAATAAATCGGTCAAGATGATTTTCTTTAATTAATATTTGTATATCATTTTTGTTTTATATTCTCATTAATATGTGAATAGTTTAATAAAAGTTCTTATTCATTCACAGATAACAGCAAAAATACAGACACATGGAAATGTTATATGAATATGGAATAGAAATCTGGTTCTGAGATAATGAAACACTATTAAAACAATACACTTTTTTTATAAAGAAAGCAGATTATTAATTCTCTGCAAAAAAAACTCCCATGTTAAAAAATGGATAAGCACACAAGAGAGAAACCTCATTCTTGCAAAGTGTGTGGTTCATCATTTTCAGCAAAATCTAAATTAGTGGTACATATGCGAAAACACACTGGTGAGAAACCTTATTCTTGTGAGGTTTGTAGCACACCATTTACAACACAATCCCATTTAAAAAGGCACATTCGTATACATACAGGAGAGAAACCTCATTCATGTGAAGTGTGTGGCTCATCATTTACAACAACATTTGATTTAAAGACACACATACGTAGTCACACCGGAGAAAAACCTCATTTTTGTGAAGTATGTGGCTCATCATTTAGAACAAAATCTCAATTCAACACCCACTTTCGTATACACACTGGAGAGCGACCTTATTCTTGTGAGGCATGTGGCTCATCATTTGGAACAAAATTTGATCTAAGGACACACATTCGTAGACACACTGGAGACAAACCTCATTCTTGTGAAGTGTGTGCTTCATCATTTATTAAAACTTCTGATTTAAACAGACATGTACGTATACACACTGGAGAAAAACCTTATTCTTGTGAAGTCTGTGGTTTATCATTTTCAACAAAATCTGTTTTAAAGACACACGTTCTAAAACATACTGGGGAGAAACCTCATTCTTGTGAAGTGTGTGGGTCATCATTTACAAGGTCATCTATGTTAAAAGTACATATGCGATCTCACACTGGGGAGAAGCCTTATCATTGTGAAGTTTGTGGCTCATCATTCACAGATAAATCTAATTTAAGGAGACATATGCAAACCCACATAAAAGAATAAATTTATTCTAGTGAAGTATGTGACTAATCATTTACAAACAAAAATCCCTGGAAGAATTCATTATTTTTATTAAGTATATATTGTGTAGTTATATATTCTAACACCTAAATAATGTGAAAATGCTCGGTAAATCTTGAATATTTAATAAGCAGTCGTTTGTTTCAATTGTTTGAAGGAAATAATTTTAAGATCTTTTTAAACGGGCAATTCAGTTTTATTTCCTCATTTTAGAGCTTGGAAACAGTCTAAAAACTAAACAAAGACAAATCTTTTAATTATATCTGATTAGAGACATTTTTGAATGAAAGGAAAAGGGGCGTCACTATTGGCGTTTTCGTTTTTTGAATGGAAAACGTGAAAGAAAATGGGTGCAACTTCGGATAAACCTCAATACGGAAAAACAAATAATAAATAATTACGTAAATTGATCAAATAGTTTGTTTTTTATCACAGAAAATCAAATTTTGTCATTTTTTTTTCACGATCACTTGTCACGACAAGCTGGGCTTGTAACGCTGGGCTGACTTACGTCCCTTGTTTTTTCAAAGATGGCGACGTGACAGTGATGTGGAAGTACCAAGCGAAACAAACGTTTGACATTAAATTATTATCTCACAAATTTACTGTACCCCTTCTTTCAATAAACTCAAAAGTATTCATTGAGAACCTTGATTAGCATTAGTGTCTGTCAAATGAGCAATGATGATGAGCAGTTGTGAAAATTATCTGTCATCTTGTATGTTCAATTAGTTAACAACTTTTTGTACATTGTCTAAATAAAGCAATTTTGTAAAGAGATTGTAGATATGTCGTCGTTTCTACTACGGTATGCAACATATGAATTATAACAGTATCTTTTATCAACTTCCTCTGCATCCTTCTCTCTGAACAAATCTCAAACTGTGCCATCTGTGCAAGATGCAAAACCTCCAGTAACAAACTCTTCTTAAAAGTAGACTTCGCTGGTTTGGTCATGTTCTCTGACACTGTGAAAAGAATTCATCCACACGTTGGTAGCTCCAATCGCATCCTTTTGGCTGGAGGAAGGCAGAATCGACCAACTTAACCTGAGTGAAACAGAGAGCACATATGTGGAGCTAGTGTTGCCCCTCCCCCTCTTGTTTTTGGTGTTCATCATTGGAACCTTGAATGTCTGAAGTATGCTGATCAGCATGGGTGGACGGCCTTGACGCAGGATGCAGTGATCTCATTGGTAACGGGTTCAACCCACCCTAATTAATGCCATTAAAGTTACAGAGAGCTAATTGTAGAGATCAGCAATTTTAGAAAAATAATGATTTTTCTGACAAATGTTGGTATAAACATTACAGTTAGTAAAGAATTGTCTAAATGCAATTGATTAGGTTTAAAGTGTGTGCTACATTGGTTTTAGAAAAACTGCCTTACAGGAATAAGACAAATCTAAACGTTTGTACAAATTTCCATGCACTGTTATAAAATAAATTTATATAAAAGAATTATCAAAAAATAATTTAAATCGTACGTCATTTCAATGTATAAACAATATATTGATATGAATACTTTCAGTTTAATTTATGGTAAATTGCAGCTTCTGATTTGGTCGTTATGAATACAACTTTTTATAAAACTTCAAATAAGAGTAACTATTAATTTGTAAAATTTATGAATATTTTAAACAAATTTTGTGAGTTTTTGTCATGAAGATGATGTAGTTATAATTTCAATAAAGCCATGGCCAATGTTACCCGTTAGCATTAGACGAAATAAAACAAGATTTTTATAGTTGTTATTAATTATATACATTACTTTCACTACTCGGTAAGAAAGAACATATAAATACAATATATATATTACACATTATCTGAACGTTTACAAGTGTAAATGGACATGTGGCGCAACATAAAAGAACATAAAACATACATAGTTGTTACTCAAGACTCGGTACAGGAGGTTATGAATCTTAGTTAAGGCTGGAGCTTTTTCCGTGGAATTACGTCCAGCCGTGGTGAACTTGAATCTCTCTTTTATTCCTTTATTTGGTATAACTAAGGAGGATCACTTACTGGTGGCCCAATAAACCGGTGTCATTCCAAGTATGTTCCCTTACATTTCGCTTCTTATTAACCCAGCAATATAATGCTGCCAACACATGGCACTGAAAATCGAATAAATTCACTAAGTTTTGTTTGCATGCTTTAAATATGACTGGTATTTTTATTAATTTTAACTTATCTTATGTAATTGTATTTATTTTCTGTTTTTATTTTTTTTGTTTTATTCCGTGAGCCTTTTATTTATAAATAGTAAATCATTTCCTCTCCCATGCGTTTCTCTGTTTCAGCCTACTGACCAGAGAAATGCTTGTTTCGTCATTATTGTGGTTAAATGATGAAAAAATTTAAAAGGATAGTTAGCTTAAAATACGAGTAATAAAGGTCTGATCACCCATAGAAAGATACCTCCATCCTCCCTCCACCTTATTGTATGATAAATGATGGTATCTTAGTTTTCACCGGGTCATTTTCAAAATGTCCGGCCAACAAATAATGTTGCCAACACATGGCACTGAAAATCGAATACATTCGCCAAAGTCCAGCTTTGTATTATTTGAATGCTTTAAATATGACTGGTATTTTTATTAATTTTAACTTGTCATCTTATTTAATTTTTGTTTTTTTACTGCGGGGGTTCTGAAATACCTGACTAGTACACATGCGCAGGATTACCTCCTCTCGGTGTGATGGACCCATAGATCTTGTAAGGTTATCTGACTAGGAGAAAGAAAAACTCTGATATAAAAACTGTGCTACTCATGTTTTGGCAGCAAAGCGCTAACAAAGAAAGACGTCCTTAGTCCTGATTGCATCCTTGAACTTGTTTTACAAGTACTGCAATGGAATATGCTCCGATGAACTTGCTATTCTGGTGCCCCCTCTAAATAAATACACTCGACCAACCTGACTATCAGCTAAATCCCGTCCATTCATTGTAAAAGGTTCTAAGATACTGGAGAGCCTTCTCCTCCACTAGCTTCTTTCCTCGAGCTGCCGGCCTTTGGAACTCCCTCCCTGCTCTCTGTTTCCTCGACTGTACCGACATGCAGAAATTTAAACCTAATGTAAACAAAAATATTGCTGCACAGCTCCCAATTTAAGATGACTCCCTAAACTTTCATCCTAATTTTCAGTAGCCCCATTACGTCTACAGTGGTCACTTGCCTTATTTGGGGTGAACTAAGTTTAAAAGAAAAAAAAAACATTTAGTTTTTTTATTGTTTCAAAAAAGAGGAATCTAGTGTGTCCTTCTCAGTTCCCCTACATAGTGGAGTTGTTTTCTTCATTCTCCACCACCCAGGAAAGTTTAAGACCATCTGTTCATCTTCAGGGAAAGGATTCCATGACTCTCAGGTGGGTGTCTCTGCTTAAATTAAAAAAGAGAAAAAACAAAAGTTCAAAGCTGATAGTTTTCAGATAAATATTGAAGACCGACGGATTTTAGTCGACCGTCGAAGATCCAACACATTAGCATCTTCTGAAGATTTTCTCTGGCAATCATCCATGTGTGGAGAGTGACGAGGGGTGGGGACTGCATTCTAAACGGTAGAGTTTGCAAGGGAACTCGGCAAGGGGGGAGAATAAGTATTAGACTGGTGAGGGGTATCCATTATCTGCTAGTACTCCAACATAAGATCAATTTATTTATCAAAACTACTCGTTCTATTACTCAATGGTGCAGGGGCTCTGTCATCTCTTGTCCATTATTAAAATTCATGTGAGCAGAGTAGAGATTGATTTCAAGTATCTCAACGGTCTCGACTAGGGGTTCATATTTGCTTCCCTGTACATGACGCTTCAATAGAATGCTGATTTTTATATTTGGATATAGAATCAAATTAACACTTACCGGCTCCAATATCCTATATCCTGTTTGTAACGTCATATAGGAATATTTATATATAGAATTGATACTAAGCACTCAACTTTATGACCAGTTGAGCAGCAAGATTAGTAAGACCTCAAGTAATCAAAAATCAGTTTATAAGGAAGCTAGACTGCTCCACTATGCCAAGTTGGGCAAGTCCATTATATGAATTCTGATTGGCTGCCAGTCTGAGAGTGAATAATTTTATATATAAATATTGCTTCATTAAAGCAACATTTTCCTATTGGATATTGG
>OY744525.1:134155894-134280894 GCA_963556195.1 Sepiola atlantica
TGTTTTGTACCCCTGTAAAACATTCACAGCAAAAACACATCTACTTATAAGCACTGTAAAGAATTTCCCTTTCTTTTCTGTGTATCTAAAACTAATTAAAACTTCCATGAACAAAGTTTCTTTTTAAGAACTTCCCATCTGTGGAAGACAATACCACATGACTGCTTCCTGGCTGACTACATCATGACCGTTTTTAAATCCAATGTTAATAAATTATTGTTGAGTTGTCCTTTTAAGTAATCAAATTCTTTCTATTCCACCGTTTCCAATCCTTTCATAGTATTATTCATCATCTAACTGTCTCATTTACCCTTATCCTCAAGTGGCCTTTGGGCCTTGATAACATTAGTATATAAAAAATAATCCCTATATTTTGAATGTCTATGTATTCCTGTATTTATTTGAAGGTCAATTTGTAGATTAACACTGTCAGCTACCTCCCCCTAAGGAAAAAAATGAGAATCTACCTTTTTTTTCGATTACGTGTGAACACCCTAAAAAACTTGACGGAAAGAAGAAAAACAAACAAGAAAAATAAATTATTTTCAAAATTTAGAGTAGGGTATAAATTTCGTATATAAATTTAACATAAAATTATTCTCCATTTCTGATCCTTCTAACCTTTTGGGGCTGTTAACTAACAACTTTTTAGGGATGTTAACTACCACTAACCCTAAGTCAGATTGGCAAGGTGGCCAAACCACACGTAATCGCCTAAAAAAGTAGACCCCCCTAAAAAAAATAACTCAGAGAATTTATTTCCCACAGCAAAAAAAAAATAGCTGCCCTAAAACGCTAGAATGGCCGGAATTATTATACGTTAAATTAATATGCGAAACTGATTCCCCTACTGTAATTTCTAAAAAAAAAATGTAATTCTTTTTTTCAGAGTGTTCACACGTAATCGCCTAAAAATAGAATCTCATCTTTTAGATTAGGGGTATGATTTAGCTGAGGTTGTTAAACTACAATAGTACCTATTTTAATAGTATGCAATCTTTGAAATTATTTTTAATACGTTGTATTTACCTGTAAGTGATTTTATTCAAAGAACAATTAAGATTATATTTCTCTATATTATACTGAATTATCTCCCTTGTTGACACAGCAATTTATTTGATTACAAAATAATTGATGGTGCTTGTACAGAGAAGCGTCCGTATTATCGAATAGAACTTTAATTATAAGCAAAATCCATTTTTCGGGAACAGGCAATCGACATGATCAAAGGTCGCCATTTTATCAATTATGACAAACGCGCTTACCTCCCGTGGGCCGTGATTCGTGACTGCGTCTCCTGTTAGTTTAAGATGACCGCCTTTGAACGTATCGAGTGACTGTATTTTGTTTTTAATTACATTTCTACTCGATAACTTTTCCTACTTTTTGGTGAGGATATTTATTTAAATCTGCTGCGTAAATATATACTACTGTTTTCTTTGTGTGTGTAGTATTGATAATTTAATACGGACGTTTCTCTGTACAAGCACCAGAAATTATTTTGTAATCAAATAAATGGCTTCTCTGTAAAAAGCACTGAATTTATCTTTTGAAGAAGAAATGTAACTTTAAAATTTTTACTTTAATTGACATTTAATTATTTGGTAAAAACGTATTGTAGTATCCATATTTTGGGAGGCTCTTGGGGGCTCTGCGCATGCGTCAGATTCATTCATAAAAAAGTCGTAGTGAGTGATTCAAACCAGCGCATGCGCAGAGGAAACAGAATGAGAACAAACACGATAAAACAAAAAGTGGGCATTTTTAACAATTAAGTTACTATCGCTGAAAATAAACACGCTAAAAGTGAAGAAAACGAAAGGTGTTAAGAATAAAAACAACTGAAAATGAAAACAAACACGAAAGAAACACGTGTTTTTTTTTATTATCTAAAACAAAAAATGAAACACGTTTTTTTTCTACAAACTGAATTGTGTGCGCATGCGCTGGTTTGAATCACTCACTACGACTTTTTTTATGAATTAATCTGACGCATGCGCAGAGCCTCCCAAGAGCCTCCCAAAATATGGATACTACAATACGTTTTTAACAATTATTTTACTAATTTCCTTTTTTCAAAGAAAACAAATAAGACAAAACCAATACGTAAAGTAGGATCACTACCGAAATTCTTTTTATTGCGCTCATTTTACGATTTAATTTTGGGGGCATTTATAACGACAGCTAACAGAACGAAAAAGGAATAAGAAAAACATCAAACAAACAAAATAGGCAACAAATAAATGTTACGAAAGGCAAGATAAGTTACCCTTCGACTAACCTGGATAAATGTATTTGTGTTTTAACTTATTGTAAACAATTTTGTTTGTTTTTTTTTTGTTCAAAATAAACCTGGTGTTCACCTATTCAGTTAGAACGAAAAAAAAAATGACTGAAATTACAGTTTCGATAATCGTTAACAAAACGAAAACTAGACAAGTCTACGTTGAATTTACATTGAAAACTGCTCCCCGGCTTAAAATCTAAATTTTTAAAATTGTTTTTCCAAAAAAAAACGGAATTCTCTATGGACATGATAGGTAATTGTACACCGAAAAAGATTTTTTTTTAATTTAGATGGTAAAAAAGAGGGGGATCAGTCTACGTTGAATTTACATTGGAAACTGATCCCCCCTCCTAAAATGTAAAATATTTGATCCCCCCCCCCCAAAAAAAAAAACCGGAATTCTCTAGCAGCCTGATAGGTAAGTGTACACTGAAAAGAGAAAAAAAAAATGGTCAGTAAAAAGTTGTGAAAAACGGACTATGGTAAAAGATGAACAAGTACCCAAAATACTGGTAGAACATTACATTTTCCCACGATTAGTGACATTTATTGGATGGGTTTCTAACACTATTTTGTTTATTTTTCGATTTTTCACCAATTATCAAGGACCCCCGTGCTGGGCTCATGCTAATGAACAGCCATTTATTTCTTCGTTCTAACTAAACAGATATACACCAGGTTTGTTTTGAACAAAATAACGCTTTAAAATAAGTTAAAACAAATAAACTTATCCAGGTTAGTAGAAGAGTACCTTATCTTGCCTTGCGTACCATTTATTTGTTGCCTGTTTGTTTTGTTGTTTTTTTTTTACCTCTTTTTTTTCACAAAAGAGGTGACGACACTCACGGGGACTTCGAACGTTTTATACGAGTAAGGCAGTCGATTGTTATAAAATCTTCCTCACTACTAGAGAGCGACATTAACATTGGGACTTGCTCTCAGCCACACCTCTGTTAACCTGTTCCGATAATATCTCTTTATTTTCTTACCAAGCTTACGGCTACCCCCTTGACTCCCCGATTTCGGTGGGAAGTCGCGAATCGGCAGTATGACTAATTATTACTGCACGTTTACAATTCATCCCTTTCTACCAGTCGAATGGGCTTTTTAAAAGATTTTTATGTGAACGTGGCTTCCTGTTTAATTTATGACGTCACGTTCGGTACGGATGACTACAAATGAAAAAAACAAACTTTTTGTTAGCCGTTCTTGTTTATGCGATTTATAAGTACTTTTCCTTCGAATTATAGTTTAATAATAACAATACATTTGTTTAATTACTTTTTTTTAGTTTAATGTAGTAATAAACAAATAATATTTCCATTGAAAATACACATTTTCTTATTAATGTAAATGTTTGAAATAAATAAAACATATGCTACAATAATTAAACATTTTATTGAATTACTTTTAACAAACAAATTATCAACCGAAAGTTATTTTTTTAAATATTTGACAACAAATGGCATTTTATGGAATTAATTTTGACAAACAAATTATCAACAAAATGTTCCCTTTTTTGAAAACATGACCATGGACGGGGGCAGGGGGAGGGGCCCAAGCTCCCTCACTTTTTGACTTGCCCCCCCCCTCCACTTTACGGTCATCAATAATTAAGTTATATAGGCATGTGTTTAACCGCCCCCCCCCTTTTAGGAGACCCCACACTTTTATAACTGTCCCGCCGACCCTGATGACTTTGTATTGAATTAATGTTAACAAATTATCAACCGAAAGTTCTTTTTTTCTTCTTAATAACGTTATTTGGCGTTTTTTTAGATTTTTATGTGAACGTGGCTTCCGGTTAAATTGATGGCGTCACGCCCGCTACGGATGACCATAAATGAAAAAAAAACCGTTGTTAGACTTTCTTGTTTATGCGATTTATAAGTACTGTTCCTTCGAATTATAGTTTAATAATAACAATACATTTGTTTAAGTATTTAATTATTTTTTTAATTTAATGTAGTAATAAACAAATAATATTTCCATTGAAAATACACATTTTCTTATTAATGAAAATGTTTGAAATAAATAAAAACATATGCTACAATAATTAAACATTTTATTGAATTACCAAACAAATTATCAACAGAAAGTTTTTTTTTTTAATATTTGACAAAAAATGACATTTTACGAACCGAAAGTTATTTTTTTTAAATAATATCACTAACTAGGTTGTCCATTACTTTAATTTTAACTTTATGGGAAGGTAATCATTAATTAGCAATGAAAAAAGGAAGCGGAAGTCGATATTACAAAAAGAATTTTCGTTTGATAATTTGTTTGTTAAAATTAATTCAATATTATTATTAAACTATAATTCGAAGGAACAATACTAATAAAAAAAATCGCATAAACAAAACTAATTTATGAAAATCGCATAAAAAAACTTTTTTTTTCATTTATGGGCATCCGTAGCGACCGTGACGTCATAAATTTAACCGGAAGCAACGCTCACATAAAAATCTAAAAAAGCGCCAGTTATTTTTTATTACACTTCATAACATTTTCTAATCTCATAAAATGTTTCCCGTAAAATTGTTTTTCGTTCGCCGTCACCAAAGAAACTCTTGCAGGTGACTAGTGAAGTTTCCCCTGCTAGTTTTCGGTTGATAATTTGTTTGTTAAAATTAATTCAATATTATTATTCGGGCATCTTTTACGAGACTCAGCAGAGTAAAAACGCTATAAAAACAAATATACAACAAATAAAAGTAACTGTCGTCGATAAAAGTTAATTTAAAACTGTCCTGTGATATTTGTTTGTATTTTTAAACCGTTCCAACTGCTATTTATTAGAAATCAATAGTTTTGTAACACGAACTTGCAAATACAAAATGGCGCTGGCTCGTAAGGGAGTGAGTAGAAGACGCCATCTTGTCTAGAAAAAAGTACTAGTTGAAAATGAACAAGAATTTTTTTTTACATCTAATAAAAACCCATTTATAGTACGTAAAAATACAAACAAATATCATAAGTAAGTAGACAAATACCTCTTCTCGATGTAGGTTAAACTCACTTGTTGCATATTTATTTTTATAACCCCGTTCTCGTTAGTTTTTTGGACCCCGTTCGCGCCTCTGCTGAGCGTCGTAACATATACCCTATTATTCAACTATAATTCGAAGGAACAATACTAATAAAAAAAAATCGCATAAACAAAACTAATTTATGAAAATCGCATGAACAAAAACGTTTCTTTTTTTTTCATTTGTGGTCATCCGTACTGGACGTGACGTCATAAATTTAACAGGCAGCCACGTTCACATAAAAATCTAAAAGAAAGCCGTCGAATGAATCTTTTGTTAGCTGTCGTTATAAATTCCCGAATTTTACGATGAACTTTTTGCACTTGACTCCTCCCCCCCCCAACTAAAATACCCCTGACAAACCTGCCTCAGGGCCGGCGGGACAGTTATAAAAGTGTGTGTGTGTGTGGGGGGGGCTTCTCCTAAAAAGTGGGGGGGGGCGGTTTAACACATGCATATCAACTTAATTATTGATGACCGTAAAGTGGGGGTGGGGGGTCCAAGTCAAAAAGTGAGGGGGCTTGAGCCCCCAACCATGCCCCCCACCCCCGGTGTCGTCTTCCATGTGACTAGCAGCTAAATTCCACCCCATTCACTGCAGAGATGCCGGAAAACGTTTGACTCTAATAGCTTCTTTCCTTGGACCGCTGGCTTTTTGAATTCTCTTCATGTTTCCCTGACTGTAGAGAAATTTAAATGTAACGTGGACACAAATACTTTGCTGCACAACTCCCCACTTAGGATGCCCCCTATAAATCTGCCCCTTTATTGCAGTAGCTCCTTACGTATCAGTAGCAATATGCTTCGTTTTGGGTTTAAAAAATAGTTTGAGCTTTAAAAACATTTCAGTGCTTCTGCTGTTTCACCATGACATTAAAATATTTAAAGAAAAGTATAAACTTTGTTATGTAGTTACGTGTTAGCTGAAAATTAGATTGTACAGAAAAAAATTAGGTACTTGTTCATCTTTTACCATAGTCCGTTTTTCACAACTTTTTACTGACCATTTTTTTTGTTCTTTTTTCGGTGTACACTATCAGGCTGCGGGGTTTCTGGAATTTTTTCCAAATAGTTTACAGTTTAGGAGGGGGGATCAGTTTCCAATGTTATTTCAACGTAGACTGATCCCCCTCGTTTTGACCATCTCAATTTAAAAAAAATCTATTTCGGTGTACAATTACCTATCATGTCGATACAGAATTCCGGGGTTTTTGGAGAAAATTTTTTAAAATTTAGATTTTAAGTGGGGGGATCAGTTTTCAATGTAAATTCAACGTAGACTGATCCCCCTCTTTTTGACCATCTCCTGCTTACAATTACCTATCATGTTGCGAGAGAATTCCGGGAATTTTGGAAAAAAAATTAAAAAAATTTAGATTATAAGACGAGGGATCAGTCTTCGCCTTTTACTATAGTCCGTTTTTCACAACTTTATACTGACCATTTTTTTGTTCTTTTTTCGGTGTACACTTACCTAGCCCCCCCCCCGAAATGGTTACGGTAAAACATTTAAAGAACACCGCGCCGCCCCCCCCCCCCCGAAAAACGGAATTCTCTAGCAACCTGGTAATTGTACACCGAAAAAAAAGTTGGTCCATAAGAACAACACATGCAACATGATCAAAGCTGATCCCCCTCCTAAAATCTCAAATATTTGGCATTCACTCTGGTCGGCTTCTTCTTTGGCCATACAGAAACATCTTTAGTCTCTCTCACATTGCGGAAACATTTTTAGTGTATCTCACATTTTAGACAACTTTAGTGTTTCTTGCTAAAACATCTTTAGGTTACCTATCATGCAAAATCTTTATAGTGGATCCCATCATTCAAAAACGTTCAAGTGTTCTCCCACTATGCAAAAGATCCTAGTTTCTCTCAACATGACATTTCCTTGTGTCTACCATGCAAAGATTTTCTAATGTCTCCCATCATGCAAAAAATTACTAGTGTCACAGATCGTACAAAAATATTCTAGTGTCTCCCCCACAATTCAGAAGTTACATAGTGTTTCTCACCATGCAAAAACTTAGTGTCTCTCACCATGCAAAAATGTTTTAGTGTCTCTCACCATGCAAAAACTACTTAGTGTTTCTCACCATGCAAAAATGATTTAGTGTCTCTCACCATGCAAAAACTACTTAGTGTCTCTCACCATGCAAAAACTACTTAGTGTTTCTAACCATGCAAAAATGTCTTAGTGTCTCTCACCATGCAAACACTACTTAGTGTCCCTCACCATGCAAAAACTACTTAGTGTTTCTCACCATGCAAAAATGATTTAGTGTCTCTCACCATGCAAAACCAACTTAGTGTCTCTCACCATGCAAAAATGTCTTAGTGTCTCTCACCATGCAAAAACTACTTAGTGTCTCTCACCATGCAAAAATGTCTTAGTGTCTCTCACCATGCAAAAATGTCTTAGTGTCTCTCACCATGCAAAAACTACTTAGTGTCTCTCACCATGCAAAAACTACTTAGTGTCTCTCAGCATGCAAAAACTACTTAGTGTCTCTCACCATGAAAAAACTACTTAGTGTCTCTCACCATGAAAAAACTACTTAGTGTCTTTTACCATGCAAACATCTCCTTGTGACCTCCATCATGAAAAAACTACCTAGTGCATCTCACCATGCAGAAACTTCTTAGTTTCTCGAATTATGGCAGTTAACGCACACTGGCATTGAGCAAGGTCCAACAAGATGGCCAGCCACTGTCGAAGGCTGACACCTGTAGACCTGAGAGTTCAACCAAAGCCTTCTTAATGAGTGGTGTCCAGGTTCTCAGCTGTCTACAAGCATGCTTGCACCATTCACACTAGTATCTCATGATTTAATGAGGGTTTAAGAGGGTCAGTGCAGAGATGTAGTATCTTTTAAAGATGACCTTCTGTAGTGCCCTTGACTGGTACCCATGCACACAGCACTATATTAAGCATCTAACCGCATGTGTGCGGCTAATTAATTTATTTAAAAATATGTTGTTCCCACGGCGTTCATCGTTTTATTAAAATACTTTTTCCACTATATTATATTTCGTTTTGCTGTTCAAGCGTTCACCCTGGTCGAGTTGAACCATTCCCTCCCAGGCCTGCACCACATCTTGAATTATGATGACTCAGCACAGAGGTACTGGGCAAGGTAGCTCGAGATAGATAGCCAATCGTAATTCCTCCATGGAAGGCTAATCACCTGTTGAAATTGAGAGCTCAGCCAAGTCCTCTTTGATTGCTGTTGCCTGGGTCCTCTGCTGTCCACCGTCATGCTTGCCCCACTCAGACACAGAGAGATGATATATTTCAATTGTGCCTATACTACAATTGAACAACAAATTTTATAAGTGGAAATAGACGACAGACTGTTCATTATTTTTTGCTTTGTTTTAAAATTAAAAAACAAACGCTTTAGATTAAGTACCATACAACAGGGGCGCATGATAATATGAATGTTTTTACTTATTGGTTTAGAAGATTATTTAATTCAAAATTTGGTGCAACTGCATTTTTTTTTTTACCTGGGTCACTGTCCAGCGGTGACCTTAATGCTGTTATATAAACACCAAACTTCAACATCAGTTCAGCTTTCTTTTTTACTACTCTAGCAGCAATTTTTGTTGTTATGCGACGTTACCATACCACGGAAATTTGGTAACCGGCTGAAAAGAATATTTTAAGTATGCAAAGGAAAACGTTGGGTTACGCTTGCACGTTTGAAATAAAGTCGAACACACGTCTGAGGAAGGGAATTTTCCTTGAAATATTATGTTATACAAAACCTCCACCGAACCACACTGATAACAATTAAGATTGTAATATAAGAACAAAATCCCAATAAAAGGTGGAAACTGCAAAACGCATTCCATCAGTTATTTCATCTTTCTGACAAGAATTTTAGTAATTTGTCAGACTTGAAAATCAGAGTTTATTTATTTGATAGCAAATGGCCCCAACATCATTTCAGTCTTGTCAATATATAGAAATCCATTTTGGCTAAATGATTTTGTAAATCCTAGTACTAGCATTCTCAAAACATGTCTCAGAATGTTATGATTTTTCAAAACGAATTAATTTTTTTTATATTTCTGATATATAGTGGGTTGAAAAAAATTAAATTCTGCTTCAATTTATTAAGTTTAATATTGATCGAATCTTGCTGATATTCAATTTTATATGTTCTCATTAAGATTAAAAAATATTTTTTAATTATTTTAATCACTCTGTTAATATCTCTAGTTTTTGCATCTCTGAATATTAATAGTAATATCAAATCATCATTGTATTTATATGCAATAAAAATATCGAACCGGGCTCATTGCACAATCATACATATAGCTATTGTTAAAAACCTTTTACAATGAAACATTTATATAATTAATATTTGGTAATCATTTTTGTCTGTTTTATACTTTCCTTAATATGTAAATGGTAAAATAAAATTTGTTATTCATTCACAGGTTACAGCAACAATGCAGACACATGAATATAAATATTGTCCTTACACAATGAAGCAATAGTAAAACAATATTTTTTATAAAGCAAAAAAAATTATGAATTCTCTGAAAAACATCCCATGTAAAAACATAGATAAGCACACAGGAGAAAAACCTAATTCTTGTGAAGTGTGTGCAAAAAAAACTGATGTAAAGAAACACATTCGTATACATACTGGAGAGAAACCTTATTCATGTGAAGTGTGTGGCTCATCCTTGGAAACAAAGTCTGATGTAAAGAAACACATTCGTATACATACTGGAGAGAAACCTTATTCTTGTGAAGTGTGTGGCTCATCATTTACAAGAAAATCTCGGTTAACAATACATATGCGAACACACACTGGCGAGAAACCTTACTCTTGTGATGTGTGTAACTCATCATTTATAATCAAAGCTCACTTAAAGAGGCACAGTCTTATACATAGCGGAGAGAAACCTTATTCGTGTGAAATATGTGGCTCATCATTTACAACAAATTTTGATTTAAAAATACACTTACGTAGACACACTGGTGAAAAACCTCATTCTTGCGAAGTGTGTGGCTTATCGTTTATAACAACCTCTAATCTAAAGAGACACATTCGCATACACACGGGAGAAAAGCCTTATTTCTGTGAAGTGTGTGGCTATTCATTTACAACAAAATTTGATTTAGATAGACACATACGTAGTCACACTGGCGAAAAACCAGATTCATGTGAAGTATGTGGATCATCATTTACAACAAAATCTCAGTTAAAGACACACATTCGTATACACACTGGAGAGAAACCTTAGCCTTGTGAATAGTTTTCCTCATCGTTTGTAACAAACACACATTACTACACACATCGAGATAAACAATAACATAGTTCAAGAGATAAAAATTCTTCTTCACTGCTTTACTAACTCAGGGGTTGAAAAGTTGGAGGCAAACTTCAATGAACGCTCAAATATCTATGTGTATCATAAAGAAATCAACAGTTAGCCCGAGGAAAAGACCCCTTAATTTCTGAGAGATTACTCAGCAAAACTGAAATAGGGAGATGACAGTGTTCTATGATAAGGCATACAAGCAGACATATATATAAAAGACAAGACCATCAAACCAGACATTGTAATATGGAATGAACATAAAAAGAAAAGGACTGTTATCATTATCAGTGTCCCAAATGACTATGACCTCAATAGAGCCAAGCATAAAAAACATAAAATGTCAGAACCTCAAGAACGACTTGAAAACAAAATGGCTCATGAAAAAACGAAATATACTGATTATTGTAGAGGCAACTGGTCTAATAAAAAAAATACCTAGACACAATTTCTGAAAGGCCAAGCTCCAGTGAAGTACAGGGTGTTTCAAAAGTCTTGGGAACATTACAAATGCGTATATCTCATGAACTATTCCAAGTAGAAAAATGAAACTGGTGCCATTTTAAAGCTTGCTTAATCAAGTTTTTGGTCATACTAATGATTTTCGTGTTATCTTTCCAGGTGCAGTAATGGCGTTCTCTAAACAAGACAAGGCATTTTGCGTCCTCCAATTTGCAAAGACTGAATCGTGGACATGTGTTCAGCGTGCATTTCGCAGGAAATTTAAAAAAGAAGCCCCTGAAAGGAAATCCGTTGTCAGATGGCATGCTAAATTTGTGAAAGATGGGTGTTTGTGCCCAAGTAAGCGAACAGGTCGCCCTTCAACTTCAGAAGATGCAGTTGAGCAAGTTCGGACAGCCTTTCAGCGAAGCCCCCGTAAATCAGTGAGAAGAGCCAGCAGGGAACTTCAGCTTGCTCCAGCAACTGTCTGGCGTGTCTTAAGGAAACGACTGCAAATGGTACCTTACAAGCTCAAGTTGGTCCAAAAGTTGAAGGACACTGATAAGCCACTTCGCCGTGACTTTTGCATTGCAATGCAAGAGAAGTTGGAAGATAACGGCTTTGATGACCGGCTTGTTTTTAGCGATGAGGCGACCTTCCATCTGAATGGCAAAGTTAACAAGCATAACACTCGCATATGGGGTACTGAGAATCCTCATGAACTTCTTGAGCACGAGCGAGATTCACCAAAAGTGAACGTGTTTTGTGCAATTTCCAAGAAAGGTGTCTATGGACCGTTCTTCTTTGAAGAGGCAACTATCACTGGTGAATCCTATCTCAACATGCTGGAAGACTGGTTAATGGCTCAGTTGGAACAAGCAGAATCTGATGACTTCATTTTTCAACAAGATGGTGCACCACCACACTGGAGTCTTAGAGTAAGGCAGTTTCTTAACACAAGGCTGCCTGGTAGATGGATTGGGAGATCTGGGCGAGGTGATGACGTTCTCATGCCCTGGCCTCCTAGGTCTCCAGATCTTACCCCGTGTGACTTTTTCCTTTGGGGCTTTGTCAAGCAACAAGTCTATGTGCCGCCCCTTCCAAGAGATATTGACGAACTAAAGGCTCGAGTAACGGCAGTTGTGGGAACCATTGACGTCAAGATGCTGGAACGCGTTTGGCAGGAAATGGACTATCGACTAGATGTCTGCCGTGTGACGAATGGTGCTCATATTGAGCAACTTTGAAGATTCCCCACAAAACTTGAAACTAACCTTTCCAACGGTACCAATTTCATTTTTCAACTCCTAATAGTTTTTGAGTTATTAAAAATCGTTATGTTCCCAAGACTTTTGAAACACCCTGTATAATTAGCAGCTCTAAAAGTGGCAATGTCCATCCTTGAAAGATCCGTCTGATATAAATTTAACTCATAAAGAAATCAAATGTTAGGTCCAGAGAGATCCCCTTGATTCCTTCTGCTGCAAAGAAGGTGGGCTCCCTCTACCGTGCTAGTAAACTTCTCACACTTGACATTATCCTATATCTCTACAAAGCCACCATCTGCCCATGCATGGAATATTGTTGCCACATCTGGGCTGGTGCATAATCCACTAGTCTCTCCCTCTTAGACAAGGTCCAAAAAAGAGTCGCCAACCTAATAGGTCCCTCACTATCCACCAAGCTCCAGCCCCTGTTCCATCGCCGCAATGTAGCTTCCTTGTGCCTGTTGACGCAAATTCACTAGACCAACCTGACAATATGCCAAATCCCATCCATTCACTGTGGAGGTCCCCAGATGCTGAATACCTTTCTACTCCAAAAGCTTCTTTCCTCATGCTGCTTGACTCTGGAACTCCCTCCTTGCTCTTTGTTTTCCTGACGGTACTGACATGCAGAAATTTAAAACTAATGTAAGCAGACATCCATCTGCACAGCTCCTAATTTAGGTTGACCCTCTCCCCCCCCCCCCAAAAAAAAAAACTCTCACCCTTTTTCTCAGTAGCCTCTTATGTCTACAGTGGCCGCCTGCCTTGTGAACTAACATAGTAAAAACAAGAGCATCATTCTTGTGAAGTGTCTTCTTGATTTATTAAAAAGTCTGAGTCAGAGACAAGCATGCATATACACACTGGGGAGAAACCTCATTTACAAGATTGTCTATGTCTAAGACACATAGTCGATCCCACACTGCAAACCAGCAACCCGGATTGTGAGAAAGAAGAGAGAGCATTACACAAAAATAGAAATCAAAACCAAGAAAACAAGGATGGAAAGCAGAGAAGTTCTTGGAAGAACTTAACCAAGAATATATAGACAAAGAGGCTTCACTCTAATTGCTCAAGAACGGCAGACTTCCATTTGATGAGGAAAGAATTATTATAGCCGGGCAAGACAAAGGCTTACAAATAATTTTTTTAAAAATGGCTGGCCTCCAAACAAACGGTCAGTGTAGATTTTTTGCCACTCAGCAATTGAGAGTCCGAGTCACCTAATGCCTGGATGCTAGATCCTAATAGCTGATGGCCACTACACTGCCCGCCGCAACAAAGTATGCAAATACCTCCATTGGAAGATCTGCAAAGAGATGCAGCTTGACAAATCGTCAAACGTCTGAAACATGAACCTTCACCCATAACATTAAACGGAAAGGAGACAGTGTTCTTTGATGAAGACCTACAGGCAGGCAGATACATAAAAGACAAAGCTATAAAGGCATACACTGTTATCTGGTACAAACCTGAAAGGACTGCTTTTATTATAGATGCAACTGTCCTGAATGACTATAGCCCTAATAGAGCTGAACATGAGAAGATCACAAAATATCAGGACCTCAAGAATGACTTAAAAACAAGTCTCTGAAGGAAATAAACATTATACCGGTTTTTGTAAGCATAACTGGTCTAATGAAAAAGAACATTAAAAATTATTTAGACATAATCTCTGGAAGACCAAGCTGTAGCAAAATACAGATATCAGCTTTAAAAGGGGACAACGTCTATCCTAAAAAGAGCACTCGGATATGAACTTAAATCACAAGGAAATCAAGTGTTTGCTCCTCTTCATAGTAACTGAAATAAAATTTAAAAAAACAGGAGTAACTTTGTTCTTGTTAAGATAATGGTTCGTCATTCACAAGAAAACTCTAATTGCTATAACATATTCTAACACACATTAAAGAAAGAGTTTTAATGACTACTAGATACCACACTTGAGTGTCTTTCTCTGTGCAGAGGGTTGTCTTGACATCCTGACATAAAGTGGCCCCTCTCTCTCTCTCTCTCTCTCTCTCTCTCTCTATATATATATATATATATATATATATATATATATAGAGCTCACACTTCAACAATAACTAAATCCTTTTCTGTGAGTATTGCAACGGACATCCCATAATTTCCTGATTCCTGGCAAAAACACATCCAACCGAGTGGTTATATATATATATATATATATATATTTCTTTCAGAAGATAAGATTTACCTCAGAAAGTCAAAGAAGATAACACTACCGATACAATCCTAGTTCGTCACATTACGTTGGTAAATAAATAGTTAATCGAGAATTATTGAAATCTTTCAATATTGTCATGCGTTCTGTTTACCTTGTCTTATATCTAACAGTGTTTTTCTAGCAAACCGCAGTGTCACAGCTTTCCAACACAACTTCTTATACGCTTTATACACAATGCTTCAAGCAAATGCAACATCCTTCTCATATATATATATATATATAATATATATATATATATATATATATATATATATATTATATATATATAAAAGAGGATAGTGCAGTTCCAATGAGAGAAAAGTATATATGTAAAGGAGTAAGGCTACCAACATTTGTAAAAAGTCTTTTTCAACATTTATTTATTATTCTGTTATTTTATCATTTTATAATTTTATATAATGTGTTTCAAGCGGTGGTCCGCTATCATCAGATATAAATCAAAAGACATTTCTTCAAATGGATTTACATATCTGATGATAGCGGACTACCGCTTGAAACGCGTTATATAAAATTATAAAGTGATAAAATAATAAACAAATGTTGCAAAAAACTTTTTACAAATGTTGGTAGTCTTACTCCCTTATATATATATATATATATATATATATATATATATATATATATATATATACAAACCTCAATGTATGTGTTCATTACAAGAAGAAAGGTTAGAGAACCTACATTAAAACTAAAAGTGTAACATTTACTGGAGAAGGCATTGAAGTAAGGGACCTATGGGGCCGAATGTCTCTTAAAATTTAAAATATATCTATTTATAAAATTTCAAGGTAAAGCAATGGTTATTGTCTCGAATCTCTATGTGCCCCTTCTAAGGGAGCAATGGAGGCAATTTCTGAATTTAATAAGATTTAAATTATATGTAAAAGACACTAATTCGGAAATTATCCAAAAATTGTATTTTCTCCTGGCTATATTAGGAGGCGGAAAGAGGGCAATAAAAATGTAAGTAAGAGCATAGTGTTCTTCATTAAATCTCCATCTTCCTGCTATTATTTAAATAAAAAGTAACAATGTGGGAAACCAAAATAAAATCTTGTCGCCATTACACATCGGAAATGATACTTGTAGTGATGCTCTCGAATTAAGTAAAAAAACATGCAAAAAGCAAAGCAAAAAACATGAAAAAAACACAACTGAAACAACTAATCCATTGGAATTATTATTCACTATTTTATTTTATGGCGGTTTGAGAAGTACAGTCGTATATCAGTGTTACCTAATGCCTGGTCAGACGTCACCTAATGCATGGATGCCAGACGTCACCTAATGCATGGATGCCAGACGTCACCTAATGCCTGGATGCCAGACGTCACCTAATGCATGGATGCCAGACGTCACCTAATGCCTGGATGCCAGACGTCACCTAATGCCTGGATGCCAGACGTCACCTAATGCATGGATGCCAGACGTCACCTAATGCCTGGATGCCAGACGTCACCTAATGCATGGATGCCATACGTCACCTAATGCCTGGATGCCAGACGTCACCTAATGCATGGATGCCAGACGTCACCTAATTCCTGGATACCAGACGTCACCTAATGCCTGGATGCCAGACGTCACCTAATGCCTGGATGCCAGACGTCACCTAATGCATGGATGCCAGACGTCACCTAATGCATGGATGCCAGACATCACCTAATGCATGGATGCCAGACGTCACCTAATGCCTGGATGCCAGACGTCACCTAATGCCTGGATGCCAGACGGCACCTAATGCATGGATGCCAGACGTCACCTAATGCCTGGATGCCAGACGTCACCTAATGCCTGGATGCCAGACGTCACCTAATGCATGGATGCCAGACGTCACCTAATGCCTGGATGCCAGACGTCACCTAATGCCTGGATGCCAGACGTCACCTAATGCATGGATGCCAGACGTCACCTAATGCATGGATGCCAGACGTCACCTAATGCCTGGATGCCAGACGTCACCTAATGCCTGGATGCCAGACGTCACCTAATGCCAGGATGCCAGACGTCACCTAATGCCTGGATGCAGACGTCACCTAATTTTTCCAAAGAAATACTTTTCACTGAAAGGCAAAAATATTTTTTTCACTGTTAAGCAAGAACATTTTTCCATCATAAAAAGAATTCTGTGAACTAAATTCACATTTTCTTAATCTTTTTTTACTTTCCAACTGCTACACTTACCAAGACACCCTTTTCTCTGTCGACTCCCTGCCTAAGCATGGGGTAATGTAGGGTCACAAACATTAATATTTATTTCTTCATTTGGAGAGCTGTCCCTGTTATGTGCTTTGGTCACACACTGCCCAATCAGCTTCCAGGGTGCATTAATTTGATAAGATCCCTTTGGTAATAGCAGCAATCATCAGAGAGTTTCCTGAAATCAACCAAGAAAGATGCCCCCTTCTTCTCTCCTACCTTTATCCATTTGATGCCGAAAAACTGCTTGTCGACTTTCCGCAGTCAACTGAGCTTTCTTATTTTTTTTACTTGGGATACTTTGCCAACCTATACCCAACGATATATGTAACTTGAATAAATAGTTGTTCATTGTTTGTTAATGAGAAGGGTTTTTTTTCCTTTCGTGTGACGTTTTCGTTGTTATAACTCACATATTAAGAATAGCTCTTAACAGTCTATGCTAAGACCAGCTTTTATAACCACAAAGAAAGATTAACTTTAGACAGTATAGGGAGATGTGTGCAAAACAGGAGACTTCGACGGTATGGCCATGTTGAAAGAATGGATGAGAGTTCTTGGGTTAGTAGATGTAGAACAGTTGAGGTATCAGGTTCTGTTCACAGGAAAAGGCAAATAAAAACATGGGAGGAAGTGATACAAACTGAACTTGAGAAATAAATAAAGACTTGATCAGAGATACGTTACATTGGAAGTCAATTTCTAAAAGCTGTCGAAAGCAGAAGTATATAATGATGTTTGATAACTTGTTAAACTATATAGAGTTTGCTTAACTAAGTTGTATTACCTAGAGAAAGAGAGAGAGATAGCCAGACCGACAGACCAACCGACCGACAGACTGAGAAAGGGGAGATGTGTGAATCGTAGCATAGAGACCATTATAAAAATATTGCAAGTCAGCTACACAAAATTGGTGGTGTTCGTTTAACGAAAAAAACAAAATTTCAGGCCTAATTTGAAAATGGCATTAAGGTAAACGAATATCATAGTTTTCGGTGCGACAAATAATTAGTTCAATTCTACAATAGTGACACGTCACAATTTGCTGACCAGGCATTATTTGCATTGTGATGAGCAAAAGTTTCAATTAACTTTATAATGACGTGAAAATCAAACGTTAATTAAGTGTTTTAATCGCTGGTGGCATTGTGTTGTTTATTTAAAAAAATAATTTTTTAATAAAAGTCGTTCAATTTTGAAATTTTGATAATGAAACTAATAATGTTTACGTGCGATAAATAATTCATTTAGAAATCTCACTGTTTATTTTGTTTAGAAAACCTAACACCACTATTTCCTAAACATGGAGTGCAAGTGACCCTTACAACACATCCAGGAATGCAATATGTGGCTAAGCAATTTTGTAAGGATCTGGGATTTTGTCACATCAGAAACAGCCTTAGATTTGTCAAAAACAATAAAGCTGCAGATGCAGCAGTCAAAACACGAATAAATATGCTGAGAAAAGCAAGGCACTCAAATAAGCCCTTTATTAGCCAATATAGCTTTTAAAATAGCAAAAGCAAAAGTAATATACTTCGTGACAAGCAACATTAATTTTATTCAACAATGTCAAATGCTGATGTACTACCTGTAATATCACATAGAATCAGTGAATATCTTGACGGGGGTTTCGTTTTTAGAGCAATATCCTTTGACATATCAAAGGTCTGGTAGAAAGGGTTGAAGCAGTCAAAACAGCAGTCAAAACAGTAAAACATGTTGATGAAAGTAGGGACCCATATATAACACACCACTCAATAAGTCACGGACCAAACTAATAAAGCATCTTTCAGGCAAAATTCGACTTTATTCATCAACATAGTCTCTTTCTCGGGTGATTCACTGATTCCAACGCTTCTTTAACAATTTTTTTAATAGAACGAATTGTCTTTGGCTTCAAAATACATCTCAGATTCCGATATCACTTGAATTGATGGAGAATTCAACTCACAATAAATAAAATGCCAGTGAAATTCAAAATGAACTCTTGCACTGATGTTAGGGAATGAACCTATAGAAAAATCGAATTACATGTAGAAAACTTCATAAGATAGGATCGGCATCATCATCATTATATCTGATAGATGTAGCATAGCAATCAGTTTCAATTTGGCTCCATGAAACCGTCAGGATAAACAGTGACAGCACATGAATTCCATGTGAGAATGAAAAACACAAACAGGAAACCGACAGAAGACACCCTCTATTTTGGCCATAGACAACCAAGAGGCAGATTGAAATCAAGAAGAAGTTTTATAATCAAAGAGAGCCTTGACCCTTTACGGTCACAGAACATTGACAGATTGAATAATAGGAATGACTACTTGAATAGACCTCTAATACCAAAGAACAAAAAAGGGTCAGAATTCGTTCACTCCACTAGCCAAGAGTCTAACATTGAGGGTTGGGTTCTGCAAAACACAGAACCGGATGTGCCATGCTTAGGCAGGGAACGCGAACTCGTATTTGGTTCCTCATCAGATGCACAAACTAGTGTAGCGCACACACCTCATTGTTATACATGCACTGTAATCTCTTACAATCACATCTGATCTTTACTTTAATCTGATGCTTAAAGTAAATAACCAGATCCGAATCAAAACCAGTCTAATCCCATGACCATCATCAAGACGTGTAACCCACATAACTAGTCTCGCTATAGATAGGATCACTAGAAAAAGCATTCGTTTCCTCCTAGACAATGGTGGAGCTGTGTTGTTGATAAGGGTCATCAGCTGCTCGGCATCGATGCAAGCCGTTACCTCTCTTATATACTCCCAAAGTTGTCTGGAAGTAACGAAGGTGAGCTCGGCTGTTTCTCTTTCAATGTGGGCAGAAGGGATCGTTCCTTAAGCCATCTCTGCAGAGTTTTTCATAGAGGAGCAGTGCGTTGTGGCCAAGTCACCAAGTCAGAGAATACTCAAAGAGTTGTTGAAATAACTATGGCCTGGCACATAACTCCACTGAGAGCTGACCTCCTTCGACCATCTCAGCAACTTCACAAGCGGATCTCAAGTGGTACCCACCACTAAATCCCTATATAGTTCCTTTCTAGGCTGTGTAAGGACCTTGGTACCCGGTGACGCCAAAAGCATGGCTCAGCATTCGGCAAAAAACTTTGTATCCCCCCTCAGTCTACGATGGCATTCGACCATGAGGTTTGGAAAGGCTATCTCAAGGATCGACCCAGAACATCCAATCTTTCAGTTTTCTATGAGTTGCCAAATCTGGCATTCCTAAGCCTCTCTCACTCAGTGTGACAATTAAGAGGAACACTGACCGTCAGAAAAAAGTATGAGGTGCTTCGCATGTCATGTCTGCAGATTAAAAAAGGGTTTCTTTTCATAGGTGCAGGTTTTTATGGTGGTCTCTGGTTTGCATATGTGGATATCAACTGACATAAATGAAGAGGACAGCTGGGAAGGAAGGGGGAAGCGATTTGGATTGGAGAGAGAAAGGCAGAGAGAAAGTGGGTTGCACAAAATTCGATTGGAAATTGAATTACAGTCAAGACTTTTAAAAATTACTTTATTTTTCTGCCAAAGTTAGTTAACACTCAGACATTGAATGAGTACAGACCTATTTGCAATCATACATTCAAAGGAAGTGAGAAGAGCAAGCGTGTAAAAACCTTTAAGCAATCTGCAGGCAGATGTAGTACAGCCAGCTGGTAAAGGATGAGAGCTAAGACGTATGTGGTGCATGCCTTAGCTGTACTCTTTTAGGAGAGACTCATTTAAATTGAAGTCCCAACAGAAGATTCTACCTTTGACTGTACTTCCGACCAATTCCTTTCCAGCTGGAGACCCGGTCTGAACCAAATATCAAGGATCCAAGCCGCGCCATCAGACAAGTTGAAGAGATCCGGAAGTGCAGCATCTCTGCTCTAGGCACCAACCGTAGGCCATTGGACTTTTACGGTTGATCACAACCCCTGTGACTTCTTCATACCGAACGAGCACCCTAATTGCAGTTCGAATGTCAGTACGACTCAGCACAAAAACGATGATATCATCGATGAACACAGACACCCTAACTTGTTCTCTGACATAAATGTCGCTGCTCCCTCTCTTGAATTTGCGAAGGAAGGGCTCAAATGCCAAAAAATAAAGTAGGAGCGACAGCAGACAACCATGACGCACTGATCGAGAAATGACGAACGAATTTGAAAGCCTACCATTGACTTGCACCGTTACCATTGACTTGCACCACTACCATTGACTTGCACCGCTACCATTGACTTGCACCGCTACCATTGACTTGCACCACTACCATTGACTTGCACCGCTACCATTGACAGACGATACAGAATGGAAACCCACCTGCAGAAATCTGGATTAAAACTGGCAGCCTCTAGAACAAATCCCAGGAAACCATGGTCGAACCTATCAAAAGCCTCGGACTGATTTAAATTGACCAGCACAGCTTCACTGTCGTCTTCTATTCCCTCTATGATCGTGCGAATCAGATTCAAATTCTTTTTAATTTATCTCCCCTTCATAGTATAATTCTGCTCCAGCTCAATCAAGTCGGCAACAACCTACAAACGATTTGCAAAAACTTATGCCCAAATCGTTAACTCTATGTTTAGCAGATCCTCCCAACCACGCTGACTTTTTTTCTTCAGCAATGTGATCATACCTTGGTAACCTGGTCAGAGATAGATCCCTGAACAAACCAATGGAGGTACAAACATGGGCCTCAAGTATAACTCATAGGGCAGACTATCAAGTCATGGAGACTTGTTATAGCTGACATGCTTCAACACAGTAATGATCTCGCACTCTGTATCCATGCCATCACAGCTATCTGCTCGGACCACCTCTAGGCGGGGCAAGTTGGCTCAGTAGCTGTCAAACTCTTGGGCAGTTGGGTGAAGCGCTCCTCCAAATGCTCCATGAATCCTCGCAAATCTCACAGGTGTTTGACGGGTATTACTCGGAGTGAAACCTCGAGGTCGAAGAACTAAAAAATCGAAAATGAAACAAAAATAAAGATCGGTTAAAAATGACATTTTGAACTGATTTGTGACAGTTATTAGCTGTATTTTTGTTTAATTTTCAATATTTGAGTTGTTCTACGACCTCGCGGTTTAACTTAGAGGGTAAATTTATAGAAGTGCACCTTTCGTATTTCGACCCCTAAAAAAAAAGTATCCTACTTTTTTTGGACAAATTAAATGTAATTTGTCCAAAAAAGTAGAAACTTTTTTTTTTTAGGGGTCGAAATACGAGTGGTGAGATTCAGTGGCCAAGAAATGCGTGCTCACTTTACGTATAACTTATTATAGGAAAGTGACCTCCCCCTCCTAAAATCTAAAATAATAAAAATTTTCATAATTTTTTTCATAGCGGATATTTGTTGAGGCTGTTTATATGTAATTTGCCCAAAAAAGTAGAAACTTTTTTTTTTTAGGGGTCGAAATACGAAAGGTGCACTTCTATAAATTTACCACTTAGAGTTAAAATCCAGCGGCACTTTGAATACGGCGAGTTTACAAGACTCAGAAGGCCTCGCTAAATCATAATAAAAATGCTTTGAAATACTTTGAAACACAAAAGAAATAGGCTGGTAGGTAGAAGAGTAACTTTTCTTGCTTGCGGTAATAGTTATTTATTGAATATTTGTTGTTTTTATCACCGCCTTTTTTTCTCTGTTGGAAATTGTGGTCGACGATCGCCGAGATTTTATTCAAAGAACGATGGATATTATAGTTTTTTTTTTTTTTTTTTTTTTTTTTACTTTATACTGAATTACCTCCCTTTTAAACTTCATACTGAATTATCTCCCTTGTTTTTCACTTCCATTTCTTTGATCTCAAAAGAATATGAAGAAATTTACTTTAAAGTCTTTACTTTAATTAACATTTTATTATTTTCCGTTTTGCAAAGAAAACAAATAAGACGAAAGAAATACATAACGGTAAGTCCAATCATTACCAAAATTATTTTTATTGAGCTCATTTTACGACTAAATTTTAAATTCGAGTTAAAAAAAAAAAAGGCTTTCGTGGTAGATGTTTACATTTGATGCAATAAAAATGTTTGGTACTTCTGTATGTAAACACACACGTGAAATATGGCAGTTATAAATAAAATGACAGGAAAACTTTCGGAAATACGTACTTATTATTGAAAATATTAGCGTACACCGAACTGACATTTACTGAAAATGATCGAGTATTTTTATTTAAGAAATTCAACTACAATTCGGAGTTCGCCTTTTGTAGCCATTATCGGAGATGTTCGTCTTAGTTAATGTAACGGACGCACTGATTGTCTCCTCTTAGCGGTATACCACATAAAATAGCTAATCATACATAATTTGGCACTGTTTCGGAAAAGGCAACCAAATATTTGCTGGCGTGACGTAGGCGTGACTTATGTATAACGAATGCTACGAAATTGAACGAAAAAATACGAACCAAGCGTGACGTATGTACTACGAATGTGAACGGAAAAAAGACAAAGCAAGTTACACCGTTCCGTATGTTACCGACCCCCCCCCCCATCCCTGTTAGGAATGGCTTCTAAAACTCCGCCTGTAATCTATGTTTACGTTATCCGAAACAGTACCCTTTTTGGTGCTTCTTCAGATTAGGACCCAAGCTAACGTTGACGACGTCGTTAGGGTCACGGTTAGAGTTAGGATAAGGGTTGGGGTCAAAGTTTGCCCGAGTTCTAATCTGAAGAAGTACCCACTTTTTTAGAACAATGTACTGTTTCGAATCACGTAAGCATAGATTTACAGGCGGAGTTTTAGAAACCATTCGTAGTACATAAGTCACGCTAGTAAATATTTGGTTAACTTTTCCGAAACAGTGCCCATAATTCTATTTTGTTTTTTTTATTAAGATTCTACTCCATTATTTTCTGTAAATTTCGGTGTACGTTAATATGTTTCAATAATAAGTAAGTATTTCATAAAGTTTAATTGTTTTTTAAAAATTATTTATAGCTGCCATATTTCACGTTTTTTTGTTTATATACAGAAGGATCGTTTGTTGTTACTGCTTTTTAATTTCCTGATTTCCGTACATAGGTCAACTGAAAAATACATTCAGGTCAGTGTTTTCTTTTATATTTATTTTAACGACGACTCTGTTTGACTCGGCTTTTTACGGTTGTGTCACATACAATTATGGAAGATTCATCGGCCAATTCCCCACCAAAACAAAAACCCTCATTCGGTAAATGAAAAGGATCCACACAAGGATATTCAGACATAAGTTGTCTGTCATATGCAACAACATTTGTGTGTGTATATATATATATATATATATATATATATATATATATATATATATATATTTTAGGTACGTGCAAAATTAATGGCCGCTTGCACTGACCCTCGTTCTTAAAAGTGTCTTTTCTTAATTTTTTAAAGCAGTTTTCGTTTAACTTTTGATTGTGTTTGAAAGATAAAAGCCTAATGTTATTATACAAAAGGAAACAAATGTATATTTACGTTTGAAAAAAAAATTAGAATTAAAAATGTTGTCAAAAACCCCTATAAACGTTAAAAATTGATAAAAACTGCACATTCGATAAAAGACGTTTTAAATTCGTTGGAAAGATAAATATCAATTTTTTGGAACTATTTCAAAGAAAATTCTTAAATTTAGTCTTAAGAGAGTGAATTAAAAAAAAATTGACCTTCATTTTTCTACTAAAACTTGCCGAATTATCCAAAATAAAAAATAAAAGATACATCACGAGCGCATTTTGTTGTTTTATGTAAGTGTAAACAAAATTTGGCGACCAAATCTGGAAGTATGGAAGCCCTGAACTGCAGTAATATTTATTTTTATTTAAAAAAAATTATATGGAAGTTATGCTTTATAGAAATT
The DNA here is from genome assembly GCA_963556195.1 of Sepiola atlantica. Classification (NCBI taxonomy): domain Eukaryota; kingdom Metazoa; phylum Mollusca; class Cephalopoda; order Sepiida; family Sepiolidae; genus Sepiola; species Sepiola atlantica. The sequence continues at coordinate 134,180,556 of OY744525.1, forward strand.
GAAAAATGATTAGAACTTAATTTCTTTATTTTTTAAGGTTACGAAAAATGTCTACATTAAATTGACAAGTATGGAAGACACGAATTTATTATTTTTTTGAACAGAAAGTTTTTTTTTAATTTTCCCTTATTTTTCGTATGTACTGGTGCAGATTAGGACCCAAGCTAACTCTGACCCTAAACCTGTTACATGTCTGGAGTTTGGTTTCAGCATTTGCCAATTTTTTTTTTTTCATGTTAGATATTCTAGCATGCCACTTTTGTTTTGTACTGTTGAATTTTCTTTTTAGGAAGGAAAGTTCTTTTTTTACTTTTGCTAGTTTTGTTAACAAAAGTTTATTAGTTGGAGAAGTAGAGACAGAAGCAATGGATGCAGTTGTTGGTTTAGGTGTTAGTTGTAGTTGAGAGGATACATGCATGGGCTTCAGTTTTGCACACGTTTTTGAAGGCGGTTAAATGTAAATTATGCCTTTTCTTGAAAAATACTTTCAATTTACAAATCATAGAACTGGTTATTGGTGGGTAACCATTTCGTCTGTTTTCCACAGTAGCCCATTCTTGTATTCTATTCTGTGAAAAATCCTTATCGATAAATTTCTTTACTATGTGCCCAACTAAAACTGGATGAGAATTCTGAACTATAGGATACTGCTCCTGGATATATGATAGCATAGACATCTAAAAATTAAAAAAAAATGTAATAAGTTAATTAATTTAATTTTTCTGTAATGAAAAAAAAAAGAAAATCTTATTTAATTATAATATTTTCGAATGTACAGAATTAAGATTTTAATTATTTTATCTACAAAGATTTATATTTAATGTTATAACTTAAAAAAAAATTAACTTTTTTTTTAAACTGAAGAGTGGGGTTAAAATGATTTTAACAGTTTGGGGATCCCCCCCCCCCATTACAAATGTTTTGCAAAATAATTTATGGAAATGTTTAAAAAGTAATAATTGTGCTTCTTTAAGAATATCTGTAAAAAAAAGCTAAAGAAATTGTTTACCAATGATTTCCTTAGAATTTGAAATAACTTTCTTTCAAATGTTAAAATTATTTTTACGTTAACGTTACGAAATCCTTCAATTTGATCAATTATTGATGATGATTGATGATTGATTAAAAACTTGAACAATTACATTACTCGATTTATTTTTATAGAATTAATTTAATTTTAAAATACATTAATTCTTTAAAAATAAAACTTAATGGGTATTTTTTTATTTTAAGCTAAAATAGTATTTAATTTTCAGTGTGAAAAAGTAAATAAATATTCATTGAAAAAAATTAAAACATTAACAAATTATTGTTAACGTTTTATTTTTTTGTTAATAACAATTATTTATAATTAAATAAATAAAATTCAATTTTAAAGAAAATGTCATATTTGAACTATTTATTTATTAATAAATTTTAAACTTTTTAAAGAATATTTATTAATGAAAAAAACAAAGAAAAACTTACGTTTTAGCTTTCCAATGAATTGTGAAATTAACGAAATTGATGAAAATTAAGTGGGAGTGGTGGGAGGTTTAATTGCGCCTGTTTATTACATAGCGTGCTTTCCATAGCCTTGCGAATCGATCGTTAGTAGAAATTATTCAATTTTTTAAATTCTTTTTTTCGTTAACTTACTGGGTCACAAATGTGTAAATGTTTGGTTTATTTTCAAGATTATAAACAAGAAATTCTTGCGCTGATGATGACTCGTTTCTCTATGAAAGGGAAATATAATTACGTCGCATTTTTTATTTTTCCCAAAACTTTAATCATTAAAATCGCATGAAATATTTTTTGCAATTATATTATTTTTTGGTGAAAATATTGATTAAACAATGCTTTATTCAATAATAATATCGCTAATTCAAAGAATTAATTTTTCTTCGAGTTATAGTGATTTTATTAACACGGTATTTACTGGCCTTTTTCGTAATATATATGAAATATTTTGAAAAAAAAATTTATTTGTTAACATCTACGATCCTTTATTTACATAAGTAACATTTAAAAAATTATGCATTTTTTTTATTAATATATAAAAATATAACTTTAGTAAAGGTGTATTTTCTTTTAAAAAAATAATACATTTTCACTAAGATTTAAAAAAAAAATGGTTTCATTATATTCCGTGATTGTTGATTAATAAATATTGAAAATTCAGTAAAATTGGTTGATTTCCTGAATTTTAGTGTATTTTTAAGTGAAGGGGGGGTCAAAATGTTTTTTCATTTTTGGGAATGGGCCATTGATTTGCACGTACCTAATATATTTCTATTATTTTAGAAAAAGAAATGCATTATTACTACTGGAAGCCAGCAGTATCAACAATCGAACGTTCTACCCACTACATTATCATCAAAATCTATGAAGTAATGACAATCTTAATGCTTATATATGTATATGAAAAAGAGCAATAGGAAAATAATTGAACACAGTAAGAAAAAAATCAAACAGGACATTGACGAGAGATTAGCCGGTTTCGTTCAGATCAACGAATGTCTTCACAAACAATCCACCTTTTTTCTGACAACTTTCGTTAATATGAACGAAACCGGCTAATTTCTCGTTTGATTTTTCTTCCTGTGTTTAATTGTTTTTCCTTTTTGCCTCTTTCATACATTCGGTCTCCACGGCATTTCATTTTATGATATATTGTGTATTTCATCCATATATGTATAGATATGTATTTTATCAGATTCCTAGAGTGCTCTATTCTAACGAGCTATGCATTATCGTTCATGAAAGTTACCGATCTTCCTTATCAAAGTGCTCAACTAACAAAGAGGGGGAAATATCTACATACACATTTTATATATACACATATATATATATTTATACATATACACATATTTACATATATACACATATACACATATATTTACATATATACACATATATACATTTACATATGTACTCATATATATTTACATATATATACATATATATATATTTACACATATATACATATATATATATATACACATATATACATATATATACACATATATACATATATATATATTTACATATATATATATATTTACATATATACACATATATACATATATACATATATATATATTTACATATATACACATATATACATATATATATATATATATTTACAAATATACACATATATATATATATTTACAAATATACACATATATATATATATTTACATATATACACATATATACATATGTGTATATATATAGATACATATGTATATATATATATATATATATATATATTTATATATATATACATATGTATATATATATATATATATTTAACACATTATATATTTACCCCTCACTACCTGGGCTGATCTGGATTCTTGACTTTTTTTGTAACTTGCAGAACTGTTCAGCAGTGAACTGAATGCTGAAAACTAAAGCACCAAACCCAACCAGCACATCGGTTTTTTTTTTACTTGTTTGTTGTGATGAGGCGACATTAGTTGACCTCTGAAGTTTAGTAACAAGCTGAAAACAGTTTTTGTTCCTAAACTGAAGTCAAACTAGACATTTTAAGTGAGCCAGAAGACGCTGATTTTATATCTCTTACTTTTATGAACTTGTCTTATTTTTCTTACATTTATGGATCAGTATTTTTTATTATTTATCAGATTTTAAATCGGAGTTCATTATCTGATACCAAATGAGTCTCACATGACATCAGGCTTGCCAAAATCTGGGTCATGTAAATCCTATGAGTATGATTAGATATTACGCATCTCAGAACTTTATGATTTTGCAAAATGAATTAATCTTGTCATATTTATCTCTGGGGATACAGCGTATCTTGAAACATTAAAATTCTACTTTGTTTTATGCACAAAACCAAAAAACCAGGCACAATCGTCTACCAATAAACCGTCGTCCCTACCGCTCTCTAGTTTGTACTGTTTTTATTCTCAACTCCTTCTTTTTATCAGTTCACCTAGACTCTAGGCAAATCTTCCTTCAAAGCTTTCATGCACGGCAAGGCTATATTTTTGTTGTTAATGTCAGGATGATTGGCTCTGTCAATTACATTTTTCTGAATCTTACAAAGTTTATTTTCCGATCAAATCTTATTGATATTCGATATTATAGGTTTTGCTTATGATTTTTTATACATTTTGCTTTCATAATTTATATAACCCATCTCAATTAGTATTCATTTCAAAGAGCACTATATGCAATAAAAATATTGAATTTGTCTCATTACTTTATCATACGAATACCTCTTGCTAAAACATTTTGCAATAAAACATTTCTATAATTACTGTGTATAACATTTTTCTCTGTTTTATATGTTCTTTAATACGTGAATAGTTCCATAAAATTCTGTTATTTATTCATAGGTAACAGGAGCAATATAGACATGAAAATATCCTATGTGCATATCATATGGAATAGAAATCTTGTTCTGAAATAAGTAAGAAGTGTTAAAACAATAACTTTTACATACAATAAAATATTTAACCTGACTCATTAACTTATGATAATAATCTTTATTCTTAAAACCTTTGTACAATGGAACATAATTATTATTGAATATCATTTTTGTCTATTTTATATTTTTATTAATATGTGAATAACTAAATACAGTCTCTTATACATTTACAGGTGACAGCAATAGTAGAAGCACATGAAATAATAAAGTAATTTTAAAACAATAACTTTTCTTTTAAAGAAAAGAGATTATTAATTCTCTGCAAAAACGTCCATGTAAAAACATGGATAAGCACAGCAGAGAGAAACCTCATTCCTGTGAAGTGTGTGGCTCATCATTTGCAACAAAATCTGATGTAAGGAGGCATATTCGTATCCACACCGGAGAGAAACCTTATTCTTGTGAAGTTTGTGGCTCATCGTTTACAGGAAAATCTCAGTTAACAATACATATGCGAAAACACACTGGCGAGAAACCTTATTCTTGCGATGTGTGTGATTCATCATTTATAACAAAATCGCATCTAAAGAGGCACATGCTCATACACACAGGGGAGAAACCTTATTCTTGTGAAGTGTGTGACTCATCATTTACAACAAAATTTGATCTAAAGACACACATACGTAGGCACACTGGAGAAAAACCTCATTCTTGTGAAGTGTGTGACTCATCATTCATAACAACATCTCATTTAAAGAGACATATTCGTATACACACAGGAGAAAAACCTTATTCCTGTGAAGTGTGTGACTCATCATTTACAACAAAATTTGATTTAAAAACACACATACGTAGACATACAGGAGAAAAACCGGATATTTGTGAAGTGTGTGGTTCATCATTTACAACAAAATCACAGTTGAAGATACACATTCGCATACACACTGGAGAGAAACCTTATTCTTGTGAAGTGTGTGGTTCTTCATTTGCATCAAAATTTCTTTTAAAAACACACATTACTACACACAAAATTAAAGAGTGAATCATATGCTCTTTGTGGACATCTTCAACACTACTGAATCTGGGAAACAACGTCTCTCTGATAGAAATTGTAAAAAAACTTAACACAGGACATTTGCACAGTCTTTGGATTTTATAAATGTACTGAATGCACAATAAAATGTGAAAAGGGCAATATTGAATATCCTGGATGGATGTATCAGAGATATTGCCTAACAGAAATAAAATGTACTTGATAGAGTTGTGCATATAAACACCAATACAAAATGTCCCAAGCTGTCTATAAGGATAGGAGAATGTAACTCTTGAACACGAAAAGATGAGATAGAAAGTGAAAGAAGAATACATCAAAAAAAGATCTTCACATCAGAATTAACTACAAAAACCCGAAAAAAATAACTGACAATACCTGTTGCTTCCTATGTTTTTGTATTATTGATTGGCCACAATGTTAAATTAATAACACAAAACAACTGTCATTTCTTATGGTGTTAGTATTATTTTTACATAAACTTGATACAACAATCATAAAGATGTTGACCTTGCACAAAGTTATTTACCAACATCAATGTGGTGACAGCATATATCTACCATGAAAGGACGGCAGTTTGGGCTTTGTTTGAATCAACCGTGTACACCGAGCCTCAATTAGGCAACATAACAATGAGAATAGTAAGCTATAACAATAAGAATAGTAAGCTATAACAATGAGAAAACTAAGATAAAATAATGAGAATAGTAAGATAAAACAATGAGAATAATAAGATAAAACAACGAGAATAGTAAGCTATAACAATAAGAATAGTAAGCTATAACAATAAGAATAGTAAGCTATATCAATAAGAATAGTAAGCTTTAACAATGAGAATAGTAAGCTTTAACAATGAGAATAGTAAGCTTTAACAATGAGAATAGTAAGCTTTAACAATGAGAATAGTAAGCTTTAACAATGAGAACACTAAGATAAAACAATAAGAATAGTAAGCTATATCAATAAGAATAGTAAGCTATAACAATGAGAATAATAAGCTATATCAATGAGAATAGTAAGCTATAACAATGAGAATAGTAAGATAAAACAATAAGAATAGTAAGCTATATCAATAAGAATAGTAAACTTTAACAATGAGAATAATAAGCTATATCAATGAGAATAGTAAGCTATAACAATGAGAACACTAAGATAAAACAATAAGAATAGTAAGCTATATCAATAAGAATAGTAAGCTATAACAATGAGAATAATAAGCTATATCAATGAGAATAGTAAGCTATAACAATGAGAACACTAAGATGAAACAATAAGAATAGTAAGCTATATCAATAAGAATAGTAAGCTATAACAATGAGAATAATAAGCTATATCAATGAGAATAGTAAGCTATAACAATGAGAACACTAAGATAAAACAATAAGAATAGTAAGCTATATCAATAAGAATAGTAAGCTTTAACAATGAGAATAATAAGCTATATCAATGAGAATAGTAAGCTATAACAATGAGAATAGTAAGATAAAATAATGAGAATAGTAAGCTATAACAATAAGAATAGTAAGCTATAACAATAAGAATAGTAAGTTATAACAATGAGAACACTAAGATAAAACAATAGGAATAGTAAGCTATAACAATGAGAATAGTAAGCTATAACAATGAGAACACTAAGATAAAACAATAAGAATAGTAAGCTATAACAATGAGAACACTAAGATAAAACAATAGGAATAGTAAGCTATAACAATGAGAATAGTAAGCTATAACAATGAGAACACTAAGATAAAACAATGAGAATAGTAAGATAAAACAATAAGAATAGTAAGATAAAACAATGAGAATAGTAAGCTTTCACAATGAGAATAGTAAGCTATAACAATGAGAACACTAAGATAAAACAATAAGAATAGTAAGCTATAACAATGAGAACACTAAGATAAAACAATAGGAATAGTAAGCTATAACAATGAGAATAGTAAGCTATAACAATGAGAACACTAAGATAAAACAATGAGAATAGTAAGATAAAACAATAAGAATAGTAAGATAAAACAATGAGAATAGTAAGCTTTAACAATGAGAATAGTAAGCTATAACAATGAGAACACTAAGATAAAACAATAAGAATAGTAAGCTATAACAATGAGAACACTAAGATAAAACAATGAGAATAGTAAGCTATAACAATGAGAACATTAAGATAAAACAATAAGAATAGTAAGCTATAACAATAAGAATAGTAAGATAAAACAATGAGAATAGTAAGCTATCCCCCTTTGAGCTGTGTCCTTGTGAGAAGGGAATCATAAAAACTCTAAGTCTTGTAAATACATGTAGCCTCATGTCGGCTTTCATGATGTCCAAGGGTTAGACTGCCTTTTTACTCCATTTTTACTCACTGATCCCTGAAGTGGACAGACTGACAGGATTTGAGAATGTCTACTACAGACGAACACTTATTATGGAGCGACTAAGTAAATCTTTGTGTGCTTCCTTGCCTCTAGCTCTATAAAAAAATCGAACAATAAACAGCAATGTAAAAGATCCACCAAAATATAAAATAACTTCCATCAACCAATGTCATTTCTTATGGTTTTTGTATTATCAATAGTGTTGACACGAAAACAAGAAAAATGCTGACCCTCCATAAAGTCATGTATCGACACAAATGTATGGACCGGATACATATCATAAAAAGAAGACGGTTTGGGCCTTATTGAAATCCATTGGAGGGTTTTAATGCCACAACTATATATACTGGAGGGTGTATACAATAGTTCCACATCAGTGAAATTAGTGACATATTATATTGAAGTAAAATAAAAATTCATGTATTTTAGTTACTGGACGGTGTGTACAAAAGTAGGTATACAATAGTTTCACATCAGTGAAATTAGTGACATATTATATCGAAGTAAAAGCGACATATCTTAAAATAAAAATTCATGTATTTTAGTCATTTCCTTTAATTAAAATGCATGCATTTTAATCCTTTTCCGTGTGGTCATTGAAATTCAACTTGCCTTGGAAGGTCAGTAATCCCACAAATAATACATAATGTATATTCTTGTGTGAATCTGCCAGGTTCTATTAAGAATAAAATCTATATAATTTTGTTATACATATATATAATCATATCAGAGTTACCATTTTATAGAGGCTTGGTCTTCGCAAGGACTGTAAGACGAACTCCTATACTATTTTGTAACAAAATTGTCATCAAGTAAAAGTAAAACTAAACCCTTTTATAAACAACAATAAGTATACTTTGGTGTAGGTTGCCAGAATTTTAGACAGTTAAGAAAGGGATTAGAGTAATAAAGTTCAGCTGCCAAAAGTATTTTCTTAGAGCAGTATATCTTCAAGAGAAAATAGCTTCGCTACTCAGCTGTTTAGTGGACGGAGGCAGGAGAGAAGACGTCTTCATTGATGTCTAGGAGTTCTCTGTGACAGCTGTGTAAATCTCAAATGGTCTGGATGTAGTCCTTCAAGGATTGGTCAAAATTAATACATCCAGAAGTCTTATTGGTCATCGTATGACCAAACCTCTCCACAACAGGAAAGAGATGTTAAGGTTTATGACTGCTACAACATGACACATGGATAAGTAAAAAATGAAGATACTAATTCAGAGAACAAGGAAGTTCAGGTTAAAATGGAAAGGAATAATTAGTACAGAAGTGTGGCAGAATTGATGATCTTGAGCCAGAATCGAGCGGTGGGTGTGGCCAGGACTTACTTCATCCCCGCAGTAAGAGGGTCCGCCTTTGCCTGGCTTGCAGATGGAAAAGGAAATAAGTTTTGGCTTACTAGTTTGCTAGTGAGGATTGAAATTGCAACCTTGAAGTAACAAATCTACTGGTTGCTGCACAATAATATGTTACTTCGAGGTTGCAATTCTTATTTTATTTCTCAATGGTCATCAGGGTTCTCTAACAAATATTTATACCAAAACAGCAATTGTATTCTCTAAAAAAAATGTCTTCTCTTGTGTAGGTGTTGGAAAAATAAATATTTCTATTTCTGGTATTTTGTAAGCAAATACTTTCTCTGGATTGTCAGTTTTTAATCATATAAATTTTGTTAAACGTTAAGATAGAGTACTGTTGTCACATGTGTGGAGGTGCCACAAAGAGCATCCTTTTCATTCTTTACCAGAGTACAAAATCGACTTCGGAGGCACCAAAATCTGGCAGAATTCGTTATCCGGCAAATGATTTGTTTTTCAACATACCACAGATATCGTAAGAATTGCCGTTTTAAGGGGTGTACTGTCGTGTAAATACTTTTAATTTTAACAATCTTATTTTATTATGCTTGTAAATAAATATTATTTTATAAATTTCAAAGTTTTGTATTCCATACTCTTTTGTATGAATTTGTTTTGTTTGTTTAAAAAAGTTTGCCTTTCTGTGCTGCAAGATCAGATAAGAAGTGCTGCACGTGTGTTACTGCTGTCAGCAGAGATAGTAGCAGTGCAAAGTGTATGTTTCGGTTGGTCACAGCAAAAGAGAAAAAGTCTTTTGAAAAACATGCTCATGTGGGGTTTATTGAAGGTTCTGTTTTTCATCCAACCACAGCGCACATAGCAAACGACTCCGTTAATAATTTTCAATAGAACAAACCAGATAAAGATATTTTCATTTCATATCGTCTGTTGATTAACTGGAGCAACATAAACATTCTATTGCAGACTGTGACTACTATAATTATAATGGAAAGAGAGAGTGCGAAAATATGTTTTAACATATACGTTCTATACTTTATGTATACCAACCTCTTCCAATTTAAAGCTCGATGATTGTCAACTTGCAACAACAGAGCATATATAAGTAAACAAGAGTTTGTTTAATTTCAAAGGCCAAGATTTTATTTACCTCACGAAAATTCTTAATTCTTAGGAATCATATTTAATTTTCTTATTTTATATATATATATATATATATATATATATATATATATATATATATATATATATATATATATATATATATAATAATGGTAATAATCCAGGTGAAAAATATCCACAGGGTGGTAATCCAGAGAATTTTAACCGGGTTTATAAAAAGTGCTCAATATCAAAATAGAGCTTTATATATGATAATTTTATTTACACAGACATGTACAAAATCTGCGACACTGGCATGTCGATGTTATCGATCAACAGTTACTATAAACTGAGATCTCATCAGGCAGAGTTAGAATCCGATCTTAACCTCAGATCATATTTGGAGAGAATGAAGTGGAGGGATAGAGAAAGAGAAGAAGAAGGAAAGAAATTTAACATTTCAAAAATTAAAGCCGTTAAAAAATTAAAAAATTAAAATTAAAAATTAAAAAATCTAAGAAACAAAAAACAGAAAACAAAAATCTAAAATCTAGAATCTGAAACAAACAGATTAGATTTTTAGATTTTTTAATTTTTAATTTTAATTTTTTAACGGCTTTAATTTTTTAAATGTTAAATTTCTTTCCTTCTTCTTCTCTTTCTCTATCCCTCCACTTCATTCTCTCCAAATATGATCTGAGGTTAAGATCGGATTCTAACTCTTCCTGATGAGATCTCAGTTTATAGTAACTGTTGATCGATAACATCGACATGCCAGTGTCGCAGATTTTGTACATGTCTGTGTAAATAAAATTATCATATATATATATATATATATATATATATATATGATCCAGAATATGTTACCTCTTCAGTTCTATATACTTCAAACACCAACCGAAATTTAGAGTGAAAGCATCTACATCATTTACATAATTCAAAACTATTAAAAAAAACATAAAAATACAAATTTACAAAAAAAACACATTAAAAAATTAAAACTTATAAGAGAGGACACATGAAACATATTATGTTAGTTTTATCATGTGTTAATATTAATACCACAACTATTAATAATAATAACAATACTAACAATAATAATGATAATAATAATAATGTTCCTCTTAGTAAAGATAAAAATAAAATAATTATACCAATAATTACAGGACCGGCAGGACAGTTATAAAAGTGGGGTCTCTCCTAAAAAGTGGGGGCCCAGTTAAACACATGCATATATAACTTCATTATTGATGACCGTAAAGTGTGTGTGGGGGGGGGCAAGTAAAAAAGTGGGGGGGGGGGCTTGAGTCCCCCCCCGGTGCCGCCGTCCATGAATTACAGTACTAGTAGTAGTTACAATTTTAATTATATCAATGTTTACAGTGATTATATCAATAAGAATAGTAATAATAATTATAAATAATCGAAATAACAATCATATGAAAATTTATGATAATAATTATAATTAATATTAATAATAATCTTTCTACACTATAATAGATGATAGTAATAATAATTACAATGAAACTAATGATTGAGATTATAATGATAATAATGGTGAAAATCTTGTTAGTGATAATAATATTCAAAGTTAAAGTGATACATATCGAATCGATAAGGTCTGTATTGGATATGAATCTAAAATAGAATATGGGATAAGAAAGAAATAATAATGATAAAGATCCAAACACATCACAGTTATAATGACCGCAGCATTTTATAAAATTACAGTCACATATTTTAATCTGGAGGTGAATTTTATGACAGAAACAAGCTTGGTGGAAGGCCAGATATTATTACCCAATGTAGGTCCTACAAATGAGGAAAGCTTTTACATATATGTTTGGATCACTGTTGTGTCTATCGAGGTAATTGTTCAGGTATCTTTTCGAAACACTAGACCATTATTTTGTGTGTTGTGTTATCTTGAGTACACACACCGGATTAAAGAGGAAAAAGAACAAAAAATAAGCAGTTGTATTTATACATACACCTAGTTAAACGTAAAAAGGGGATACAAAACATGAAAAATAGTACTTAATATGCTATGATATACAAAGAGAGAATAGAAATAATCCTTAAATGAAAGAATACCTTAATGGCCCAATACAATATAAAAACATGTGTTGCCAGGGTCAGAAAATAGAATGAGATAAAATGGTAATATATAAGTGAATATGACTTACTTGTGTGTTATGTTTTAGAAGCCTACATTTTAGCCAGAATAGAGGGAGACTAAGATGAATGCGACTGGGTTAGTGAAAAACATGCCAAGATGGTAGCCAATTGGTCGTATGTTCTTGCCAGGGAAGAGGGTGTTATCCAGTTCTATATTTCTGCATCGATGGAATTTTATTTTAAATTTTAATTTTCGGAACAGGAGAGCGCATTCTCCGTTACTTTATGATTCAGGGGAGATAATCTAAGGGATGTGATCGAATGATTTTGGGGTCAACACATACAAATTCCTACCTATTTCTAGTTTAGTTTTATGACTACATTAACCTTTACATAATGATGTTTTGAGATAAATGAAATAAATTATATATGTAAAATCTAGAATCCACAGGAAACTATTAAAAACAACAGGGAAAATTTACTACTAGAAATTTACTCTGCGGATTATTGTAAAAGATACCCAATAAATTTTATAAAGAAATGCAGATCAGAATTATGCATTACAGACTTCTCGTGGGAGGGAGGAGCTGGATATTGCCACTCGCCTTTATAGTTCTCAGTAGTGTTAATGAAGGGTATTTATTTTTGTTTCTAAAAAGAAAGTAAATTATAAAAGTAACATTGATGGGAGGAGGGTCTATAGTTGATCAGTCTGTCTTTTTTTGTTTTTTTCCTTGGTTTGTAATTTTTAAATAATAAAATCAAACAGTGTTTATTAAAAATGAAAGTGAAATATATTACAAATTATTATTACATCATAATATAGAATATTGCAGAAGAAATTGTCTTTACTATGACGGACTTTTGCGCGGTGGACTAATTTTTACTCGTGACTACGAAAACAGGTAAAACTAATCGATAAAAAAGGTCAACCTTCTTTCGCGGCAAACCTCTTCGTTATAACTGAGGTTTAATCTGAAAAACAATGTTCTTAATTACTTGTTTCCACACGAGGAAAGTTAGACATAAGGGCAATTTTGGCACTTCTGCATTTTAGCTGTCACTCGGACTTTATTTGCTTTCCTCTTTTGAAGGCAGGGGCAGACAACCAACCGGAAGTAACAGAATTAGATGTTTTTTTTATTCAAAATGACAATATTAACAGCGAAGAATAATAACAGCGAACAATGTATCGTTATTGAATATGAAAATATTTTATTTAATAATGAAAAAATTTATAAAAATAATTAAAATGTGTTTTTTTTTAAAACGAAAATTTATCATTTAAATGAATAGTCAGTGATTTTTTTATTGTATGAATTAAAATTTTATCAAAATAGTCAAAAGTGATTTTTAAAATGAGAATTTATAATTTAAAACGAAAATCCAACAAACAGTCAACATTGGGTTTTATATATATATATATATATATATATATATATATATATATATATATATATATTAGGTACGTGTAAAATACCTAATATATATATATATATATATATATATATATATATATATATAATAAATTGATATGTAAGCCATTAACAATGCGAGATTAACTTGTATTTTTTTTTCATTAATCTTATATTTCGGAATAAATTCCATCTTCAGAGGTGACCAGTTATTGAGTCATTTTAACAAATTTTTTTTTATCAAAAACAAGAATAACCAAACTTATTTCTTTGTTACTTGATAAAACGCCTCTCTGCACTGGTGGTGTTGGCGGCCATGATTCAAATTCCGGTGTCGAACGAAGAGCCTGGCTAGCTCATGTAGGTAATAGTATTGGTTGGTCGTCCATTTAAAGCATTGTTGGATATGTTAATAAATTGATATGTAAGCCATTAACAATGCAAGATTAACTTACAACTTTGGGATGTTTGATTTTTTTGTTTGTGTGCCTGCAAAAAGTCTATTGTTTTCTGAGGCTCGCTTGTTAAACTACCAATATCTCGCTGATTGAGATTATTCAGATCCATTTTGGGAGAAAAAAAAATTAAGTCTGGCACTTCCGGTTGACTGGGTTGAATGAATGGAACTCTTCAATTACGATTTCTGATCACAGTAAGTGACGGCTAAAATGCAGAAGTGCCCCAATTTTGAATGTGGGGAAAACCCAGCTCCCCAAAAAGAGGTACTCTGAAGTTCAACAAAAATTACAATTGACCCAGTCTAGAATAATTTCTCATTCCCAGAAAAAAATAGATTAAGTGCAGTATCAGAACACAACAGATACTAGACTTTACTCCAAGCCAAAAGAACAATGTTGATAATAATTTGTTGGCGATATTGAATTAGCTGACCTAGACACTGTTATTCCAATACTGTGGCCGTGGGCCGCCATCAATGGATTGTTTCACTTGTACAAAAACGGCCATAAACAACGTTTTAAGTTTAATTTAGACGCTTTCAACTTATATAAATGATTAAACACTAAAAATAATTGAATGAATAAACAAAAACGATTTTTTAAAATTCGAATTAAACAAGAAGAGTACCCGACTCAAAGTTAGCAGCACACGGTGTTCGGTTAGATTTAGTTCCTGACATTAAACTTCATCCGTAATATAACTTACGCTGAGAGTTTCAGTTTCCCTAATTTGTTTATTAAATTGTTAGGTGAAAGTACAGAATAGGTAACAAAGCCCCCTCCCCATATAAAGAATGTATTTCTAAATAATAACGTTATTATTTCAGCACGATCCGTAAACGTCAGAAGAATATTTAGACAACTTTTATTTACATATAGAGGGAGGTTTGTTTACTATTCAGTTAATAAAGTAATTAATAAATAAAAATGAGTACAAAACTAGTCAAATAAGAAGAGTAAGTTACCCAAAACACGAAGTCTTTAATACCAGGAATTAAATCTAACAAAACACCGTTTGCTGCTGACTTTGAGTCAGTTACTCTTCTGGTTTGTCAA
Organism: Sepiola atlantica; assembly: GCA_963556195.1. Taxonomy (NCBI): domain Eukaryota; kingdom Metazoa; phylum Mollusca; class Cephalopoda; order Sepiida; family Sepiolidae; genus Sepiola; species Sepiola atlantica. Next base: position 134,195,832 of record OY744525.1, read on the forward strand.
ATTATTCGAGCACATTTATAGAATAGTATCTCAAAAAGATCTTATACGACATTTGTTTTTTCAAATCATGACCATTTGGTGCAGGAGGGGCAGTCTATTGATGAGGCTTGCTGTTGTAAAATCGGTAATATAATTCAATATGCCCATTTTTTACTCTATACTCGATTATACTACCGGGGAATGCCGTCGGGGCTTCTCAGGCATTTTTTGTTGGCAAGAGTGTGCTAATTCTATGCGTTGGCTAATCACACACTAACTTGTGTCTAAACTATTGGAGAGGAAGTAAATAAAATACTAGCTTATACTAAATTATCTCCCTTCCCTTGCTGATTTATACTAAATTATCTCCCTTGTTGACTCTTCCATTTCTTTGATAACAACTAATTTATCTCTTAATGAAAAAAAATTTAACTTTCAAATCTTTATTTTAATTAATATTTTATTAATTCCCCTTTTGCAAAGAAAACAAATAAGACGAAAGAAATACATGAAGGTAAGTCCGATCACGACCGAAAGTGTTTTCATTGCGCTCATTTTTCGACCGAAATTTAAGTTCAAGTTTAAAAAAAAAAACGTTTCGTTGAAAATGTTTAAATTCGATGCAGTAAAAAGGAATTCAATCTACATTGTTTTGTTTTTTATTGCTTCTTAATTTTCGGATTTTCACTCAAAATAGAATAAAATAATTAAATGAAATTGTAATTTTTTCTAAAAAGTAATTAAATATATTTCCTTTTGTTTCGACGTTTTCTGTTTAAGCGCCAGAAGATGGCCCAAACATTTTTAATTAATTAATTAATTTTTTTTGTGCTTATGTATGTACACCCGGTTTGCAGTTTAAAATAAATTGACAGGAGAACTTTATGAAATACTTACTTGTTATTGAAAAATATTAGCGTATACCGAAAATTACGGAAAATGATAAGTATTTTTATTTTAGAAATTTAACTAATATACGTAGTTTTCAAACGACGCCATTGGTACCCATGCGATTGAGGTAAAACAAAATTAAAAAAAGATTTTCACGTAAATATTCTAAGATAAAGACTACGGTGCTTATTGAGTTCAACCGTGGCCGTCGTAATAGTAGGCCTGTTCACTGGAAAATGACGTCTGCTATATAGTTACAAACGAGATCTGTCGAACAGTCAGATTATGGACATTTTGACCCTCCCTTCACTTAGAAATTCACCAAAATTCAGGAAATCAACCAATTTTAATGAAATTTTCAGTGCTTATTAATTAACGATCGATGAATATAATTAACCCATTACTTTATTAAAAATCTGAGTGCAAATGTATTATTTCGTGTAATTTGCGTAGGCTAGACATTATATTCATACTTTATAATAAAATGGTGTTGTCATAAATTTTTTAATTTTTAAAACATGAACATTTTTCTTTGTAAAATAATTTGTCTGATTTAATATTCTTTTTTTAAATAAGTTCATTCTTTCCGGATTATTTTTAATGTTTGAGTTGATTGTTATGAATGAAAATACTAGTATCAGTTATATTGCAGAGAAATATCTCTTGGAGACAAATCCCTTTTTAGGGGTTTGTATTCTTTATATGAACATTTCATTATAATTAGTTTTAGTTGAATAATATAATTTGCTTTTATTTCCAAAAATTAAATCATGTTTTTGATTTTTTTTAACAAAAAAAAACACTTAAAAAAAAAAGCGCATGAATATATTTTTCATGAAAATAAAGCATCGTAGATTCTTACAATAAGAAATCTTTAAAAATATAGTTCTCATATATTAAGAAAAGAAAAAGCGCCTGAATTCCGTATTAATAACGACCAAATAGATGAAAGCATTTTAATAAATTTATAGTTTCTGAAAGAAAAATAATTAAGTTTATTTTCAATAAAGTAACATTTTGGCCAAAAGATTGTAATAAAATATAGTATCTGAAATTGACAGTGATTTTTTAAAAATAATTTAAAATGTTATAAAACGAAAATAATAATAATAAAACTATATTTTATTACAAGGTTATAATAATTAATGCTTTTTGATTTTTTTAACTTAACATTTTAAAAATAAATCAAACATGAAAGATTACGAATTCATTAAAGTAAAACAAAATCAGTAATTAAAAATAATTAATAGAACATTTATTGAAATGAATGAAAATGTGTTTGTGTTTTTGCAAAACAAAGTTATACAAAATAGTAAACATTTGTAATAAATTAAAACAGTCATGTTTTTTTGGAGGGGGTATTTCAATGAAACTTATTAATCAGTCTAAAATTGTATATTTTATCTCGAAATAAAATTCTAATTTTTTTTTTAAACTTGAAATTCGAACTTTAATCACGGCTCTCGTAATATAATTCAATGGCTTATCTTTGAACGCCATGATGGATTTTTTAAAATTGTCTTTTGCTTCAAACAGGAAATACGTTTAAAAAATTAACAAGGTAAAAATGATTTCCAAGTGAATGAATAATCATTAGGGGGGTAGCCGTGTTTTGGGTTGAGAATAACGTCACAATAGCATGGACAATTTAAATATGATTTCCAAGTGAATGAATAATCCATGCTGTATATGAATCTAGATCAAAGATGGACACATACATGCATACACATTACTGCATGACTAACTTCCGGTCATGATTGATCGTGGGTCTAAGAACCATAACCAATGACATCGCTAGAAGATCTTGAGTCAGTTCAAAGGCCTGCTACTATTACGACGGCCATGGTTCATCTCCTATATGTAAAAAAGGAACTCCTTTTTAAAGGGATGATAACCATTTATTAAAATCTAGAGAATAGTAGGTATGATCAAAAACATGTGCCCGTTCTAATTCAGTCTAAAAAGGCGAAAAATGTAATTTTTCAAATTTCACCAAAAATAAACTAATTGTTGTATTTCGATAATCTTGTCGGCATTAGAAGCGTTCAGAGTTGATCTTTCTTTAAAACAATTGATAACTCAAAATTTTGAAGGCAACCGTTTTTTTTTGTGGGGATTAGGTTATTTCTTTTTATAACACCCCTAAATTAATTATTTTTAAAAGATTATTTCTCCTTGTTTAATATGTTATTTTGTTTTCTGAAAAAAAATAGACTTCTAGTCGAATGAACCCCATACTTTTGGAAATTAAAAAATGGTAACTATAATAAAATATTGCTCGTCGAGAAAATCTTTTTTCTTTAAGTGTTCGCTTAGTTTATTACAGATATGGTAGTAAAAACAATATTGAAAAAATATATTTGTTTTATTGTTCTAACAAATGTTCACAAAATTGACAGCTCAAAATGTTTTATTACCTAAACTTGAGTTCAACTGTGAGCTTCAGTACTTAAAAAAAGGCAACCCGATAAATAAAATGTCTGAAGTTGTTACAAAATTCAGATTTTGGAAAATTTCGTGTTTTATCTTTCAAATTTCGATCCATTTTTACATACAATATCAGATCCGTTCTACGAATGCCTAGAAGTGATACAAAAATAGTTATCGATCTTGGTTATTTCGTTCATATATAAGTGGGCCAATCAAGAACGGGGACTATTTTGATGATTATCGCAGTTATGAACTTCCATTGTTCTGAAAAAAACGGACGTGGCTTAGTAATGACGTTTTTTAAACGTTAGCTGCCAATCAGACGAAATTGGATCATCTTTAACAGAATAGTTAACAAAGCGCCCACTCCCATGTTAAGAATGGGTTTCTAAATAATAAAGTTATTATTTCAGCAGCGAAAAGTATTCTCATTATTCTCCAGCTGTGTTTTTTTTTTGTACTTCTGCAGTTTATGGACCATGCTGAAATAGTAACATTATTATTTACAAACCCATCTTTAACATGGGAAGGAAGGTTTTGTTAACTATTATGTTGATTTTAATTGATGGTTATCTCCCTTTTAATTAACTCTTCTTAAAAAGTGAGTTCCTTTTTTACATATAGGGGTTGAACTCAAGAAGCCCCAATTCGACACATCGTGTCACTCCATCGTAAAATCGTTAATCTTATTCATATTATTTTCTGTTAAAATTTTAGTCACTCATTTTCAATAATTTTCGGTGTACGCTTATATTTTTCAATAACAAGTAAGTATTTCGTAAAGTTTTCTTGTCATTTTATTTTTAATTGCCATATTTCATAACCGGGTTTACATACGCAAGCACCTTTTTATTTTTACCAAAAGATTATTGAAAAAAGAAAATCTACCAAAAAGTCAGAAAATTATTCGATTTTTGCAACATACAAAAAACTAGAGTTGGGAAATTAGTCCAAAAGAATTAACTTGGGTTTACCTACTCATGTGTGACGTATTTGTGTTTAAAACAATTTAATATTTAATAGAAAATATAAGAAAATGAAGTTACGTTAATATTGATCCTGAGTAAGTATCATCCGTCGGCCATTTTATTTCTTTTGGAAGTAAGGTTACGACTGGAGCAGATAGGTTACATTTTAAGGTAAATAAGGGCTTCTGTCATATCAAAGAACCCACATTTGATTTTTTTTTAATAAATGGCTTGAATTAAAGATTAAGATTCAGAAGCCAAACATTCAACCTTTATTTATCTTAAAATTAAACCCTTCCGGTCGGTGGTGACGTCACTTCCGGAAGAAATAACATGGGTGATGAAGGATTACTTACTCAATACTTACTTAATATTAACATAACCTGCTTATACGTCCTTGGCATTTTTACTAGGAGCAAAGTGTTGTATCTTTCTGATACTACACTTAATCTTTTCTGTCATCTGTCAGTGAAGGAGAAATCCTTCTAGACTGAGGCAATTATTTTTGTTCCAATCCAGAGTGCCCTATTTTGGGGAACTGGATTTCCTCACAGTAAAAACCGATCTTGTGTCTTACTCTGTCCTCGTGGGGATGCAATTAAATAGGAACATAGTTTACAGAACAAAATAGGGTGAAAAAAAACAAATAAGCAAAAAATAAATCTTACCAAAGGCAATAAAAGTTACTTTTTTACCTACTGTGATAACTTTTTTGTGTTTTAAATTAATTTAATGTTTTTATTGCATTTTAATAATCCGATAAAAGTATGCTGGATTTTACCTCATTTTTAAAAATGGTGAATGACACCGGAATTTGCTGAGGTCTTTTTCTGTAAACTTAATTTTCAAGAAGTAATCAACAAATACCTGTTCCAAACACCTTATAATTTACTTTTCTACCTAATTAAAAGGAGAAAGGTAGAAAAAACTGATCAAAGTTTGGGGACAGTTGCAAAACTAATGTCAGCAATCTTTTTTTTTTTCATTCTAACGTAGCATATTTGACCGAACTTTTTGATTGAAATAAAAACGTTTTAAAATACTTTAAAACACACAAAAAATATCCAGGTAAGTAGGTAGAGACTCTCTATTGGCCCCTTTGCAAGAGGCAGAGACTAGTGGTTAATATAAAGTATTTATTAAAAAAAAACAGATTTGTAAAATCACATGATTAACTACCTCTTTCTTTCATCATTATCATCTACTTTATTTGTTGAATCAGGCCACAATTATTCCTCTGTTGAGGGTGGGGCCTGATTGTCTAGTCTCATTTCGGCTAAACATAGTTTTTAAGGCAGTTTCACGGCTAGATGCCTATCCTTCACCAACTTGACCACTTTGGCAACCCAAGACCTCCACCATTCCCATCTAACTAGGGCTGATGTGATTTCAACTTGAGCATGCACAAATATCACATATTACCTGTGAGTTGCCGTATACACTACTGTCACCCAGGTTGTGACAGGCCATCCAAAGATAGCATTTGCCACATGTCCTATGGCCAGTGATTGGATTGGTGAGTGTTGGGATGTGTACACATACCAGTGGGCCTCTCACACAGCACCTCTACTTCCAGATCTCTAGCCAATTTGCCTGAGGCGGCAAGGAGCCCAGTATCTATCATGTACAACACAGAGATTTTGCCAGACTCTTGTCGGTGAAGAAGTTATATACCAACAGGGAAGACTTATGCGCTCAGCTTCCTTTTCGTCTGAGTACTAGCTGGCGGATGAGTCTGAAAGCAGTAGGTGGGAAGCTTATGCAACCACATCTACACACAGCAACACCACTTTACACATCACACAGAGCTGTGACATATACTACCACACCACTTTAAAGACAAACGTCTCTCTGAACAAGAAAAGATTGCAAGACAGCTGAAATAATCAGTGGCACTTTTGCATTTTTCACACCAGATGGAGATGGGCACAAATCAGTAAGACTACATGGAGTTTTATTTGGTTTATGTGTTTGCAATATAGTCTTCAAGCATACTGGCAACTACATTTCTAAGAACTTCTTGCAAGGCTTAGCATTTGCAGAAAGATCAGTGATTAAATTGTTGTCATCGAGTGCTGACAACTTTGGCACTGTTTTGTATTTAGTTTTATTTCTAAGAATAAGTTATTTAAGTATCATGTATTATAGTATTAGATACGTAAGTATAAATTATATATATATAGATATATATATATATCTTTTTTCAATTTGCTTTTTGTTTTTTCCTTGGAACAGGGTATCCTATTTGATGCCAGACAATCACTTGCTATTTCCAGGACTGAGATATCTTTTTAGGATTATTACCGTCCCTTTAAGCGTCATTGTTTAGATCTCTCTTGCATTTGGTTCAACGGGGATATTTGCCAGGTAGTTTTTAAAATTCTTTTTTATTAACCTGGGAGATCCTATGATTACTGGAATAATTGATATTTTCAAAAAATGCATAAGACTTTGCTATTTATACTTATATACTTCTCCCTCTCAGCTCTGTTTAAGCCAGGATAATTTGGACACTGACTTCAAAGTACCACACCCAAGTTTAATGCACTTTGCTCTCCTTCTTTGACATTCTGTTTTTTTACTTTGACAGCGTCTAATCTGCAGCTGCACTAATCATACTTGCCCAGAAGATAGCTTTTGTCTCCCAGCAGTAAATCACAAGTACACGTGTCTGCAATTAGTTAAGTATATGCATTCTATACAAAGAAACATCTAACAGATACATTGGGATAAATCATCAACAATGTTAACATGTATAGACTGATACAACCTATTGAACCAGATAACCCAACTTCTCCCATATCACTAGGTTTAACAGCTCCGGTTTCTAAGTATAGGCGTAGGAATTGCATAGTCATGGTGGATGGTGGATGACTTATTTACAACAGTTCTTTCTGGTATATGTTCTCAGGACTTTCTGCTACACTGGATAATGGGGGTGAATGTATGTTTTATTCACATACTATATAATAAGGATTCCATCGAATGGTTCCCGGGTTTTACGAAGCTAACCCTCTGCTAATCAAAAGACTTAGCAGAATAAAAGGGCAGAAAATAGAATCCAAGATCCATGAAAATGGAATCCAAGATCCAGATCTTCCAGATCATTGTTCTATATTTTGGTTTCGATGGAATCTTAATTGTACAGTATTTAAATAAAATATATAGACACTCTTGTATAACACAATCTCATATTTAAAAATAATTTATGTAGGCAAAACATCATCATCATCATATTCAGGTTAATGTCCATTTTATATGCTGGCATGCGTTGAATGGCTTTTAAGAAATTGAATTCAAAAGTAACCTATCTCTAGGGGAGGTCTTTATTCCTCTTTCTCTCAGGTCAATTTTTTTTCATTTCCTCCTATGTTTTCTTTGGAGGGAAAAGGCAACATCAGAACATATTAAGATAAATGACAGCCTTATTGAACACCTGGGAACAAATGCCACATAGAAATACCTCGGAAAATGTAATGGTTGAACATGAGAAGATGAGAGATAAGATAGAAAAAGAATACACTAAATGACTTAAAAAGATCCACAAGTCAGAACTTAACCCCCAAAATAAAATAACTGCTATTAACCTGCTTGTAATTCTTCTCATCTCATATGGTTTAGATATTATTGACTAACCAAAATGTAACATAAATAGGTTCGATACACAGACATGGGATCATATACCGAAATCAATTCATGGACAGGATATACCTGCCATGAAAAGAAGGAGGTTAAGGCTGCACTTAAATCAACAATGCATATCAAGCCACAATAGTAAGAAAGTGGCAGTACATCAAAAGCTCCACAGATATGACAATCATCATGAATATCTATCCCAAAAACCTCAATCAAAAAGCTTGCTGAAAACTTTGGTAGAATGATACTGGAGAATACTGCCGAGGTCAATGACGAACTAACAACCCGGATTGCAAGAAAGAAAAGAAAGAAATATGCAAAGGAGATAGAGACAAGAAAACAAGAATCGACACAACATAGGAGAGCAGAAAAGTTGATGGAGGAGCTTAACCAAAAGTATATAGACAGGGAGGCTTCACTCTAATGGATTAAGATGATAGACATCCATTTGATGAGGAAAGAATTATTATAGTCGGACAAGACCAAGGCTCACTAATGGATTAAAAAAAATGGCTTACCTACAAACAAGGCCAGTGTAGGTTTTGCCATTCAGTGATTGAGAGCCTGAGCAATCTAATGATTAGATGCCAGATCCTATTGGCAGGTAGACTCTATACTGTTTGCCAAAACAAAGTATATAAATACCTCCATTGGAAGATCTGCAGAGAGATGCAGCTTGACGGATCGTCAAACACCTGGAAGCATGGTACGTTGAATTACTTGAAGTAAAATTCACAAAAAGGAAGAATTTCAATGCCAACTAGAAAGAATTGTAATGCCTACTAGACACTGTCTTTGAGAGTCTAGTGTTTCTTAGTACAGGGGTTTGCCAGGACAACCTGCCATGAGGATACTTCATCTTACAAGTAAACCCTGACTGAATATTCAAAATAACATAGTATTCGAAGCCCAAATAAAATCCCGTAAGTATGGCTACCCACTGGCTATTACTAGTGCACCTTCTTCAAGTGATGTTGCCTTTACTAACAGCATTAAGCTGTATACTCCATCAGACCAGATGAATTCTTGCCTTTGAACCCAGTAAGACCATGAGACCACGAGAAAGATATATTATAACATAGTTAACTAGTCAATTGGGGAGAAAAAAATTAATGTTCTTCACTGCTTTACTAAGTGAGATAAAGAAAAAACTTTAATGGAACGCTTGGATATCTATGTACCTCATGAGTCGCAGGAATGGTCACCTTAATTTCTTAGAACTTACACTGAAATAAAATGAAAAATAAAAGAGAGATTGTCACTGCTACTTTACTGGCAGAAAAACAGAAAGAAAATAAGAATTAACAATCTACTGTTTATGGACGATCTGGAAAAAAACACTTTGTCTCTGATAGAAACTGTAAAAACATCTGGGAGCATGGACCTTAACCGATAACATTAAATAAAAAAGTTGTTTTATGACAAAGAATGAAAGGTGGGCAGATGCATAATCGACAAGGCCATCAAGCCAGACATTGTTATATGGAACAAACCTGAAAGGACTGCTCTAATTATTGATGTAACCGTTCCGAATGACTTTGGCCTCAATAGAGCCAAAATACAAAAAGATCGCCAAATATCATGACGTTAAAAATGACTTAAAACAAAATTGTCTCTGAAATAAATAAACATTATACCAGTTGTGGTAGGCGCAACTAGCTTAATTAAAAAATATCTAAAAAATACCATCTCTGGAAGACATTGCAATAACAAAATACAGATAGCAGCCCTTAAAAAGACAATGTCTTCCATTATAAGAACCCTCGGATATAAATTTAAATCATAACAAAATCAAGTGTTAGCCCCGTGATCTCTTTCAAATGACTGAAGTAAAGTGAAAAGAGAAAGTTTGAATGCCTACTTGACACCGTCTTCGGGTATCTTAAGTCTCTGTATATACATGAAGATACTTCACTGTACAAGTAAACCCTAACATAATATTAAAAATAATACAATATCCGAAGTCCAAATAAAATCCTATCTGAGTGGCTAAACACTAGCCTATACAGAGATGTAAGGGTCTAATGTGAATTAGGAGCCAGATTTATAGGGGCATCCTAAATGGGGAGTTGTGCAGCGAGGTGTTTGTTCACGTTACATTTAAGTTTTTGAATGTTGGTACAGTTGGGGAAGCAGAACAGGGAGGGAATTCCCAAAGCAAGCGGTTTGAGGAAAGAAGCTATTTAAATAGAAAGCTTTTCGGCATCTGAAGACCTCTACAATAAAGGGGTGGGATTTTGCTGCTTGTCCGGTTAATCGTGGTATGTACACTGATGGGGGCACAAGTGCAGCAAGTTTGTTAGAGCACATTCTGTTAAAGTATTAGTAAAACAAGCAGAGGGATGCAACATTGCGGTACTGATGATATAACGTCCGTGTAATGGTTGTATCCATGGTGTTGTTTTGGTGGTTATGAAATTAAATTCTGGTTGTCGAACAAAGAAACATGGGGCATGCTGGTATTTTAGAAAGATGCGTCGTTCATTTCAAAGCATTGATAGGTAAGAATTATTAAAATTGGAAATAGTAGCCTTTATGGTGCAACTTCTCCAAGTGTTTAAGTAACAGCTTGATACTAAATACTTGTCCTAGAATCCAGAAAAAGAACACAAGAAAGATAACATAGTTAAGTGGTTAATTGTAAACACCAGGAAGATCAGATTTAAGCGAAATGAAAACAGAGAGAAACTTCATTCTTTCAGAGCTTGAGGCTCATAATTTACAAGATAATTAAGTGATGCATATGCGATTCCATACTGGGGAGAATAGAGTTTGTATTTCTTACTAAACAGCATCCTCGAGTGTCTTCAGTCTCTCTGTACAAGGGTTTGTCAGGATAACCTGACCTGAAGATAATTTACCCAACAAGTAAAACCTCACCAAATATTTAAAAAATAATATAGTATTCAAAGCACAAATAAGATCCCCTCACTATGGTTATAAGCTGGCTCACATGGGGAATGGTGCACTTTTTCCTGGTGATATTGCCTCAAGTTACAGCACTATGCTGGATACTCTACCAGACTAAAACCCGGAGAAACCTTAAGACCACAAGAAAGGTATACTATAACATAGTTAACTGCTCAATTGGGGAGAAGAAAGTTAATTTTCTTCATTTGTTTACTAACTCAACATGTGAGAGGTAATAGAGAAGGTAAGAGATATCTCTATATATAGAGATCAAGTGTTAGTCCCATGAAGGGCCCATTTAATTTCTAAGACTTTATACTGAAGTAAAATGAAAAAAAGGGGAAACCTTAGTCTCATTAGTCTCCCATCTCTCAATCTTAAGCAATGTCCATTTAAAATCACTATTGTTCTTATATACAACAAAACAATATTTAACATTATCTTTTAAATACCTAATACAAAAGAATAACTAGTGTTAAACACTTTCTCCAATAAAACATTTCTGTATTAATACGTGTACATCATTTTATCTATTTTCTTTTATATGTTAATGGTTAAATAAAATCTCTCTTTCATTCACAGGTAGCAGAAACAATACAGACACATGAAAGTATCATATGAACATATATGATCTAGAAATCTTGTTCTGACCTAATGAAGCAATGTTAAAGCAATAACGAAAGAAGATTATCAATTTTCTGCAAAATACATACTGCATAAAAACATGGATAAGCACACCAGACAGAAACCTCATGCTTGTGAAGTGTGTAGCTCATCATTTTCAACAAAGTCTGATTTAAAGAAACACATTCGTATACACACCGGAGAGAAACCTCATTCTTGTGAAGTGTGTGGCTCATCATTTGCAACAAAGTCTGATGTAAAGAAACATAATCGTATACACACTGGAGAGAAACCTTATTCTTGTGAAGTGTGTGGCTCATCATTTACAACAAAATCTCATATAAAGAGACACATTCGTATACACACTGGAGAGAAACCTTATTCTTGTGAAGTTTGTGACTCAGCATTTACAGGAAAATCTCAGTTGACTATACATATGCGAAGACACACTGGCGAGAAACCTTATTCTTGTGCAGTTTGTGGCTCATCATTTATAACAAACTCTCATTTAAAGAGACATATTCGTATACATACAGGAGAGAAACCTTATTCCTGTGATATTTGTGAGTCATCGTTCACTACAAAATTTGATTTAAAGACACACATACGTGGACATACTGGAGAAAAACCGCATTCTTGTGAAGTTTGTGGCTCATCATTTACTACAAAATCTCAGTTAAAGACACACATCCGTATACACACGGGAGAGAAACCTTATCACTGTGAAGTGTGTGACTCATCCTTTGCCAAAAAAATTGATTTAAAGACACACATCCGTAGACACACTGGAGACAAACCTCATTCTTGTGAAATATGTGCTTCATCATTTATTAAAAAATCTGAGTTAAAGACACACATTCGTACACACACTGGAGAGAAGCCTTATAATTGTGAAGTCTGTGCTTTATCATTTTCAACAAGATCTATTTTAAAGACACACACTCTCACCCACACTGGTGAGAAACCTCATTCTTGTGAAGTGTGTAGCTCATCGTTTACAAGGGCGTCCATGTTAAAGGTACATATGCGATCCCACACTGGGGAGAAACCTTATGCTTGTAAAGTTTGTGGCTCATCATTTGCAGATACATCTAATTTAAGGAGACATATGCAAACACACATTAAATCCAAATAATTAAGGGAACGGCCCAAATTCTTTTAAAGGGCACTCAGATCCTCTAAATAGTAGATTTGGAAGAATGCCCCATCCTTATGCTAATAAAAACAGAAATAAGAAAAATACAAAAGAGAATAACTTTATTCTTCTAAACTCTATGACTCATAATTCACAAAGAAGAATTACTAGAGAAAACCATTGGTCTACATATGTCTATATTGTGTACTTATCTAACACTGGTCTATGACTCATCATTCACAAACTAATATTGCTACAGGATAACATTCTTATTAAGTATATATCTAATCTATTCCTATGCATACATAATTTGAAATTTGACTGATAAATTTCTTTTATTCAATCATCATCATCATATTCGGTTTAATGTCTGTTTTACATGCTGGCATGTGTTGGACGGCTTTAAAAAATGACTTTTAAAATAACCTAGCTTCAAATCGATTTTTATAAATTTCACCCATGTTTTCCTTGGCCTTTCCTTGTGAATTTAACCTGCTCCCTTAACTATTCAACATCAACTAACCCACGAAGTCTCGTCCATTCAACGTGACAATACCATCAAAGTCTACTCTTCTGTACACATCTCCTTATACTGTCCAGATTTAATCTTCCTCTGAGGTCATCAGATCTAAGCCTGTCTTTAGCACTCACATTACACATCTATTGTTTAATTCTAATTTCATAAAACATTTTCCATAAAGTATAACAAATCTCACAAAGGTAATAAAAACAGTTCATCCTATTGAGTCGAACCGATTTGTCAAAAAAGCCGAGCCGATATATCAAACTGTCCACCACTGCTGCTGCTGCTGTTTTCTGTCAAACCAAAACATCATTAACTCTTTTCCTGTGACTCATCATTTACAAAGAGTAATTGCAAGAGAAAAATATTCTTCTAATTAAGTCTATAGTTTTTCGTTATCTAACACTGGTCTATGACTCATCATTCACAGGATAAACTTCTTATTAACATTATTATCTCATCTACACAGACATAATATGTAAATGGTCTGATGAATTTCTAAAATTTAATAAGTGTGAAATAAATAATTTCAAAATTTTTCAAACAGGCAATTCTGTTTTGTTTTTTACCTACGAAATTAGGTGTATACACAAAAGAAAATCGTATTTATTATACATGCATAATTTATTATACATGTTGAATCTACAAATTGTGATGTGGAAGTACCAGGCAAACAAACGTTTACTTTCCTCCAAATTATGTAATAAATTCAATGTACCTCTACTTTTAATATACTCAAAAGTATTTATTTCAGAACACTGATGAGCATTGAAAAATAAAATAATCTGTTTGGAAATTAAGCTCAAAACAATAGTGATATTCTGTAAAAAAATGTTTTTCTTGTATGTGTAGGATTTGTGAAAATTAACATGTCTATTTCTGGTATTGAGTAACCAAAGTTTTGCTCTAGATTGTACAGTTAATTTACTAGTTCCTGTAGCATATAAATTATCTAAATAAAGCGTTTTGTTAAATACATCTTGTTAATGTCCTCACTTTTACATCAGTAGAGTGCAACATATTAATTATAACAGTGTCCAAGTTATCTTTTAACAACATCTAAATTTGATTATTTATATTATTCTTACAAAATTTCCATCAATGTAACATTCAACCTTTAGGTGCCTCCCGTCAAAGTCTTGAATTTTTATATCGAAGGTTGCATGAAAATATAATTTCAAAATGTTTCCAGGAAAATATATTTATATACATAAAATGAAGTTGATATTTCCCCTCCCAACCAAGTTAGACCAGACTATAAAACTACTGCAACGAATGCATCGAAACAGTCATCTAATATTTTCGACCGTGTTTCAAGAAAATTAAACTTCTTTTTAAAACTAAAACCAAATACATTAGCCTCTCCCACATAGGTATCCCAAAAAGAAGGTTTCGAATTATATTCCCGCTAAGAATTAAGTCCTCCCACAAAACTCATTAACACAGGCTAGCAAAAAGCAAAATACAGAAACACTGCTTTCAGAATTCGCAAATCAGCCAATCAGCGATCGCTAAACAACACCTTCACTCATGTAATGATTACAAGGTAGGTTTATTTTACTCATTAATTGATTTTCACATCAATTCTATGTTTAACTTATAGTTACAAAAATATAACAAAAAAATTCACTTAAAAACTAAACAAAAACACGACTTAAGAATAAACATATAAAATAATTCTACGCTTTATTTATTTACAAACAAAAAAATCTTTGTACTTCTACAGAATTTTCTTTTTCTTGAGTTTTGCAAAAGTCTGCTTAGTTCGCTTTTGTTTAACCTCGAAATTTTACCTTTATGAAACAATGCAATATATAGTTTGCATATTTTTTAACTTCTAAATTTTATCTTTGAGAAATGGTGCAATATATAGTTTTCCATATTTTTAAACTTCAAAATTTACCTTTGAGAAATGGTGCAATATATAGTGTCTATAATTCGCCTTTGAGAAATAGTGCAATATATAGTTTTCCATATTTTTAAACTTCAAAATTTACCTTTGAGAAATGGTGCAATATATAGTGTATATAATTCGCCTTTGAGAAATGGTGCAATATATAGTTTTCCATATTTTTAAACTTCAAAATTTACCTTTGAGAATTGGTGCAATATATAATGTCTATGATTCGCCTTTGAGAAATGGTGCAATATATAGTTTTCCATATTTTTAAACTTCAAAATTTACCTTTGAGAAATGGTGCAATATATCGTGTCTATAATTCGCCTTTGAGAAATAGTGCAATATATAGTGTCCATGTTTTCTTACTTGTAAATTTTACTTTTGAGAAATGGTGCAATATATGCAGATCATTTACATGCATTCTTATAAAATATTATAATTTGTTTAAATAAAATTATTGAAAAGACTGAAATAAAAAGGTTTTCGCCTTTTGAGAGCTTTAAAATGACAAATTCATTTTATATCACAGCTTTTTATTTTATCTTTATAAAACCTTTTTCTGGTTTTTCAGCCATCTCTTTCTCTCTGATCTAAATTTTTCAATTTATATATATATATATATACATATCTGTATATATATATATATATATATTATATATACAGACATGAAAGAAGTAAATAGGTACCTTTATTATCATTAATTATGAAGACTGCTATCAGAGTTTCCTGGTAAACCTAGAGAAGATACTATTGATATTTTTCAATCACTGATGAATTGGAAAACCACTCGGTTAAGAGTTTAAAGTCAAATCCTGACATGTGTGATAATTTGACAGTGATTAAGTTCAGCTCCATATTTTTTTTTACTTATATTTACTCAAAACAAGGCTCATTGCTACTGAGAAATAACGGCTACTGTAAATTAGGAGTCAGATTTATTGGAGGCATAATAAGTGTGTAGTTGTGCAGCAAGATGTTTGTTCACATTACATTTAAATTTTTGAATGTTGTTACAGTTGGGAGAGCAGGGAGGGAATTCCAAAGGTAAACAGTTCAAGAAAAGAAGTTATTAGAGTAGAAAGCTTGGACCTCTACAATGAAGAGGTGGAATTTTGCTGCTAATCTGATTGATCAAGTGTATTTACGTTGAGTGAACACAAGTGTAGCAAGTTTGTCGGGACACATTCCATTGAAGTATTTGTAAAACAGGCACAGAGATGCAATATTACGGCAATGGGACAGGGGCTGCAGCTTGGTAGACATTCTGGGCCCTATTAGATTAGAGACTCTTTTGTCACTGTCTAAGCGGGAGAGACTAGTTGTTGGTGTACCAGCCCAGATGTGGTACCAATACTCCATGCATGGGCAAGTGATGGCTTTTTAAAGATACAAGATACTGACAGGTGTGAGAAGTTTAGTAGCCCGGTAGAGACAGCTTACCCTCTTTGCATCAAACTTGGCAGTATCTTCTATGTATTGGTTCCAATTCATGTCCCCTGTAAATGTTAGGACGAGGAGTTTGAATGTTGGTAAGGTTTTATTAACCTATAATTTGGCTCTTCTGAAACTCTGAAAATTCTAATACTTTTTGGGGACCGTGTCTTACTTAAATGGTGATATATGACAGGTATATTGATATATGAAACAAAAATTTCTATTTGAGAAGCTGTGCCATACACAAATCAAATCAAATCTAAAACATTGCCAAAAAGAAAGAAATATTTGCAGAAAATTTACATGCATTCTTCTATAAAATTTTAATTTGTTTAAATAAAATTATTGAGAAAAAATAAAATAAAAGGTTTTTATATAATGGTAATTTATAGAAGGCAATACAATGTAGAGGTGTAACGGATAAACACGAACTGAAGCAAATTAAGACAAAAAGGTGGAATGAGATTTGCAGTTTCCACCTTTTTTATTAATACAATATATTAGAAAAAAATATATATTACAATCTTACTTGCATCAGTGTGGTTCGATGGAAGTTCGGTATAATATGATATTTCGGGAAGAACATTTCCCTTCTTCAGATGTGTGTTCAACCTTAATTCAAACATGCACAGGAAGGTCGTTGGCGATGAGGCAGAAAATTAAATAGATTTGAAATCTAGTTAAAATTTAAAAATCTTACTTCAAATCCATTGTTCGTTTTTTACTTTATTAGTGTCAATGTCAATATTAATATTTTTTATTTTTTTTGTTTTTTTATTACGTATATTTTATGAACTTTTTATTTTAAATTTATTTTTTATTTATCCCCTGCTCGTTCAGGGCTACTCAGCAGAAAATGAAATGGATTTGAAATCAAATTAAATTTCGTTTATTATTAGAGATTTTCAATTGTGAGTTTCATTGTCATGTGAAAATGATGTTTAAACGAATACTTTCACTTAATTTAGATTATTTGGACTTCTGTTGTTATTTTGGATGCTATTATCACAAAGTTTCAGCCTATGTAGCCTCTGACCTTTTTCAGGTGGGTCTTGTGCAAACTTGTCGAGATTTTAGGCGGAATCCCAGTTACATGTTCATAATACAAGTTTGTCACATGCAAAGCAAAATAATAATTCACAGGCAGTAGGTTGTTTAAATAAAGCGTTTATTGAACGTGTGTGACGACAATGAAACAGAGCACATTAAGACATATACAGTGTGTGTATATATATATATATATCGTACATGTATTGTATTAGTTTCTGTAAATGTAAATCCGTAGAAACTCAAGTGTTTATAAAATGTGCTCAATAACAAGTAGAGCTGTTTATAAGTATAAATTTTTATTTATACAAACATTATTTCTCGAAAATTCTTGGTCTGATGAGGTTGACTTTCTGGGAAAAGTGCAACCGAAACATGTATGCACATATGTAACCAATAATGTTTGTATAAATAAAAATTTATACTTATATATATATATATATATATATATATATAATGTGTGTGTAGAGTTGAAATGCACATGGGAGAATATGTTCAATAAAGAAATTGTGTACGTGAAAATAAAATGTTCTGGAGAAGAAATTGTCTGTAGGAATATGAATGCGTGTGTGAAGAAAAATCTCTTACTGAGAAAAACGTGCTAATGAATTTGAACACGTGTGATTTTGTGCGTCATAGAAGGAGACGAGCAGCATCTCTGATGACTACCGTATACCGGGGCCGGAACTGAAAAAGATACCTGTCTGACGTTGTGCACCGGTTTATAAAACCAAGAAGGGCAGATAACTCTGTAGTCATCCTCCAGCGCAACCTGACAGTGAAAAGCGATGCCTACTGGCAAACCGGTGCAATTATGTTTGAGAGGGGGAGATAGCTGCTACAAACTGTTAGTCTGACTGAACAAGAACAAGTAAATATTATCTAGCATTATTACTGCATTATTACTGTATTTGAAAGAACAACGCACAAAAAACGTCCACAAATGAAGAAAAAAGTGCCCTTTCACAATACAGTGTTGTGTCACAAGACAGCGTCGTGTCAAGTCACTCACAATGATGGCAAAAAAACTTCAAATTCTATTCTCTAGATCTGACCCTCAGCGACTACTTTGTGTTTGCAAACTTCAAAAGAATGGCTAAGGAAAGAGATTTTGTTCTAATAAAGAAATGATATTGGAAATTGAAGCATATTTTGAAGCAAATGGAGAATCGTTAGAGGAGTGTTGAAATCTGTGTATCACCCTTTATGAATAAAGTCGAATTGTGCCCAAAAGTTGCTGTATTATTTGGTAGACCAGGTTTTATTGAGTGATATATTATATCCAGTTCTTTTATTTCTAACGTGGATGGAATTTGATTTGTTTTTATTTCCAGAAAAGGAGAATGCATTCTTTTATTACCTAGTATGATGCAGATGAGATATCACCAATCTAGATGACTCTGAATAATTCATACCTCCTTGCAGCCCAGTTTTTTTTTTTTACTACATTGACTTCTTTATAATGATGTATTTTGATAAATAAAATTAATTTAATATGTACAATTTATAAGACGACGAAACTATTAAAAAACACAACAGGAAGAAAAAATACTACAAAATTTTCTAAAAGAAAAAAATTATATGAAAAAATAAAGATCAGAATTATCTATGTAAAATTTATTTTGTAATTTTTATATCAGTTTAACTAATTTAGTTTTAATCCGAGGTTATTTGAAGAATATTGTAGTAATAAACTAATTTAACTTATATTTCTGAAATTTTGAGATGAGGATTGATAATTTTGATTATTTGTATTATTCAGACTACTGTTCTCATCTTGGATGTTATTTTTACAATGCTTCCGCTGATGTAACCTCCAACCTTCTTCAGGTGCTTCTTGCCAAACTTGGGAATCTTTATGTCGCAAGGACCCGTGGCACAACGGATAAATGTGCTAAGTGTAATCATATGTGACAGTATTCTGGAGGTTGAAGGTTCAATCCTCAGTGCAGACGATTACTAAGAATAGAATTACGAATTACTTAAGACTTCTACCCGGTCATGATTGACGGAACGAGAGCAAGCTAATTCCTGCTAATTCCATGCTAACGACAAAAAGCTGACCGTCTCCGAGTGACAATGCCTCGAATAGAAACACCTGTTATCGGTAAATCTCTCTCTCTCTCTCTCTCTCTCTCTCTCTCTCTCAAATGAGGAATCATTTGTAACCCTTAGGTTGACAGTTCGAATCAGCCTCACTGCATCTCATATTTTTGTTCAAGGGTTTTACGTACAGCACAGGCGATTCTTTATCGTTTATTTCTGGGAGATCGACTTTGACAATTACATTTTGATAAGTATGTTTGTGTTATTGCGGTATTGTCTAAAGAAGAGATTCTTCCAAATTTTAGACCAACTTCGAGACTTTATTGTGCTAGAAAGGATGTTTCAGTTTATTACATTAAGATGATGACATCTTAAAAATATTTTCAATGTGTTTGATTTCCCCGTAGATGAGAGCTTTTATTATTCAATAACCATATAGATTATTATTATTTTTTTATCTTACTAAATTACCTCCCTTGTTGACTCTCCCATTCCTGTTATCACAGAATAATTAATCTCTTGAAGTCATTTAATTTTAAAATCTTTATTTTAATTAATATTTTATTATTTTTATTTCCATTTTTGCAAAGAAAACAAATAAGACGAAAGAAATATATAGAGGTAAGTCCAACCACAACCGAAATTGTTTATATTGCGCTCATTTTACGACTGACGTTCATATTTAAATAAACGTTTCGTTGTAAATGTTTAAATTTGACGCAAGAATAACAACTAGCTGGGCTCGTGTTAATTACACGAAATGATGTTTCCTATACTAATTATCTTGTTCCTAACCTATACATGTTTGAATAAAATATGATAAGATTTGACTTGTATATTTATTTTTTAAAAATGAACAATACATGAACAATTTACAAAACTTCTTTATATACAAAATTTCTAGTGAACGTAATATTTCGACGACTAAACCTTACTTTGTAAATGCTTTAGATTAAATTAAATTTGGCTCCAGTTCATGAGTAGCATACAAAGATTTGGAAGGTCGTTGATTTTGATGTAAGCGTGACACACAAAATAACACACACGCTATCGTATTAATATGTGTCTTCCCGGTCGTCCCCCTCCCTCCCCCCCTCCCTTCGATGTAGAAAAAAAATCTTAGAGGTTGGTTAAGATTGAACTATAAACCAGCCGCGCCGACGTCAAAAACCGACGTCGCTAACCGTTGCGCCAAAGGGAAATACTTGAAAAATTGCGAAAATTAGGTGACTTGAATGCTTTTGCAAATCTAGGTGCGGCACGCATGTGCAGAGCTTTTGATGTAAGCATGACACACGAACACACACGCTATCATATTAATATATAGATAATAATAATAATAATAATAATAATAATAATAATAATATAATAATAATAAGAAGAAGAAGAAGAAGAAGAAAAAAGTTGACGGAAGTTTAGTATAGTTAACAACGAAAAAGAAAAGAAAGGAACAAATATACAACAAATAACTCTTACCTAACGATGGGAAATGTAAATAAAATTCGTTAATCTAAAATGGCCGTCGATATTTTTGCTAATTTCAGACTTAAAATATGTTGGGTTTTTTTTTAAGACGGCAAACCAGAAGAACCCTTGCCTCAAAGTTTGCAGCAAACGGTGTTGTTTCCTGATATTAAAGACATCATGTTTTAGTTAGTAAATTCGTATGAATCAACATGGTATAAATTTGTTTACCAGCTTCATCCCTAAGTGAAAGTGGTACTGTGGAACCGGCTGGATTTGAACTTGGCACCCCCAGGTCGTCAGTCCGTGTCGTTATCGACTTAACCACCCTTGTCTAAGTTTTTTAAAAAAAGTAATCAAATAGGTATTAAAGAAAAGCAGCAAAAGTGTTGTACTAATTTTTATTTTTAATAATTTCTTTCACAACGTCTCAAAGTGGTAAATTTGTCGTTTCTTATTCAAAATGGCGAACAACTCTGACGTTAATGAAACGTCTGCTATTTTCCTACTACACAAATGAGTAAGTAAACTCAAATAAATTGTTTTGGACTTATTTCAAATTTACCTTAAATTATTTTAAAAGAAAAACAGTGGGGAAATTAGTCCCAAATAAATTATTTGGGTTGACTTACTCATTTATGAGGTTGGAAAACAGCAGACGCTTCATTGGCGTCAGTAAGAAACGACAAATTTACCAAATAGGTTGTTTGATTTTTTTTGGGGGGGAAAATGTAATAACATTTTTTTGTTTTTATAACCAATAAATTATTTTAGAAAAATATGTATTAAAATATGTGATTTGATTTTTTTGGGGAAAATATCAAATTCTTTTTTTGAAACGATGCTCATTTGGGTTTAGTACATCTTGTACTTTCCTATGCATAATTTATCACTTGCTAGCAGTTAAATATAGTTTTATCACTTGCTAGCAGTTAAATATAGTTTTATTTCTTGCTACCAGTTAAATATAGTTTCATCACTTGCTAGTAGTTAAATATAGTTTTATCACTTGCTAGCAGTTAAATATAGTTTTATCACTTGCTAGCAGTTTAATATAGTTTTATTACTTGCTACCAGTTAAATATAGTTGTATCACTTGCTAGCAGTTAAATATAGTTTTATCACTTGCTAGCAGTTAAATATAGTTTTATTACTTGCTACCAGTTAAATATGGTTTCATCACTTGCTACCAGTTAAATATGGTTTCATCACTTGCTACCAGTTTAATATAGTTGTATTACTTGCTACCAGTTAAATATAGTTTTATTACTTGTACCAGTTAAATATAGTTTTATCACTTGCTACCAGTTAAATATAGTTTTATTACTTGCTACCAGTTAAATACAGTTTTATCACTTGCTACCAGTTAAATATAGTTTTATTACTTGCTACCAGTTAAATATAGTTTTATCACTTGCTACCAGTTAAATATAGTTTTATCACTTGCTACCAGTTAAATATAGTTTTATTACTTGCTACCAGTTAAATATAGTTTTATCACTTGCTACCAGTTAAATATAGTTTTATTACTTGCTACCAGTTAAATATAGTTTTATTTCTTGCTACCAGTTAAATACAGTTGTATCACTTGCTAGCAGTTAAATATAGTTTTATCACTTGCTAGCAGTTAAATATAGTTTTATTACTTGCTACCAGTTAAATATGGTTTCATCACTTGCTACCAGTTAAATATGGTTTTATCACTTGCTACCAGTTAAATATAGTTTTATTACTTGCTACCAGTTAAATATAGTTTTATCACTTGCTACCAGTTAAATATAGTTTTATTACTTGCTACCAGTTAAATATAGTTTTATCACTTGCTACCAGTTAAATACAGTTTTATCACTTGCTACCAGTTAAATATAGTTTTATTACTTGCTACCAGTTAAATATAGTTTTATTTCTTGCTACCAGTTAAATATAGTTTTATTACTTGCTACCAGTTAAATATGGTTTCATCACTTGCTACCAGTTAAATATAGTTTTATCATATGCTACCAGTTAAGTATAGGGAAAATGAAACTATCAAAAACAAGGAATCTGAAACTTTGGTCGGAAGTTATATTGCTGAATAAGTTTAATATCAGGAACACAATCTGACCGGACACCATTTGCTGCGGCTTTGAGTCCTTTCAGACTTTTAGATGTTGAATTCTTCTGGTTTGCAGACTGCGTCTCCTGCACCAAATGGAGATTATTTGAAAAAAAAAATGTTACATAAAATCTTTTTCAGGTAAAATTCTATAATTAAAATTTTTTAAAGTTTGCTGGAATAATTTTCATAAATTTAATTTTCATAAATTCAATTTTCATTAATTGATCACTGAAAACAATCAGATAATTTAAATTAAAAAAAAACTTATTTTTACAAATTTAATTATGTTTAGTTTTAAATCATATATATCAGCTTAAAAACGTTGTTTTATAAGTACTTCAGCTAACAATTTAATAAACCAAATAGTTAATCACCCCTCTCCCCATGTTAAGAATGGCTTTCTAAATTATAACGTTATTATTTCAGTAAGTACGTAAACTGCATAAGTATCTTTTAAAATTTATTTTCTTACTAATTCTCTGGATTTTCCTTATGGCTTATGGTTACAAAAAAACAAAAAAAAATTGTTTGATTATCTCCCTTTTCAACAGACTCTTCAAAATTAGAGATAAAAATTTAATCTACCCCAATAATACAGAAGCACCGTTTACATATTATTGACATGAGTTTACTGTCTCTTCCTTCCTCTTACTTAATAAGAGTTCCTCACTCGACCGGGTTGGTACTATTTATACTCTATATAGCAGACATCACTTCTTCCCTCTCTCTGTATTAAAATTGCTTCTTTTTTCTTCCGAACTGTTTCTTGCATACCTTCAAAACGATCCTTGACCTTTTTGCTAGAAGAAACGTTTAGTATCTTCTAGTAATACACGTCATCTTTTCTGTCCTCGGTCATTGAAGGAGAAATACTTCTAGGGGCAATTTTAATTTTCGTCCCAATTCAGCATGACCCTTTTGGGTGGTCTGGATTTTCCCTACATTACAAACGGACCTTGTGTCTAACTCTTCCCTCGTTGGGAGGCAGGTAAATGGGGTCAGCGTCTCGGCAATGTTATTTTATATAATTGTTTATTTTGTTTGTTTATTATGAAAAATTTTACAAAATCTTTTATTAAAACTATGTATTTTTCAAACTTAATTTTATTATGCTTGTAAATAAATATTTAATATAACTTTCCATCGTTTTTATTAATAAAAATATGCATACTCAATGTCTTTTTCTTAATTTTAACTTAGTTATTTTGTGTGCTGCCCTCTTAACACATGCATGAACAGAGGATAGCGTGGTTCTTCAGATTGGGAAAGTTATCTCAATTTCACCTTTTTCTGCCATTGGCTACTCACACTTTGATTTACGCCGGTCTATGGGTCTGTCCTGTGCAATTCTAGGAGGTCCACCCTCCCAGGCTTCGCCCCCCCCCCTCTTTGAGGAGGAGTAAGTTTATTGCTTACTGCCTGAGGCGCCTCTACCGGGGAATGCCGACGGGGCTGCCTAGGCAATTTTTAAACCCCACTTTCCCGACCCAACCTTGGGTCACATCTTACTTGTGGGAGTAAGATAAAAACTGGCCTTGTTCCTAACTCCTGGAGATGAGTAAATCAATACTCACACTTTGATATTTGAGACCACAAACTCTTGTTGATTTTTTTTTTCAATGGATGGGCATTGCTTCGTTCAAATATAAATTAAAGATAGCTCATTACATTCCCTGTAATGTCTTTTTTTTCAATCTAAACGAGCCACATTCCTACTGAGACATAAAGGGATACTTTGAATTAGGGATCATAACTAGAGGGAGATCCTAAGTGGGGAGTTGTGCAGTGAGATGTTTGTTCATATTACATTTTAATTTCTGTATGTTAGTACAGTCAGGAAAAAAGGGAGCAAGAAAAGAATTCCAAAGGCTAGCAGTTCGAGGAAATAAGCTGTTAGAGCAGAAAGCCTTCTGCCATCTGGGGACCTCTACAGTTAAAGCGTTGGATTTGACTCCTTGTTAGGTTGGGAGTATTTACATCGAGGGGGTTCCAGTGCTACAAGTTCGTTGGAGAATATTCCATTGAAGTACTTGTAAAACAAGGACAGAGATGCAACATTGCGACGATTGGATAGGGGTTGCAGCATGGTTGATAGTGCGGGACCTATTAGATTCAAGACTCTTTTCTGAACCCTGTCATAGGGAGATACTAGTTGTTGATCCTCTATCCCAGATCTGGCAACAATGGGCGAATAGTGGCTTTGTAGAGATATAGGATACTGGCAGGTGTGAGAAATGATTCTAGCACTGTAAAGGGAGCCCACCTTTTCTACAGCAGCAGCCGTGACAATGTCTTATATGTATGTGTTCCTATTAATGTTGCCTGTGAATCTAGGTCAAGGAGTTCATGTGATGAACTCAGGTAGGGTGCTATTAACAATAGCAATTGGTGGTTGAAAATGTTTCTTATAATTGTTACATTCTAAATTTCTAAAGTTTGATATTTTCCCAAAATATAAATAAAAAATAGGAACTTATTAAATATTTTATTTTGAATCTTTTTTAGGTTAAACTAGCACAAAAAAATAAAAATAAAATGCTGAAGCATCAAAAATGGAAACTATCAGAGGAAGAATTTTGAAAAAGTCAAGTTTATAATGCGAACTAAAGTTGCATCTTTTCCAAAAATGTAATTTAATAAACAGAGCTTATTAAATATTTTATTGTTTATATTTTTGAGGTTATTTTATTGTTTTAACATAGATAATTATATTAAAAATAATCTTCATTTTTATTTTATCATATATGTACTGTTTTCACACAAACACATACTTTTGTTGGTAAAATAATTGTTTTTCTCTCTTATGACAGTTCTCTCTGAAAACTGAAACTCTTAATTTTGTTGTGAAGGCTAAGACTCCAATTCATGAGAGAGTAGGGGAGTTAGATGACTTTTGTTTCATCAAAGAAGTATTTTATGTTTCCTTCCTTCCATATGCACAGTCGCTGTCTTTCTCATAATTTTGACTTTCTTAGTTGAAACTTATTGGAGTTGTTTAGGAAAAAAGTTGTTGTTTTTGTCCTGTACTCTCTTTCTAATAACATAGGAGGTAGTGGCACCCGAGGTTGGGAAATTAATCTTGAGTTCAGCTTTTTTTTACATTGGCTACTTGCATACCTGTTTAATATCAATGCAAAATATGTTAAGAGTTTTTTCTGAAATTCTCACTGTCAACTATGTATTGCTTAAGTCACATGAAAAATGTAAGACATCTGGTAACAATGCTGGGGTAAGCAGCGTTATTTTGGAGCTTTCCTACTGGATTAATTCCTCTATCAAGACTTGATAATCTAGTCTACCCTACTATTAAACCCATAGCTATTACAGTGTGCCTAAATTAACAGTAAGTAGTCAACATTGATACATGTGCTTCACATTGATATTTAAACAATATAATTTTATTTATATGCTTATATATATATCATCTCTTCTTAAATAAAAAAAACAAGTTTCATTATTTTGGAAGGAGTTCGGATCTAAAGGGAAAACCCACACTTTTTGTAGTAACAAAAACTAAAAAATTGCTAAAAATCTATAAGTTCTTGTTTAAGGACTAATTTGAGAAAAAAAATCTGTACTTTGAAATGTTGAACATTTGAATTACATTGAAAAGAAACTTTACTCCTGTCAAGTATGTGAAGCTTTGTTTTCATATGTCAGCTTTAATTAAGCATATTCAAACACATACCAAAAAGTGTGAGCCACCTGATATCAAGTTGCAAAATTATGTTGGCAGATGGCTCTTATACAGCACGACATAATGGAGTGTACAGCTACCTCCACTGGACCATCTGTAAGAAACTGAATATCAGGTGTAGCAGCAGACACTGGGAACATCTACCTGAGAGAACTGTGGGGAATGAGACATACACCATCCATTATGACCATGAAATCCCCACAGCTACCTATCTGGATAACGCAGCTGTCAAACCTGACATTGTTTTATGGAACAAGAGAGAGAGTGGCAACTTTGGTTAAGGTCAGTGTCCGTAATGATGGGGGCCTAAACAGAGCTGAAAGGGAGAAAATAACTGGTCTAATGTATGATATGAAAAGAAACTGGAACCTCAAAGAGATCTCCATCATTCCAGTTATCATAGGAGCCACTGGACTCATGAAAAAGAACTTAAAAAGTATTTGGCAAGTATACCTGGTGAACCAAGTGCAAGAGAAATCCAAACAACTGTACTCAATGGAACAGCCAGAATCCTGAAAAGAGCTCTCGGTTGGAGTCTGTAAATAGCGGGTGATCGTATGACATTTGGAAGAACGCCCCGTCTCCAGCAAATGAATGAAAAGAAAAAGAAAAAAAGAGAGTTTAAATGCATACTAGACAGTGTTTTCGGTTTCAGTTGAATGTTTTCGGTTTCTCTGACATGAGGATACTTCACCCTACAAGTAAACCCTGACCAAATATTCAAAATAGCAGAGTATTTGAAGCTCAAATAAAATCCTTTTGACATGACTTCACACTGGAAAGTACACCTCTTTGTAGTGATACTACCTATAGTAACAGCACAAAGCTGAATATTCCACCAGACCAGATGAATTCTGGTCCTGCAATGTGGTAAAACAAAAGAGAGACCACACGATAGATAAACTGTAACAGTTAAGTAAGGGTGATAAAAATTAGTGTTCTTCACTGCTGTACAAACTCCAGGTTTGAGATGTAAAGGAAAACTTTAATCGAACAATCAGATTTATTTGTTTCTCATAGAGCTTCTTAGTTTTCGAGATCTAACTTAAGTCAAATGAAAAAAAAGAAAAGCCATTTAATCTCTACACTTTAGAATAGTGTATTGATTCTCAAATCATAAAAAAAAATTTTGAAAAAATTACCAGTTCAGTTTTTACACTATTTATGTTCCACAAAAGTGATATTTAAACAAATATACTTTTGTTATTAAACAGTGTTTTTCTTCCGATGACAGTTCTCTCTAAACACTGAAACTCTTAATTTTGCTGAAAGAGTAGGGGAGATAGATGACTTTTGTTTCATCATAATTTGGACTTTCTTAGTTGAAACGCAGTATAGAAAAAAGCTGGTTTGTTGTCCCCTCTCTAATCACATAGATTTCAGCTTTTTCCCCATCTCCATTACTCATACTGGGATTGTCTTGGCCTTTTGGCTAAGATCAAAGTGTAGTATCTGTTCCGATGGATACTGCACCCCATAGACTGGTATTGTCTTGGCCTTCGGGGCTTGATTTATGCCGGTCTGTGGGTTTGTCCTGTGCAGTTCTAGGAGGTCCACCCTCCCAGGCTTTGCCTCCCCTCTTTGGGGAGGAGTAAGTTTATAGCTTACTGCCTGAGGCGCCCCAACCGGGGAATGCCGACGGGGCTGCCTAGGCAATTTTTAATGACCAGAGTGCTCAACTTCTCGAGTGCTGGTTTTTCTAATCCGACTTTCCCGACCTTGTGTCACATCTTACCTTGTGGGAGGTAGATAAATAAAACTCATACTGGGATTGTCTTGGCCTTTTGGCTAAGATCAAAGTGTAGTATCTGTTCCGATGGATACTGCACCCCATAGACTGGTATTGTCTTGGCCTTCGAGGCTTGATTTACGCCGGTCTATGGGTTTGTCCTGTGCAGTTTTAGGAGGTCCACCCTCCCAGGCTTCACCTCCCCTCTTTGGGGAGGAGTAAGTTTATTGCTTACTGCCTGAGGCGCCCCTACCGGGGAATGCCGAGGGGGTTGCTCAGGCAATTTTAAACCCCACTTTCCCGACCTGACCTTGGGTCACATATTACTTGTGGGAGTAAGATAAAAACTGGCCTTGTACCTAACTCCTGGAGAGGAGTAAATCAATACTCTATACATGTCTGTTTAATATGAATACAAAATATTTTAAGTTATTTTTGTTAAATTGTCACTTTCATCTATGCATTGCTTAAGTCTCATGAAAAATTCAAGGCATCTGGTAACAATGCTGGGATAAGCAGCATTATTGTAGAGCTTTCCTACTGGATTAATTGCTCTATCAAGACTTGATAATCTAGTCTACCCTACTGTTTAACCAAGTTTTGAGGTTATTTTATAGTTTAAACATATTACAAATAATCTTCAATTATATTTTGTTATATATGTACTAATTTCACATAAAAATATACTTTTGTTAGTAAACATTTTTTTCCTCTGACAGTTCTCTCTGAAAATTGAAACTGTTAATTTTGCTGAAAGAGTAGGGAGAATAGATGACTTTTGTTTTATCATGATTTTGACTTTCTTAGTTGAAACTCAGTATAGTTGTTTAAGAAAAAAGCTGTTTTTTGTCCTGTCTCCAATCACATAGGGAGCCGTGACCCCCCAAGTTGGGGAAATCATCCTGATTTCAGCTTTTATCCCTTTAGCTACTCACATCTGTTTAACATCAATACAAAATATATTTTGAGTTTTTTTTTTATATTGTCACTTTCATCTATGCATTGCTTAAGTCTCATGAAAAGTCCAAGACATCTGGTAACAATGCTGGGATAAGCAGCATTATTTTAGAGCTTTCCTACTGGATTAATTGCTCTATAAAGACTTGATAATCTAGTCTACCCTACTATTAAACCCATAGCTATTACAGTGTAAGTGAATGCAGTACATCATGACTAAACAAACACTTAGCAGTCAACATTGGTATGAGACTACATGTGCTTTTTCCACACATGATATTTATACAATATAATGCCATTTGTATGATTATGTATTTTATTTCTTTTCAATTAACAAAGACTTTTTTGTTTTTGGCAGGTGTTTGAACATTGAGGGAGACTGGCAAAAAGGCAAAACTTACTATAATATACATTATCAAATGGATGTACTTTTTCTATTAATTCTAATTTGAGAAACAACTATACAGCAAGTAAATCTGTATTTTAAAAGGTTTGATATATGAAAAGGTACATGAAGAGAAACCACATTGAAGAGGAATCATACGAGAGAGAAACATTTTTTCGTCTAGTATTTGAAGCTTTGTTTTTATATAAGTTGACTTTAATCAAGCATATACGAACATATAATTGAGAAAAATGTGAATTTTATTCATGTGCATCTTTATTTGTGCAGAACTCCAATCTAAAGCATTATATGAAATCGTACACAGACGAAAATCCATATTTTAAAGTATAGTGTTTTAAGCACTTTTCGAAAGACATTGGATTTTGAACTAACACGCATTAACACCTACATGAGAATTATAAGTGTGAATTTTTCTTTTAGATATGTCAAATCTTGAGAAACCCATGCAACCAGTCACTGGAAAGAAACATTCATGTGACTTGTGCAAATCTTCCTTTGTTAAAAAGTCAAGTTTAAATCGACATAAACTATACCACACTAAAGAGAAAGAATACACTTGTCAACTATGTGAATCTTCTTTTATAACTCAGAAACGTCTGGTGGTACATTTGAGAAGACACACTGGAGTGAAACCGTATTCATGTGAATTGTGCGAATCTTTCTTTTCAGATAACTCAACTCTTATTAAGCATATACGGACACATACAGGGGAGAAACCTTATTCATGTGATTTATGCGGATTTTCATTTGCACAAAACTCGAGTTTAAATCGTCATATGAAAACCCACACCAAAGGAAAATCATATTCTTGTAAATTGTGTGAGTCATCCTTTTCTGAAAAGTCAAATTTGCTGAGACATATGCAGGTTCATGCTAGAGAAAAACTATATTCTTGTGAAGAGTGTGGATCTTGTTTTTCGGATGAATCAGATTTTAAGAGACACATGCGAATACATACTTATGGGAAACTTTATTCGTGTAATTTTTGTGGATCTTCGTTTGCTGAGAAGTTGAGTTTAAATCAACATATGCAATCACACAGTGGAGATCGGCCATATTTTTGTGAAATGTGTAAATCGACATTTTCTGTGAAGTCAAATTTAGTAAAGCATATCCGGACACACACTGGAGAGAAACCATATTCGTGTAAGACGTGTAGATATTCTTTTGCAGAGAAGTCAAATTTAACAAGGCATATTCGAAGAAATTCTTGTAAAAACTTTTTACCTTAGGCTGAAATTATACATGGTGATTATTGTTATCAAAGAGCACTAGATCAATACATCATTGGAAAAAAAGTTTAATTCTGTCAAAACTTTGATCAAAGTCTTAAAAGTGAAAGGTCAAGATATTATAATATGCAGGACTTCACTAACTACAATACAGACCAGATAGTGAGTATTGATTTACTCCTCTCCAGGAGTTAGGCACAAGGCCAGTTTTTATCTTACTCCCACAAGTAAGATGTGACCCAAGGTCGGGTCGGGAAAGTGGGGTTTAAAAATTGCCTGGGCAGCCCTGTCGGCATTACCCGGTAGGGGCGCCTCAGGCAGTAAGTAATAAACTTACTCCTCCCCAAAGAGGGGAGGCGAAGCCTGGGAGGGTGGACCTTCTAGAACTGCACAGGACCGACCCATAGACCGGCGTAAATCAAGCCCCGAAGGCCAAGACAATACCAGTCTATGGGAGGGGGGCAGTATCCATCGGAACAGATACTACACTTTGATCTTAGCCAAAAGGCCAAGATAGTGAGTATCTATAATGAAGTGAATGGAAGTTTTACCAGAAGTGTGACTTTCCCCTTTTCTTTGACCGTAACCTCTGAACCAGATATCCGAACTTTAAATCAGTTCTAAGTTAGATCCTAACTTACTTCTTACCTTCTTCAGATGCACCTTGTCGAACTCATGAATCCGTACCGAATTTCCAATAAAACCCTGTATCCATTGAAGTAACTTGTTAGTCATGACCCGGTAGAAGTCTAAAGTAATTATTAATTGCATTCTTAGTGTATTACTTAAAACTTATATGCAGTCATAGTTGATGGAACAAGAACAATCTCCTCAAATGGATAAAATTCTGTTTGAAATTCTGTACAGATTCCTGAGCAACAAGGTGCAGTTTAAGGTAAGAGGTTACATCAGTCAGAATGTTGTGATATTACCATCCTAGATGAGAATATTAATCTGAATAATCTAAACTAGCGGAACCCGTGTAAATTACACGAAATGATGTTTTCAATACGGGTCCTAATGTAACAAAGCACCCTCTATTTGTTAGTAAGTTACACTTGCTTTATTATGAGCCACCCCCCTTCTGGGTAAGAGTTAAATAATTGTTTGAAATAGTAACTCGTGTACGATGGACACTGCCATATCTACTAAAAAAGGTTCATATGCCATCCTTTCAAAAAAAAAACAACAACAAAATAATACTGGCCGATATCCTACGTTTTAAGCAGTCAACGTAATTAAATAGACAATGCCATTAAAAACGCCAACATAAAAACAAAAAATAGTTTTAAGAAACACAAAACAGTAGTTTTTAACCAGGTAATAAAAAATGTATTATTTCTTCCCCTTCCCCTCGAACTGTAGAATAAAAATCTTAGAGGCTGGTTGGGATCGAACTATAAACCAGTCGGGCCGAAGTAAAAAATACCACCTCGCTAATCATTGCGCAAGAGGGATACACATATAAATATGCCTAAACGCAGGCTAGTTGAATGTTTTTAAAAATTTAGGAGCGGCACACATGCGCAGAGCTTTTGCCGGAAGCGTGACACACGAACACACACGCTATCGTATTAATATATAGATAATACAATACAATCCTCATCTCAAAAACTGGAGAAAGAATCAATCAAATTACAATCGTTATCTAAAAAATTCTGAAGTGGAACATATGTGTAATTGCGATTTCCATTGTAGTTTTAAAAAATTTTAAAGTGTCTATCTAATTTATTTATTTATATATTTATTTACTTATAAACTTAATAACATACACGTAATAATAACCCAAAACGAATTGTTTCAGGTAATTTCATTAAGAATTATGTTTTCCTTGATTTTTCATTCACAAAACTCTGTTCATGTTAAGTTAGCACTTTCTAGATGGTGACCCTTATATTCTTACAAATGTTATTCATTTCCATTAATATCTAATATGCATGGACTCTTCCTGACATTATGAATTGTGAAATCTGTGGCAACACATTATTGCTGTACTTTCTATAAATAAAGTGTGACTGAGAAGTCACTGAGGGATTTTGAACTTGAACAGATTCTTTATTTTTTATGGTACCTTAATGGAATTTTAACTAAATATGATGAAGACAATGGAGATTTATTTGCATGAAACAGAAATGAAAAAGAATTTATTTATGAAAAATTTATTGAAATCATAAATGTCATAGAGTAAAAAATAACATAGTGTGAAAAAATATTATTTAGAAATTTGAAAAGAATTTAGAAGCATTTAAACTGTCGAATAGAAATGCATTTCTGGTTAAACAAAATCTAAACAAATCCTCATGTATTGAGAGTGTTAGAATCTATTTACATCTAATAATTGTATAAATAGAAATTAAAACAACATAACCTAAGCAAAATTAACTGCTTCAGGATAATTTGATTTATAACATTTTTAATTTATTTATATATTTATTTAGTTTTAAACTTAATAACATAAACGTAATAATAATAACCTGAAACAAATTTTTTAAATTAATTTTTTTTAAGTTATTAAAACCAATTTTTCGGGTTTTTTCATTAAGAAAACAAAACAAATTACTATCCACCGGTCTTAGTAAGCTGACGTACTTTATTTTCAGATAAATACCGGCATCAAAGTGCCGACGTCACTTTGATGTAAAAATCTGCTGCCGTGACTTCGTGCGGTTTCAATATTATCCTAGAGTTTTGGAGCTGGCATAGTCAATTCCCTGGGAAATTTGAACCTCGCATAATTGATAATAAGGACTGAAATGGTATCCATTTCTGTAAATGTGAGTCGAGATGCGATTTGCATGAATGGCTAAAAGCAAATGGCTTGAATAGCCACCCTCTTTCTTTCTCCGGTTCATCGGGATACACTCTCCTCTTCACTTTAAAAACAAGTTAGAGTTTTCACAGTATGAGGAGGGGCAAGTGCTCGATGATGTAGTGTCGTACATTTGGAAACGACACCAAGTGTATCTTAATTACCTCCCTTACATTCTGTAGTTATCTCCCTTGTATATTTCTCATGCATATATAAATAAATGCTTATGTGGATTCATCCTCTTACGACGAAGCGATCGGAAGCACAAACATCAACTATGTCTCTCTTATTCATTCTGCGTTCTTACTTGCATTGTTGTGTATATGAAACTATTACGTCGCGAGCCGAATACTAATGGATTCACATGACAAGCAGCAACGCTACAGACACTTCACAATTCTTAATTGTCATTCATGAATACAGTTGGACATAGTCCTGGTGGAATCTGCAGCAAGAGCATGTTAACTCTATTTTTCAACCAAGGAAAATCATTTTACAGCCAAGATCTAGCAAGCCTATGGCAAATAAACAAAACCGGTCTGGTCAACAAAATCAGAGTCCTGCAGAGATCCAGCACATCTCGAGCACCTTCTCTGTCTGTCTGTCTTTCCGTCCTGGAGAATTTTAGTAAACAGAAGAGAGAGGGGAGGGGGGCTCGAGTAATTAACATTTAATTAATTAAGCTTTTCAAGTCAGCGTTCATAATATTTGTATACCTTTAGAATTAGGAAACTATTATTAATCAATTAATTTACATTAGATAACATTATTATTATTAGATTACATATAAACAAAGAAGAACGAAATTTCAAGACGAGGTTGCGATTAGAAGTGAAAACGTGGCAAGAATCTTACTTAAATTCATATATTTCAACAGCCTTATATACCGTTAGTAAAAGTCGTTCAGACACTAGACGGGTTTTGTCATTTACATAATACATTTTTTTAAACCTTCAATTAAATTCATATTTAAAAAATATACACTTATAACTGCTATTATCAAGTTTACATATGTATTTACAATATTTTCCGATAAGGTGATATTAATAAAAATTATTCATACAATTAATTAAAGCCATTTTCTTCATGAACCAGCGTGTTTTCTGAACCATACTTTCAATGGTGATTATTGTTAAAATTGCAAGTCTTTCTTGGCCTTTTGGCTAAGATCAAAGTGTAGTATCTGTTCCGATGGATACTGAACCACATAGACTGGTATTGTCTTGGCATTCCGGTCTTGACTGGTATTGTCTTGGCCTTCGGGTCTTGATTTACTATGGGTCTGTGCTGCTCAACACCACTGCCCCACACGCCTTTGGCCTTGGGAGTCAAAAAGAAAGGAACACTTCAATACTCACATAAAAGCTCCCTCACCTAGCGCATACCTACACACACACTAACAGAACAGGGTAAACCTACACATATTTACACAGTGCCACACATATATTACTCACACATGCATATTCACACTAACAAATACACATACACATCCTTAGCTCTCGTGTCTGATATTTAGTGAACATTTTCGTACCAAAAAACACAAGTTGTATAAACGTTCCTCGAAATGAACATTTACTGACTAAGAATGACTTTTATATTCAGGTAAAATTAGAGTTATATAAATGTTTTAATTAATGATGTTTTTCTTGATTTTTCATTCACAAAACTCTGTTCATGTTAAGTTAGCACTTTCTTGCTAGTGACCCTTCTACTCCCTTAAATCTTATTCATTTCCATTTATATTTAATATGCAAGCACATTCGTATATATTTCATTTCCTTTGCCATTTACAACCAACATGTTATAATTTGTATTCATTGTTTTTGGTAAAATCTCAAAGATGCCAACGTCGCCTAAAAATGGCCCTACCAATGCCAAGGATCATGCAACAAATTTTCTCTTGCTGCAGATTCCACCAGGACTATGTCCAAGCGTATTCATGAATGACAATTAAGAATTGTGAACTGTCGAGCACCTGCCCCTCTTCATACTTTGAAGATTTTATAACGACTTGCAATAAATGTTCAAAATACTAACCCATATAGAAGGAACCATTGCTCCATTCATCCTTTCCTCGCAAAAACCTAGGACAAAGCTTTTAAAATCCAGCAACTATCATATACTATCATTATAATCATCTAGTTATGGTAGTGTAATGGATCAAAATAACTTTCTCATCTTGCTCTATCCTAAATCACATGTGAGTCCTCTGCTAGTTGCTTGACATAAGTTCTGTGAAGTATCCCAACTGCACTGCTTCCTTGTTTTTACATCCATCAAAGAACCTCACTGAGAATTTGATCCTCTAGCAGCAGTAACCAGAAAATCTGGTTCTCTCTCTGATATCCGAAGAAGTTGTCCTTAGAATTCCTTTCTTGTGGGGTGCTGCCTCCAGGATATTTTAAGAGCAGATCTTAGCATTCTTGTGTACACACCATCAATTTTCCTTTCCAATATTTTGGTGAAAGTCCAGGTGCTACTTCCATATCCAAGAACTGATGTAACAATGGCTTAAAAAAAGTCATATTTCATCCTGATAGGAAGATTGGACTTCCAGATTGCTTTCACTTTGTCCAGTCCAGGCTTTGCTGATTCTCATATTTAGTTTACTCTCTGTGCAATTTTCCTTTGCAACTTTACTGCCAAGATAAGTAAACTCATCAACATTTTTAGACCAATCCCATTTAGGACGAGATATTTCCATGTTGGCTCAGGAGAATGTGATGTTTTGCTTGTGCTAACAAAAATCCTTCTGCTTACTTCATTTACCGTTTTCCATGCTACTACGCTGATTGTCTATTTTCCAGTGTAGACAAGATAAACTCTATCTTCCCTTCTACATATGCCTCTTTCTCCTTTTAATAAGTGCTAGTAAGGGAATTTAGAGAATGCAATAAAATATATTATTTTTTATTTATAGAAGGGCTTTGTTTTTCTTTCAGTTAACAATTCTTTGGTTACAAAAAAAGTTGTAATTTCAAATCATGTGGTCCTTATTCTATAGGAGCGAATCTTTGTATAGAAGGTAAGACCAACTCCTATAATATTTTTTTTCACCAAAAGGGTCGTCAAAGGAAACAAAAACAAAGGTCTTCTATAAATAAAAAAATACTAAATATATTTGAGTGATTTACACTGTTGGGTGTAGGTTGCCGGGAGTTAAAAAACTGTCAAAAGGAAGTAAGAAAGGTTCGACTGGCAAAAGATTTTTTTTGAGGAATACATCTCCAACTTGCTCGCCGTAAAGCTGATCAGAGTGAGCAAGAAGACATCTTTCCCTGTTGTTGTCAGGAACCTCTCTATGACTGCTGTGTAAATATCAAAGGATCTGGAAGTAGTCCTTCAAAGTTGCGGTTGAAAGTAATACGTCGAGGAGTCTAATTGGTCATCATGTGACCCAACAACCTCACAGGTGCGTCTCTCTGTGAGAGGAAAGAAATGTCAGTGTTCATGACTGCTACAGATTTCAACAGATTCTATTCTATGATCTAAAGAGACAGTGTCAAGTGTATCACATGCTGCTGCACAGTCGATGCCACTGTTCACGCATTTTTATTGATTAATATGTAATCCAATTGAACCTTTGCACCTTTATGTATGCTGGTGTTATTAGATCAGGCCGTCTGAAGATACCGGCTTCCTGTCCACACATGCACCACACATTGCAGTATTTTTTTCTTTTCTCCTTTCCATTTGAATAAATCAACCCTGTTCAGCAAAGCCAATAACAAAAACAAAAATTTTCCTCTCTCTGAATATAAATAATTATCCTACCTATGGAGTTATATTTGACAACTTTATCCAGCATTAAATAACTCATAGATGGTTGATATGCCATAAACAAAACCAAACCAAACCTTTATGTATATAAATATCCACAGCTTACCAACCAAGTCATTT
Organism: Sepiola atlantica; assembly: GCA_963556195.1. Taxonomy (NCBI): domain Eukaryota; kingdom Metazoa; phylum Mollusca; class Cephalopoda; order Sepiida; family Sepiolidae; genus Sepiola; species Sepiola atlantica. The sequence continues at coordinate 134,233,647 of OY744525.1, forward strand.
TTGATAGTTTGTGTTCAGAGATATGAGACCATTTCCAGCGATGAAGTTATGAAAAACATCACAATTTCTAATTGTAACATCATGATAGATGTGCCTGTGAACATTCTCTTTAGCTATTTTCTCATTCATGTCACTTCCGAGAATCAAGACATTATGCTTTTTGTACCTATTGTATAACCACGGATAGTTCGTAGTAAAACATGACATCATTATAATTCACCATGTTTGTTGGGCTGTAACAAGAAATTGCTGCTACTGAAGGGTTCCCATTGAATGCAACCACTATCATTCTAGGACAAATTCTTTTGATGCTATTAAGTGCCTTCGATGCATGTGGACTGAGTGACATTTCTACACCGCCAACTGTAGAATTATTGGAGGTGTTTAAAGCAGAGGCAGATAAATAAAAAAAACACCTGTTTTATGAGTCAAGATGATTTAGGTCAAGTAAATTGTGCAAAGGCGATGTTGCTAGATGCAAATAAAGTCGTGTGGAATAGAAGAGGCATTTACCTCTGGAAGTTGGTTTATTGAGCTAAGTGTTCATACATTGAAAGATGACACTTTGTTTTATTTTTTACACTTTATTAAATTTGAAGACCTATCTATTGCTGTTTCAGACTCCATAGTGCGCTTTTCTAACACTGGTTGAAGTGTCTCTTGTTCAACTATATGGTGATCAATGTGTTTTGAGCGTTTAATTTGTGTATTAGTCATATTAGATCTTCGGATAGCTGCATTTTGTCTATGGATGCCATCCCTATATGCAATGCAGTAGTTCTTTCTTTTAATGATAAAAAACTAAAGAAAAAAACCCATGTTATCTTCACACTTGTTCAGTTCAACTGCAGACAAATTCAACCGAACGAGGAACCCACCAGAGAACAGGAACACTGCAGCTACAACACCCAGCATGCAGCTAGAGAAAAACAACAACTTTGGAACCAGGAGATGCTGTCTTCATAAAAGACCAGGGAAGTTGTGGCAAAACACACCAACCTTCGTTGGTTTCCACAGAAAACGAAATTTTCAAGCACACAACCTGGTTCCAACCCCATATAAACTGAAAAATACACAAAGGTAGGGATCTCAAGTCCTATAGCACAATGCCAACAAAACACATCACAATCTCCTTATCCCAACACCACTCGTCAAATCTCAAAGAACAATAAAGAAAAAAAAAAAGGAAATCCATCTCATTAACCCTTATCCTTGAGTAGTTTTTGGCCTTGATAAGTTGAGACACATCTCGAATTAACCAGTAATATCTGGTGTAGTATTTAGCCCTTGTCGAGCTATGCTGGATTCTTCTGGAGGAGGAAGGTTACAAGGAATATCAAATTCACAACTGGTCATGGGAAGATGACATACAGTGCCTAGCATTGCCAAATGGTCACCCATCTGATACTGGCCAGGCTCCAAGTCGCTTAACTTCGATGATCTAACGAGAACCGGTGTGTCAACACATGTCTATTAATATAAAGTTTAATATGTGTATATGTTTATATATTTTTATGTACGGGGTTCACTTTTGAGCTAATTAACAAATTATTATGAATTTTGCAATACAGATGCTAGGCGTAAGGTATCGTAATGTGGGCTATATTTAGTTTAATTAAAAGGGGGTGGATACTTTCGATTTATGTGAAATTTTAACAATAAGTATTAAACATCAATTAATAACTATTTCCCAAATTTCAGTTTTTTGGAGCATTTCATTTTTTTTTGCTGTGGGGGGGGGGGGATGAAATGGAAACAACCTTCCATTTGAATGTTCAGATATTTCAGATTTGTATTAAATTTACTCCATAGTCAACACCAATAAAGCAAGGTTCCCTGACTTTCAATTGATTCTTTAGACCCATTAAGCTTTAAATTTTAGACATTTTCTTGAATCAAAATCATGTAATGGATTTTGAATGAAATTTAAATAAGGATTCTAAACTTAAGGTTTAGTAGCATTATATCTTGATTATAATCTTAAGGAGATATAAAAGTGGGGTAAAACAAGTATTATTTCAGTTAATAAAAATAAGACTTGACTTATAAAAACTAACCATAAGGTATCTTTTACTTTATTCCGCAGACTCGTGAACGGGGTCAAAAAAACGAACGAGAAAGTTTTTAAAAACATAAATATGCAACAAGTAAAGGTGACCTATGTTGAGAATAGATATTTTCCTACGTAGCTATGGCATATGTTTGTATATTTACGTAGTATACATGGGTTTTTATTAGATGTAAAAACAAAAATTCTTGGTTCTTTTTTTGCACAAAAAGAAAATGGCGCCATTCCTCATTCTTTTACATACCCCCCCCCCCCCAACGACCGCCATCTTGGAATTGTGCGATGTTGGTGTGACGAACAATTTATTTTCTAATAAATAGCACTTCGAACGGGTTAAAAATACAAACAAATGCCACAGGTAAGTTTGAAAATAACTTTTATCGCCTACAGTTACTTTTATTTGTTGTATATTTGTTTTTTTGAGCGTTTTTAGTCTGCTGAGTAAAGTAAAAGAAACCCCTAACCATAAAATGGGGTGGTACTATAAGTTTCCTGGCATTGAAGGAGAAACTACCCTACAATTCCTAATTAGTTGCCTTGGTCAGAATTGGAAGTTACACGTCAGAATTGACTTGACTGTCAACAAGGACGCATAACTGACAGTCAATTCATATATAGACAGTTTAACTCAACAGTTCAAGGGTTACTTCCCCTTGGAAGAAGTTCTTCAGTTTTTCAGTTTTTCTTGCTTTTTAAAAATTTTCCTCCTCTGAAAAGGTGAGTTTTTAATGTCAATAATTGAGGTTAAAATGTCACGTTTTTATTTTTTTGTTGTTATTTCTTCTACAATTATGACTTGTCTGAATATAAGCCAACAAACAAATGAGGCGATTTCTCTTTTCTCTTTCGAGAGCGAATACTATGACTTGAGAGGGTGAATCTTCGTTTTACTTTGGAAGCCATTCTGTAATCTTTAATTCTGAATGTAATATTGAGTTTGTATAAAAACTCGAAATGAGTTAAGTTTTTTAACGGAACGAAACGGATTCCCTGACACCTTTTTAACTCACACACACACAAAATAAAAATGTAACCGCATAGATCGACGTCGGGAACAATTTCTTCAAATTTCAAGTTTCTTTAAAATTAGTGTATAGGCAATCTCTCTCTCTCTCATATATATATATATATATATATATATATATATATATATATATATATATATATATATATATATATATATATTTCAAAGATTATAACATTAAGAACGTTTTGGAGTTATATCAATTATGGGTGCTTATGCTGTTCAGCGGCCGTATTAAAAAAATATTTTTTAATAAAAACAATATGATATACTTATTCAGCGTTATATGCTTACTCACTTGATAAAAAAATTATCCACTAGAACTTTAATTACAAGTATTTTTCCGTTCTGCGTATCATAACAGCGATTCGTTCACTATCAGTTATCTGCCCTTGAAATCTTCTTAAGAAAGAAGATGGAGGCTTAGTGAACGAATCGCTGTTATGATACGCAGAATGGAAAAATACTTGTAATTAAAGTTCTAGTGGATAATTTTTTTCTACTTTTTTATACAGTGAGTAAGAATATAACGCTTAATAAGGATATATTGTTTTTATAAAAAAATATACGGCCGCTGAACAGCATAAGCACCTAATTATGTATTACGTTGTAATAGGGTTAGGGAAAAGGACGTTTTAATACTCTTTTTTTGGGGTCTTGAGCGATTAAAAAAAAAGGTGCTTCTTGCTTAAAAGTCCGAAAAAAAGATTTCTTTGTCTTTTAATGTTTAAGAGGTAAATAAGGGGCAGTAACTCTTAATTGTAATTTTGAGCCAGACTTTATCGTTAATTTTTATCAAGCCTGATATTCTCTTCAACTGGAATCATGGATTTGAAATTGTTCCAGTTTGAAGACGTACTATATTTTACTTCAGAAAAAGCAAAACAGATAGATTTTTTGCAAGCGCATGGAATTATTTCTGGAGAAGAAACCTGTAATTGTGGGCATAACATGCGACTTGTGCCATCACGAGTGAAAACGGATGGCTTCCATTGGCGTTGTACGAGCGGATACTGTGCAAGTAAAATGTCTATTAGACGTAACAGTATATTTGATAAATCGAAATTACCGATTCACAAAATATTGAAATTTATTTATTTATGATTAAATTTTCCATTTACGTATACTTTGTTGTTCATTTATTACTAATTAATTGAATGTGGCAGTAAATTACGTATGTAATAACAACAGTTGATAAGAGTTACTGCCCCTTATTTACCTCTTAAACATTAAAAGACAAAGAAATCTTTTTTTCGGACTTTTAAGCAAGAAGCACCAAAAAAAATAACATGGCGCCGTTTGTTAAAATTTTCATTATTCTAGCATATTTACACATTTCAAACGTGTTTTTCTTCCGATTACATGCGTAATACTAAATAGATTTTAACTCGAAGTGGTTTCTCATTTAATAATATATAAAAAGACAACATAAAACCATTTTTTTGCTTATACACATTTTTTTATCGCATTGTTTTACGACGCCGATCTATACGCTTACGATATATTGAACTTTTTATATGCTGTCCTGCATTGCAAATATCGGCGATATTCACTTATCCTATCTAGACGCCGCTATTCCGAATTCACAACAGCAAGCCGCCATCAATAGATTGCCTCTCCTGCACCAAACGGCCATTAAAAAGTCACATAAAATCTTTTTCAGGTAAAATTTTATAATTAAAATTGGTGCTTCTGCTGTTTTTCCCCTGATATGTTAAGCCTCTCTTTAAAAAACCCAAAATAACTAAAGAAAGGTATAAACTTCGTTATGTACTTACGTGGTAGCTTAAAAAAAAACTATACACCAAAAATTACGCAAATTCATCCAGTATTTATTAATTAAAAAATTAAAAAATTAAAAAACACGATTTTATCTTTCGGTAACCATTTTTGTTTATTTAGTAAACAAAATTTGAGTTGTCTCCCTTACCTATTTTATAAGTGAACATGTCTAACGATGTGTAAGATCGTTTGTTTTTTTTCGTTTTTTTTTTTTTCTTATTATTTAATAAATACTGGATGAATTTGCGTAATTTTTTCTGTACAATCTTATTTTCAGCTAACACGTAGATACATAACACAGTTTATACAGGTGTTTGAATATTTTAATGTCGGAGCAAAATTTGTTGGAATAACTTTTTAAGTGAAAATTATGTATCAAGTAAAAATTGAATTACTGAAAAAAATCGGATAATTTTAATAAAAAAAATCGATTTTTGTGGATTTTATTTTAATTATTTTTAGTGTGAAATCATGTATATTTGTTTTAAACTGTCTAAATTACACTTAAAACGTTGTTTATAAACGTTTGTTTCAAGAGAAACTGTCCAGTGATGACGGGCCACAAATTCGAAATAGCAGCGTCTAGGTCAGTTTTTGAAGATTTCGTTTTTATGGTTCTAGTTTTGTGGGGAAGATTTTGGGAGAGCCGAGTTTTATAGACCCATTTTATAGAAAAACAGTTTTAAGTAATATTCAAATGTGCAAGAGAGCAAGAGAAATGTTATATGATCAACAAACAAAATAATGAATTCAAAAGCATAAATTCAAAAAAGAGATATTTTATATATGTTTAAAATGGAAGTCTACAAAGATAGGAAAACAGAATAATTGTTCATATTTGAATGCCCTTGCCGAAAAGGGGGATTCATTAGTTGAGATATCGATGAAGCCTGAGTCGATAATTTAAGGGTTGTGAATTGTACACGGGTCTGAAAAATCGTAATCCAAACTTCCTTACTCAATTACATAAATTACATTTCATTAGAAGTTATTAAATAGAGTCAATCATCATTTGTTTTCATATTCAGTGAGAAATTTCTGAAGTATTTAAATGGTTTAAGTGTATAAGTTTGTTTACAATCAGCATAAATCAGCAGACGACATTGAAAGGGGGTTCAAGGAGTATGTGCGTGCGCATAAGACAATGAAAGAGTTAATGCATTGTGTATGTGTGTGCATTGGTGTCAGTGTAGTTATGTGTGCGTGAGTTTAGAAAATGCATTCTAAGCGTTCCAAGGCCCTACAGAGGGGGTGATGGAGTGGGAGAAATGTCAATGTTAGCTCTCTTGTGGATTAAGGCTAAACATGCAGTAATGGGAAAATCTGGGTTTATTATGGGGTCTAGGTGGCTCCAAAAGGGCAATTTCTATAAATTCAGAAAAATACGCTGATTGGTTCAAAAATATTATTTGTTTTTATTAATTCTGGCAGATTCGTGTGCAAAGTGGTGTGCGCAGAAACGAGTTTAAGCACTTTCATTTCCAGCACCGAAGTCATCGTATCTAATCCTCTGAAGTGTTTTTCATCGCCAACTGACAATCTTATTAACCTTTATCCTCAAGTGGCTTTCTAACCTTGATAAGTATTAAAAACACCCATTGGAAACGATTCATTAAACCCATGTGGCTGATTTATGTTCTGTTCGTGACTAAGAGTCTATATGAAGTAAAGGTTGCCCATTCCCTAACTGCACTTCTTGCATTACTTTAGTCCGGTAACAAGGAGAAATTCAAAATATTTGAAAACAGTGTTGGGTAAACAAATTAGGATTGATTTTATTTGAGAGTTTCCTTTTCTAGACTAGTTGTCTTACCAAGGCTACCCTACTATTTGATTCATAGTCCATAGTGTTGTCCATTATATCATTTATGAACCATGTAATTGATATTTAAACAATCTAAATTTCGGAAGTATTTATATGAGGATAATTTGTATTATTTTAACTATTCTCATCTCTGAACATATAAGATAAGATTATAAATCCTCATCTAAAGAATTCCAGTGAGAATAACATTAAAGATGAAAACAGTAGTCCAAATAATCCAATAAAACAAATTATAAATCCTCATCTCAAAAATTCTGGTGATGTGACATTTATTTTTCCCGTACCGAAATTATACCTATACTATCAACTACATCGTGTACCTTCCACGGCTTGAACTGTTTATGCAAAGTAGAAAGAATGTAAAAAATTATTTTACTCAACTTTATATATATACATATATATATATATATATATATAGTAAGCTATGAAAATATATTAATGGCAATTAAGCTACACAGAGGCTCCCGCGTTTCATCCCCGGGGGAATCTTCAGGCTTAAATCCCCCCCTGGGGATGAAACGCGGGAGCCTCTGTTGTTTTTTTTCGATGTGTGATCCGATTTATCATATTTAGAATGATTTAAAAATGCTGAACTTTTAATGTGCTTTATTATAAAACAATGTTAAACTCACGTGCAAAAACTATTATATATAACATGATCACCAAAATCATTTTGTTTGTCTGATTTCAAAGTTTCTAAATTTCTTAAAGATGCTTCCAAGAATGTTTGTATTACATATATATATATATATATATATATATATATATATATATATATATGCACACTTGAACATGGTTTTTAAGAAGGGAAGAGTTCCCGAAATATATCACACAGAGTTTCCACCAGACCATCTTAATACAGGTATTACATAACATTGTAACATTGTGTAGATTAACAGATATGTGTGTTTTTGAAAAAATAAATATATATATATGTGTATGTATACATTGTATTAAGGGTGAAACTATTTAACTTGTTCTACCATTATGTTTTATTTGCTCCAAGTCTATCCGTCACACCTCTGCATTGTATTGCCTTCTAAGTATCACATTTCTATATACAAGTAAACAATGCTTCAAGCAAACTACATAAACGTCATATATATATATATATATACATTACAGAAGATCAGAACAACATCGGTACCGTTGGATTCAAATCTAAACAAACGGGAACAGTAGTCCAAATAATCTAAATATAATAGTATCTATTAAACCATGTATGCCCCACATAATTTATATTTAAACAAAGCATAATTGCATTGATTTGTTTATATATTTTATATTAATCACATAGAAAAGACGTCTTTGTTACTTTTGGCAATCCACACTTCTATAAGGATAAGTGCAAATGTTACAAAAATATATCCAGGTGAGATATATTTATTATTGAGTTATTCTATAAATTCTGATTAGAGAAAACACCCAAAGAAGAAAAATATTTATTAACAATTTAAACCTGTATTTTTTAAATGTTGAACATTTGGAAATTTACATGCGACATAGAAAAGAAACATTATTCCTTTCAAGTATGTGTAGTTGTGTTTTCATATAAGTCAATTTTAGTTAAGCATATTGGAACACACACGGAAGGGAGATAATTTGAATGTCTACTGGAGGGAATTCGAATGCCTCGAGTATCTAAGGTCTCTTTGTACAGGGATTTGTCAGGACAATCTGGCATGAGAATACTTTCCCTTACAAGTAAAATCTGACCAAATATTCAAAATAATATAGAATTCAAAGTGCAAAACGATCCTCTCAGTATGACTACACACTAACTTACCCGAGGAATGATGCACTTTCTCCAAGTGCTGTTGCCTGTAGTAACAGCCCTAAGTTGGGTACTCTACCAGACCAAATAAATTCTTGTACTGGAATCTGATAATACCAAGAGACTAACAGCAATACTATGACATAGAGAACTGGTCAATTGGGGAGAGACACAATGTTCTTCACTTCCTTAATAGAATACTCGGATATCTATGTATCTCATGTAGAGTTCGAGTGTTAGCCCCCAGGAAAGGACCCCTTTATTTCTGAGAACTTATACTAAAGTAAAATTTAAAAAAAAGAAAACCATATTCAGTTAATTTTTGCAGAGAACTCAAGCTTAAAGCATCATATTAAGTCGTCTAATGAGGAAAATCCATTTAATAATTTCGTTTATTTTATGTATTTTATTTCTTTTAAAATAACAAAGATTTTCTTTTTATTGTTTGGCAGGTGGTCGGATATGAAGGAAAAATACACATTTCTGCAATAAGAAAAAAGGCAAGATTTACTAAACATATACATTACCTAGACAGGATTTATGGATGTACTTATTCTGAAAATTTTAAGTTTGAGAAAAACTTTGTATGTATCTTGAAATGTTGGACATATGATAAATCACATTAAAGTGGTACATGCTTACTCAAATGAAAGAGAAACTTTATTCCTGTCAAATATATGTAGCTGTGTTTTAGTATAAGTCAACTTTAATTAACCATATTCAAACACTTACCAGAGAAAAAACTATCTGCTTAATTTGTCTGGATATTTATTTGCACAGAACTCAAGTAAAACACATTATGTATAATCCATATTTTAATGTATAGTGTTAAAATATTTTTGGAAAATCATTCAGTTTTCAACCAACGCCCATTAACACTTACTTGAGAAGTATATGTGTGTGAATATTTCATTTTTAGATATGTCAAATCTGAAGAGACCCATGCGAACAGCCACTGGAAAGAAACACTATTCATGTGATTTGTGCGAATCTTCGTTTCGTAAGCAGTCAAATTTAAATCTACACAAACTATGCCACACTAAGGAGAAAACATACAGCTGTCAACTGTGTGAATCTTCTTTTCTAACTAAGAAACGTCTGATGGTACATTTGAGAAAACACACTGGAGTGAAACCTTATTCCTGTGAATTATGTGAAGCTGTTTTTTCAGATAACTCAACTCTTATTAAGCATATTCGAACTCACACAGGAGAGAAACCTTATTCGTGTGATTTATGTGAATCTTCATTTTCACAGAGTTCAAGTTTAAAGCGGCATATGAAAACTCACACTAAAGAAAAACCATATTCTTGTAAAGTGTGTGCTACATCGTTTTCTGAAAAGTCACATTTACTGAGGCATATGCGAGTGCACACGGGAGAAAAACCATATTGTTGTCTAGTGTGTGGATATTGTTTTTCGGACATCTCGGATCTTACGAAACACAAGCGAACACACACTGGAGAGAAACCCTATTCATGTAATTTGTGTGGATGTTCGTTTGGTCAGAAGGCAATTTTAAATCGACATATGCAATCGCACAGTGGAGATAAGCCATATCCTTGTAGAGTGTGTAAATCGTCATTTTCTGTGAAATCTAGTTTGTTGAAGCATATGCGGACACACACTGGAGAGAAACCATATTCTTGTGAAATGTGCGGATTTTGCTTTTCAGATAGGTCAAATCTAATGAGGCATATCCGAAGAAATTCCTGTAATGTAACTGTAAATCTTCCTTTGGGCATTAGTGAAGCCTAAATTGATGTTTGGAATTACACACTCAAGTTTAGTGATTTCTTTTTGAAACTTAACTTTCATATAGAGATCAAATCTCAGGAAAGGGCCCCTTGATTTCTGAGAACTTACAGTGAATTAAAATGAATAAAATAGAAAATTATATTCAGTTAATTTTTGTGGATCTTCATTTGCAGAGAACTCCAGTCTAAAGCATCATACTAAATCGTATGAGAAAAATCCATTTAATAATTGCATTTATTTTCTTATGTATTTTTTTCTTCTCAAATAACTAAGACTTTTTTTTATTGTTTGGCAGGTGGTCGGATATGAAGGAAAAGTACACAGTTCTACAATTTAACTTCCTGTAATTTAACTGTAAATCTTCCTTTAGGCACTAGTGAAGCCTAAATTGACTTATGTAATTACACATTTGAGTTTAGTGATTTCTTTTTTGAAATACAACTTTCCTGGTGCTGATAGTAGCATGAGAAATCATATTTATTATTATTTAAATCGTGAATTCATTGTATATATTTTGTCAAATATAATGAAGCATATTCAAAGAAATTCCTGTAATCTGTCTATATAAACCTCAATATCTGTGTGTGTTTATGTGTTCCCTATAGAAAGAAAAGTTATAAAATCTACATAAAATCTAAAAGTGTATTCTTATGTAAACTTTACCAAGGAAGACAATGGAAGTGTTCCCGAATTTCTAGGTGCATTCTAAACAGAGCTATGAAGGCATAACCCTGTTTAAGACTTCAAATATATCTTATTTTGATAAAATTCAAATCATATAATTTTGTCTAGGGAAGACAATGAAAGTAATCCTGAATTTCTGTGTACTTTCTTTTTGTCGAATATCTACGTGTCCCCACTCTTAAGTGACCCATATGGACAGAACCCACTTAAAACTTCAAATATGTATATATCCGATTTTATTGAAATTTAAACCATATGTATAAAACATTAATTCAGAGAGGTTTTCAACATTTCAGCTTCTTCCGGCTATATTAGAGGGCGAAACTGGAAGAGGGGGTAAGGGTTATATTAGACTATATTAGAGGGCAAAACTAGAGGAGGGGGTAAGAGTTAGGGTTATATTAGACTATATTAGAGGGTGAAACTGGAGAAGGGGGGTATGGGTTAGGGTTATATTAGACTATATTAGAGGGCGAAACTGGAGGAGGGGGTCAATAATAGCAAAGAAAGTAATATGGTGTTATGAGCATAGTGGAAAGTATGTAGTGTTCCTCATTCAATCCCGAGCAATGTCGTGTCTCCTTGCTAGTCTAACTATAAATCTGCTTGTGGATAGTGTCGTCTTAATCGACAGTATGCACTCGAGTTTAGTGGTTTCGTTTTGAAAAATAAAACCTTCATGGTGTTGATAGCGCCATGCGAAATGGTGTTTATATGTTATTGTTGATTATGAATGGCTATAAGGATGTGTGGGTCTTGATCTCTGATGTGGATTTTTCAGGATAGACAGTCTCTCTTTGTTGGCCCTGGACTGTTCTTTAGTCCGGTATTATGTGTGGCTGGAATGTGAACAACAGGGATTGGTGGTGAGCAAACAACATTTTATGGTAGTAGTTGAAAGGACAGGTCGTTTTTGAAAAGGTCGGCTGTAAGGAAAGCAAGGATAGGTCGTCTTTGAGGCAGGTTGATACAAGATGATCTCTCGCTGACTGGCTTCTGGTGAGTGTGACTGTCTAGTGATCGGGTCCCAGTCTGCTTCATCCAGCTACTTAAAAGCAGTATGCTGACGTAGTTAGAAACATCTGGCTCCTAAGGTGTAGCGTAACAGAGAGTTAATAAAATACAGACTGAGTTCAAACGGGATGCCGAATTGTCTTTTTTAGTCTTTTCACTACCAACAGTCCAAACACGCACGAGAATGACGCAACGTTTACAATCAAAGTTTTCGTCCAGAATTTGATTCCTTTATTCTTTTCTTTTTCTTCTTTTTTTTCTCTTTGCACTCGACGTAGTCACAAAGTCAACCTTTCTTGCTCTTCACCCAGAGCAAAGTGTCTAAGAATTTTATTACGAGAATTAGCCCATGCAAAACAAAGCTCATTTGCATATGTGAAGTCTCGTCGCGTGACAAAAAGCACACGTTTCTATTAAGTGATCATAACACTCTGGGTTCAATCCCAGATGGGCAATGCACGGTGCAACCCTCACTCTTTTTCCTTCTGGACCTGCATGATGGCTGCTACAGGTAGGTAGGGATGAAAAATAAGAAATGCTATTTAATTGTTTCTTTTAAATCGTGAGTTCATTGTATACATTTATTCAACAGGTTGTTTAACTGGGGTTCATATATTTGCAAACAGTATTAGTGCCTAAAAAAACTGTTGAGATTTGAATTTGACATATCAGATTTCATAGGCTGCAATTGTATCTATTAGTCTGATAGTGTTCTTACTACCGATTCTTGGTGTCATAATGAAAAACAACACTTTTAAAAGTGGCCTTAGTCTAGTCAGCATTTATGCAGGTTGAAACAATACTTGGATAAATTATACTTCAGAAACCTTGCTTCGTGGACAGGCAAGTAAATAAAGAAACCATCAAAAGTTTACAACAGAAAATGTTTTGTATACTATCTCAGCACAACATCCACTTATTTCAATGTTTTTTGTTTAAATTGGTTTCGTTTGTTTATACATTTTGTTAAATAAAAAGTTTGTAACTTTTCTTAATTCTTTTTTTTTATAAATCTCTAAAGTTTACAAAAAAAAACGTTTTGTAAAAAAATGTGTGAAGGCAAATGTGGGGTTTTATAATTCAACTGGAAGAAAAAGAAAACCGGTGTCAAGCCAAATGTGTCCTTTTGGTTGTTTCCGATTCTGGGGTGCCTCAAGTATAATTGATTTTAACAGATTTAATATTGGAATTCGTCTCCCACTCAGCATTTAAATATTATTTACTTCCTTGCTAGGAGGTTAGACACAAGGAAATAGATGGTTTAGAGGAGAACACTAAAATAAACGCACTTTGGCCTACACAAATGCCTGAGCAGCCCCGTTTTCATTAATTCCCGATTAGGGCACCTCAGGCGATTAGGGATAAAGTAACCATTTATCAGAGAAAAGGTAAAACCTGGGAGTGTAGATTTCTTAAACCTGAACAGAACCATAGTGCAGTCCAACAGAAACAAAGCAACTGTTAGACTACTACATATGTGTTCTTATTTTCACTCCACATAAGGGTTCGTATATTTTTAACAGTATTAATGCTTAAACAACCTTAATTGGAATTTTGCTTAGCTATAAAAAAATTGTGGTACTTGCAAGCATTGTGTACTCATGAAGTGCAGTAGTTTAGAAATGATAATTAGTTTGAGTTCAAGAAGTATAAGACAAGGGAGACTGAGCTCAGATGTAGAGAAAATATATAAAGATGGTAAAACTAATGTAGTTGTTCAGAAGTTTGTTACCTTGGTGATACGATTGGAGCACGGTAGAACAGGTGATTGCAAAAATTAGGAGTGGAAGAAGTACATTCATGGAACTTCTACCATGACTAACCAGCAGAACGTTAACACTGTCGACGAAGGGAAGAGTCTATCATGTATGCAATGTGATGATGTTTGAAAGAAAAACTGGCCAGTGAGGGGTAAGGACATGAGCTGCATGAAGAGAAAGGATATGAAAATGATACAAGGGATGTAATGTAAATCTTAAATACAGACTTAGATCTTATGTCCTCAGGAAGATTTTATCTGAATAGTACAATGACATGTTGAAAGAATTGGTTGCAAATCTTAGGTTAATAGATGTAGAACAATTGTGGTAGCAGGGTCAGCTCACAGGGGAAGGCCAAATAAAACATGAGAGCAGGTGATAAGGATTGACTTGGGAGAAAGAGGGCTAAAGACCCGGCTAGAGATAGGTTAGTTTGTCAATAAATTTCTAAAAGCCATTTATATGCCTGCCAGCATGTAAAACAAACGTTAAATTGAATATTATGATGATAGCAAATTTCCTATGCTGCAGTTGTATCCCTTTACTGGATAGTGTTCTTACTGATGACTCTTTATTCCTACTTGAAAACAATACTTTTAAAATTGGCATTAGTCTACAACTCAGCATTTACACATATATTCCTATTTTTTCATGGAAGTCGCTCCAGAAAATGCATGAAGCCACTTGATGTAAGAAGTTAAAAAGAACGAAAGATGATTAAGTTGTATAATAAAAAAGGTAGAGGAAGGTAGAATCACTTCAAAACAAGATAGGTTTTTAGCTGACAGCTATGAATTCAGGGACAAAGTAATCGAACCTAAAACTGAAAAATTAGTATGGCAGTGATGGACAAGTTATCCTCTAGGGCAGGGGCTTAGTGTCCGACCCGCCACCCTGCTATGCTTTATTATTGCAATCCGACCCGCGGACCTCCCAGTAAAACTCATATCATTTTGTGACATAGACGTAAAAGTAGGTTTCAATTAAGATTTACAGTGGGATAAAAATGTATAAATATCAGCGAGCGATGATGCATGTATATTTAATTTTTCTTTTACTATTAATTTCAAATCCTTGGCCCGAGATAAAAATAGAAAAAGAGAGAGGCAAAGAGGAAACGAGAGACGAGGAAAGGGCATGAATCAGAGAACTTATGTGGGTGTCAAAACGAATGCTGGATCAATTTGCTAGTAGAAAGGGGTCATAAGGCTGGCTGCAAAAAAAGTCTACCCCTGAACATGTTGAGTGACTGACAAAAAAAATAATGTTTTTATCGTGACACTATCATTAGAAGAAAAATGTGTGCATTCTTTTTTTTGTATTTTGTTTTAAAAAATGACGCTGCCCAAAAAAATATTTGTTCTTGTTATTCTTTCATGTATTCTTTTTTATTCCTTTTTATCATGGCTGTAATATTCTATGTCCTTTCGAAATGTAATGGTTCTTCTTAAGATGAATTTGTATAGAAATCATCAAAGTGTACTTGTAAATTTCTTAGTCTTTTTTCTGCTTCTTGTTTTTCCCTTTGATATAATAACACTTGAAGAACATCACATGCGAATCGTTTTACTGTAGTTACTGAGAATAGTTATATCAAGAAGGGCCCAATTTTTTTAAACAAACATGGCATGAGTAACTAAATAGCCAATAATTGCCAGGGCTGATAGCACCCTTCCAATAAGGCTTACGTCCATTTCTGCTTTTAAAGAAAAATATATAAATTAATGTTTTTGTTTGGTTTTTCAAAAATGCGCCTTGGATTTTCTTGCTTAATCTCAGCTAGCCGTGCATTTAGTATTGATACTATCAAAATGAATTTAATTTGTCATTCATCTTTTTATCAGCAAATCAACCCTTTTGAGTTAGTTTAAACCGAACAATACCTAGATTTATAAACCCTGAAAGGCTTTAATTTTTATATTGGTCTGAAATCGATGATACTGATTACCTATTTAGCAGGTGTGCTGATGCAACATCATACTAATACCTACTCACAGTTGCCAACAGGCTCGTTACAGATATGAAAAAGTTGCAGTTTGTCCCATTTTCGTTGAATATGTGGTCAACGCCACAACTTTCTTTCTTTGTTTGCTTAGTCCTTCTTCGTCTCTGAAGTAGAGAACCTTGCGAAGTTACGCGGGATCACGTTGCCAAAGGAATTCCGACCAATGGGGTACTGACAAGTCAACTTGGCGCGCGTGATTTTAAGTCAATAAAAAAGTTTAGCTTTCTCATTCCTTCGCTTTCTTTTTTAATATAAGTTTTAGATAATAATAATGTTTCCTTACTTTTCCCTTTGTTTGTCTTAAACCTCTATTTATTTAATCTACACGTGGTCCGGCGGAGTCCAAAGCAGTGGGATGACATGCCGTTACAAAGGCATCTCTCCCACAACCTATGGTTGGGGGATTCATTCACGCATAACCATTTGTCCGGCAATCCTTAGCCACTGTGGTTAATCTTTTGCTCTCTTTCGAATCTCCAGCCATAATTAACAACTCCCACCGAGGCCATAAATATTATATTAAATAGACATTTATTTGAAATGTGTCATATTTTTAAAAAAAAGAAGTATTTATGGGTTAAATACTAATTAAAAACTTTGGACACCGTTCTTCAACAGTAGTTTACATGTTTGGTGTAAATCTAGACATATAATCAAGAGAAACATAGAAGTCATTTGTCTGTTGAACAGCAAATTAACACTTCTGTGTTATTTCATGTCGAAAAAATAACTACATTTATTATATATGGACCAATTATATTTGAGGCACCCCAGTATAAAACAACTAAAGGGATACATGTTGGCTTGACACCTTATACACAAAACATGCAGATTTTTTTACAATACGTTTAGCATTACGGGGGTAGCATGCTCTTGTTCCGTCAGCCATGACTGAGAGAAGTCTTCAGTAATTTGTAATTCTTCGTATCGCCCACACTGAGGATTGAACCTTTAACCTTCAGATGACTATCACTTGCAACTGGATTTAACAAGGACCCGTGGCGCAGTGGATATAGTACTAAGTACTTCCCTGCTCTCTTAGTCGTATATATACATACAACCTGTGTTTTTTTTTAAATGAGATTTTGTTTGAAATGATGAGCTACACACTATGCATTTTTTGTTTCATTTTACTTCAGTTGAAGTTCTCAGAAATCAAGGGGTTCCTCCCTGAGGATAACACTTGATCCTTATCTAAGATACATAGATATTCAAATATTCCATTAAAGTTCTTCTTTATATGTCAAACGTTGAGTTTGTAAATAAGTACATAATATTAATTTTCCTCTCCCAAATTGACCAGTTAACTATGTTATTGTATATCTTTCTTGTGGTCTGTTGGTCTTATCGGATTCCAGAACAAGAATTCATCTAGTCTGGTGGAGTATCCAGCTTAGTGCTGTTACTAGAGGCAACATAACTTGAAGAATGTGCACTTTTTCTCGTATTAGCCAGTGTTGGTTAGCCATACCGATGAGATCTTATTTGGGCTTCAAACACTTATTTTGAATATTTATTCAAGGTTTACTTGTAGAAGAGAGTATCCTCATGTCAGGTTGTGTTTTATGTTGTAAAAGTTCTTTTAATGGTGTAGTAAATTTAGAGTATTTCGGTATTAACTTGTACCCTCAACCGGTCAGCACTGTTGTATCATCATCATCATCATCATGTGGGCATGCACGGGAAATTAGCGTCGCCCAGTTATTTCCCTTGTTACAGAAACGGTTGGAACTCTCCTGTTTGTGTAAACTTCAGTCTAATAAAAATCTCTTGTCTTATAGCGCGTGTTTACATCTTCCTCTCTCGTTCTCGATCTTTCAATACTATTCCTTTTCGTTCATGCGTCTTTATATATATACATACATATATATATATATATATATAGGGCTTTACGCGCTGTACTATTTTTGGAGCTGTTCCCACTCCTGCCCCAACGCCCAAAATTGGAGCTGGCTCCTCTCACGCTCCCCTTTTTCAAAAAGGAGCCGCTCCTGTTCCAACTCCTATAAAAAAAGGAGCGGCTCTTTTCAGCACTCCATAATGAAAATGCACCTTTCATAAACGTTCTATTCTGCCAATAAGTTGTCGAAGGATTGCGGTGGGCGTCAAAGGATCTTGGCGATATGAGTTGGGATGTCACTTTAAGTGTAAAACCGTAAGATAATATTTGACAAAATCTCGCTAATATTTTGAGAGTTATAGGAGAACATGTCAGACGAAGCATAAGATTATACGTAAATTTTCGTTTCCTAAGGTATAAAATAGAAATAGAAAAATCCCTGAAGTATTTTAAAACAATTTTAATTTTCATTGCATTAACAATCTATTTTTTCAGGGAAGAAAAATTTGACCCGATATTTTTTTTTTTTATTTTGGAAGGGAATGTAGATTTGTTTTAAGTAAATAAAGTTTTACTTTTAAACATTATTAGTGATTATTTTCTTTTTAAAGAAAACATTTCTCTGGGAGAGGAGGGACAGCCAGGGCAACATTAATCGCATTGTTGCTTAATATTCATTTGTTTTACGAACGTAACTATATTGTATAATGTATATTATTATTTACAACAGAGAAACACGCAAGTACTTTTAAACAAATCGATCTATCCATTTTTTTTCAATAGAACAATTTGGGACGAAAAAAAAACAATGAAATTTATTTTTTAAAGATTGAATCAAAAAATATATTTTTCATAAGTTAGCCAAAAAATATCAATAAATTTTCAATAAACAATTCAGAGATCCATCTTAAAATTTCATACAAAATATCTGGCCTAGACATTGGGAGTTGAAAAAATATCGGGTCAAATTTTCCTCCCCCGCTCCAAAATTAACTGGAGCAAGTTTTCCTAGGTCGGGCAAAAATATTTATTAAAATTAAAAATTTGAATGAAAAAGGTTAAAACGTCTATATTTGAAATCTCTAACAAAAACAAACTGTTTACAATTTTAATATTCGATCATAGATTTTTTAAGATAAAGAAAGATATCTAATCTACTTTTTGTTCTAAAAAACAACAAATTAGTCAGAAAGTCTAATTATTTGCTTTTTAAAATTCAAATTTAAGAAATTTTCTTTAATTTAAACATCGGTTTAATTGCAGAATAGGGACCACTGTTTTCTTTCGCTCATTTCGCTTGGTATTCACCCAAATTTTTGATGAAACTGATTGTTGGTTTTAATTGTATTTTTGGTCCTGAAATAAAAATCTAATTTACTTTTTAAAGTGTTGAGAATCTAACTTTAATTCAAGGTTTTAATCGCTGGCGGCCATGTTGGTTTTTATTGTTTTTTTTCCTTGGACTAAAGATATTTTTTCCTTGGATTAAATACATTCTTTCCTTGGACTAAAGATATTTTTACTGCTTTAACAATTTATTACACACACAAACAAAAACTTTGAATATTCTATTTACAAAAGCAAGTTTTAACGGAATTTAACGAATTTAAAAGCAAACATAGAAAAGGTTAAAACATACTAGTCGTGAATTTAACAATAACAAAATGTCGCCGAAAAGACGACAGGTAAAAATGTTGCATAAAAGTTCAATTTGATATATGCTAAAAAATAAATTAGAATTTTTGTCAGGACAACATGTACCATTTCACCCCAAAAATCGGATTTTATTTGGGTGAATACCGAGCGAAATGAGTGAGAAAATCCAGCGGCCCCTATAGTATAATTGAACCTAAAATTCTTTATTTAAAAACACGAATTAAAAGAAAAATTGGCTTATTTATTCAATCAGCAATAAACATCCTTGTCATAAATACAAAAGAAGTTCAAATCTATAAGAAAATAACTTCAAAGACATCTATAGACTCACTGTCGCATTTGAAGACATTGGTTGCCAAATTGTCTGCTCCCTGAAGTAAACTGTCCCATCAAAAATTTAACATGTCGGTGTGAAACTTCAAATGTATTGTTTTTATGCTTAACTCTCTAGTTCTTTCTTCCTCTCTCTCCCTATCTAATATACATTTACCAGAGATATAATTTTAAAAAATAACTCAGAGTAAACTCTGAGACTTTCTTTTCTTTTCCTTTTTATCGCTGAATAAAAAACTAATGTTTAGAAAGAAATCAAATAATTTTGGAGCGAGGAGCGCGGAGCGCTAAAACCACACTCTTTAGTCCCAAATGGAGTTGCTCTCACTCCACTCCCGCTGAATATAAAATGAGCCTTCCTCTCCTTTACTCCAGCAAAAAGGAGTGTGCTCCTTTTTGAAGGGCTCTGTAAAGCCCTGTATATATATATATATATATATATATATATATATGACAACAAGAACAAGAGTGGCCCAGACTAGTTATGAGAGACTAAGTGACAAGAAATCTTCCCCAAGTTGCCCAAATAAGAGGAGAGACGGCGTTTATTATTCTAGTCAGAAAACAAGGCCTTGCACTGGGTGTCTTCGAGGAGTCGCTGTAATGGTACATCTGCGCCAGCTAATAGACAAAGAGGTTTTGCAGTTTTCATAGAATAGGCGTGAAGATAACTTGATGATTTTTTTTAGTATTTTCATCATTAAAAGTTTAAGAGTGTATGTGTAGGAGTATTATTTACTCCTCTCCAGGAGTTAGGCACAAGGCCAGTTTTATCCTACTCCTACAAGTAAGATGTGACCCAAGGTCGGGTCGGAAAGTGGGGGTTGAAAAGCCAGCGCCCGAGAGGTGATTTGCTGCTACAACAACAACGGCGGCAGCAGCAGCTACCGGTATTACAGTGTCTGAAATATTTACTTGACTTGTAAGCTTGCGGCTGACTTGGCCATACATGAAATTTCGATTAGGATTATCCAATCAGAGACAATCTCTTATGCGGGCAGAGCACTGGTTCTCAAAGGTTACTTAAATAAGTGCATCTGTTCGACCTCTTTAGCCACAGGAAGGTCCAGCTGTGTAACCAACCTACGTCGCTCAGTTCAACCAGATTAAAATAATCCGGAAAGAATGAACTTATTTAAAGAATGAATATTAAACCAGACAACAATTTTCATGTTGTAAAAATTAAAAAAATTGACAACACCATTTCATTATTAAGTATTAATTTAATGGTTGCTGTCCAGCCTATGAAAATTACACCAAATAATACATTTGCACTAAAATTCCTAATAAAGTAATTGGTTAATTATATTCCGTGATCGTTAATTAATTAATACTGAAAATTTTATTAAAATTGGTTGATTTCCTGAATTTTGATGAATTTTTAAGTGAAAGGAAGGGGTCAAAATGCCCATAGTCTGACTGTTCGACAGATCTCGTTTGTTACTTTAGAGCATGACGTCATTTTCCAGTGACCTTGGTTATTATGACGGGCGTAGAAAAGCCCACCAACGAATTGTTTTTTTTTGTTTTTTTGGGTATCTTTTACCATACTCAGCAGAGTCGCGAACGGGGTCCAAAAAACGAACGAGAACGGGGTAAAAACAATAAATATGCAACAAGTTAAGGTGAGCTACGTCGAGAATAGATATTTTACTACTTACCTATGACATTTGTTTGTATTTTTACGTAGTATAAATGGGTTTTTATTAGATGTAAAAAAAAAAATTCTTGTTTTTTTTTTACATGGATTTTCAGTAAGACAAAATGGCGGTATCGGCCTTATGTCCTTACGAAACCCCCCCAATCGCCATTTTTTTTTCTCTCAGGTGTTCGTGTGACAAAACTATTGATTTCTAATAAATAGCGGTTGGAACGGTTTAAAAATACAAACAAATGTCACAGGTAAGTTAGAAAGTAACTTTTATCGCCTAAAGTTACTTTTATTTGTTGTATATTTGTTTTTTGAGCGTTTTTACTCTGCTGAGTATTGTAAAAGATACCTGGTGGCCCTTTTACCCCCAGCCCAGGCCGCCCACCGCCGCCCAGGCCGTCCACCGCCGCCCAGCCCCCGGCGCCAGCATTTTGACTCACGTTACTCAATTGTAGTCACTTATGAACAGAATAGTCTTCCGTTTTAACAATTAGCATGTATCCCACCCCCAATACATTTTTTTTATTTATTAATTATTTACCTTACGAAATAGAATGAAGATTGATGGATTTTTGACCACCGACGCCCAGCCCCCCGGCGCCAGCATTTTGGCTCACGTAGCTCAATCGTAGTCACTTATGAACAGAATAGTCTTCCGTGTTCATAAGTGACTACGATTGAGTCACGTGAGCCAAAATGCTGGCGCCGGGGGGGGGGGGGGGCTGTGCGGCGGTAGGCGGCGGTGGGCAAAAATCCATCAATCTTCAGCAGAACATTTCTTTATTACTATTACAGGTATAAGATCAGGCCCACAAGCTTTGGAGGTGTCAAGGGTTTTATGATGTCTCTAAGATGGGGTGATGACCAGGTTATCAAGTGTGACTTCGGTCCGCAATGGGAATTTGGGGAGGAGGTGGTTATTTGATTCTAAAGTGGAGTTAGAAGTGAAACGCTGGGCAAGTAGTTCCGCCTTATCACGGTCCGTGCAAATGACATCATTGTGGTTTGATTGTGGGGGAATCGTTGACCATTATTCACTACACTATTGTAGATTTTCCAGAAATCACGAGTACCTAGTTTCTGTGACTGAATGCGTTTTTTGTTAACTCATTATACCTTCTCTTTGCTTCGCCTATCACGGCCTTGCAATTATTTCTTGACTCTATAAATTTATGTCTATTAGTAGCTGACTTATGGCGGCCGAATTTACAGAATGCTTGTTGCCTCTCAGCAATGGCAGCTGCACATCCATTGGTTTTGTTATCTTGATTTTCATAAACAGAGTTTCTTTCTAGGTTTTCGTATTGTTTTAAGCAGTAGTGGTTGCTGATTTTAGGTATCGACGCTTGATTAGAAAAATCTTAAAGCAGTAGTTTCTTTCAACCAATCACAGATGCAAGAATATTCATGCTGAATTCCAGCACATACTATAAAACCCCAAACACACACCATTACTCTTCTGTTACCCATTTTTTCTTCCAAAGACAACGAACCTGGGTACATCCATAAAAGCTAATCTAGGCAAAAAGCTGAAGGACGTTAACAAACGCAATGACAGACATAAACGAACTTCTGTGCATCCAGCAAAGCACGCATACATCACTCACTAAACACAAATTGACAGTTCATACATAGACTATCTCACTGGGAAAAAAAACATGCTAATATGTACACACACATCCACATTTCTATCCCATGTAAACGCACAAGGTGTGAACCGAAAAAAACTTTTGTACTCATTTTCTCTTTACAAATAAAACTTTTCTTTAATCTTGGACACTTTTTACTCTCATTCTTCACAAACTCTTTATCTTTCATTGTCTTAACAAATTGTCAAGAAAATTGACATATCTTTGTATGGATAAACGTTGTCATTCTTTCTGTTGATACTCTTGGCCTTTTGGCTAAGATCAAAGTGTAGTATCTGTTCCGATGGATACTGCACCCCATAGACTGGTATTGTCTTGGCCTTCGGGGCTTGATTTATGCCGGTCTATGGGTCTGTCCTGTGCAGTTATAGGAGGTCCACCCTCCCAGGCTTCGCCTCCCCTCTTTGGGGAGGAGTAAGTTTATTGCTTACTGCCTGAGGCGCCCCTACCGGGGAATGCCGACGGGGTTGCCCAGGCAATTGTAAACCCCACTTTCCCGACCTGACCTTGGGTCACATATTACTTGTGGGAGTAAGATAAAAACTGGCCTTGTACCTAACTCCTGGAGAGGAGTAAATCAATACTCTATACATGTTTGCCCTATACAAGAGAAGTGCCTTATAAGTGTCTTTTGCTTTTTTGAAAGGTTTTTTATCGTCTGTACTTCTCTTTCTGCTTCACTGTTACTCTGTCGGTACTTGAGAAAACTTATTTAGTGAATTCACGTTTGGCAGCAAAATTTGTAGAACTCTGTGATGGTGAATTTATGTCCGTTGGCTGACATGATAACATTGCGAATGCTGTAGACTATGAAGATGGTTTTTAGTTTCACAACTAGATTTTTGCTGGTTTAATTGGCTAGGCAGCATATCAGCCTATCGGGAAAAGTAATCTACCACTACGTCATGTGGTGCAAAGATAAAAACTCCCATACACCAACTCCTAAGGTTGCAGATAGGGAAATGACCTCTAAATATAGGGGTCAGCTGCAAATGCACAAAAATAAGCAGGTCACAATCAATGGCTGCCGAATAGCATCTGTAAGCCACTCAACCATGATTACAGTAAATACATACGAAGAAGCTTGGTGAATGTGTGCTCCAAACAGATGAATTCGCCAGGTTGAGTCAATGATGGAAGACTCTAGTTCAAGAAAGAACTACTGCATTGTCTATAGTGATGCCGTCTATAGACAAAATACAGCTATCGGTAGATCTACAATGACTCATACACAAATCAAATGCTCAAACCAGATTGACCGCTGCATGGGTAAACAATGGCCACTTTAACCAGAGCGTTAGAAAAGCTAACTATGACGTCTGAAACATCCTTTACTGTATGCACACTTAGCTCAAATCAACCAACTTCCAGCCTCATCTGTTACACAACAATGATTTGATTTGGATCCAGGAACATCGTCTTTTTCACAATGTACTTGACCTAAATCATCTTGACTCATGAAGAATGACAGTGGTTACATTCAATGGGTATCCTGCAGTAATAGCAATTTCTTGTTACAGCACAACAAGTATAGCCAATGAAGACGATGTTATCCTGTTTTACTCCGAAGTATCGTCGGTTATACAACAGAGACAAAAGCATAATGTCTTGATTCTCGGAAGTGACATGAATGAGCAAATAGCTGAAGAGAATGTTCACAGGCACATCTATCATGATGTTACAAATAGAAATGATGTTTTTCAAGACTTCATTGCTGGAAATGGTCTCATATATCTGAACACAAACTATCAAAAAACACTTGGTTGGTAATCTTTGAATATTTACATACATAAACATTTGGTTTGGTTTACGGCATATCAACCATCTATGGGTTATTTATTGATGCATAACAGTTTTCAAATATAACTGCATAGGTAGGGCAATTATTCATATTCCTAGAATACAATGCTCGTAGAATACATTGTTCTTAGTTTGGTTTGAATTGCTTTACGGCATATCAACCATCTATCAGTTATGTAATGCCGAATAAAGTTGTAAAATATACTTCTATAGGTAGGATAATTATTTATATTCAGAGATAGGAAAATTTATGTTTTTGGTTTTGCGGAATAGGATTGATTTATTCAAATAAAAAGGGAAAAATTAATAACATCAATGCTTGGTGCATTTTAGGCCAGGAAGCCGGTATTTTCAGACAGTCTAATCTTATAGCACCAGCATAAATAAAGGTGGAAATGTTCAATTTGATGATATATTAATCAACATAAATGGGTGAACAGTAGCATCGACTGTGCAGCATATGATACACTTAACACTGTCTCTTTAGTATATAGAATAGAACCTGTTGAAATCTGTAGCAGTCATAAACACTGACATTTCTTTCCTCTCACAGAGAGCAGCCCCTGTGAAGTCGTTGGGTCATATGTTGATTAATCAGACGTCTGGGCATTTTACGTTCAATCGCAAATTTGAAGGACTACCTCTGGCATTTACATAGCAGTCACAGAGTTTCCTGGCACCAACAAAGAAAGACGTCTTCTTGCTTGCAAAGCTATTCTCCAGTGGAACATGTACTGCTCAAGAAAATACGTTCGGCAATCGTACCTTTCTTACTGTTTACTTCTTTCCTTGTGACAGTGTTTTAACTCCCGGCAACCTACACCCAACAGTGTAAATCATTCAAATAAATTTATTATTTGTTATTTATAGAAGGGCTTTGTTTTCCTTTCATTTGACGACCCTTTTCTTACAAAATATTATAGGAGTTGTTTTTATCATCTATACAAAGATTAGCTCCTATAGAATAGTGGCTTTGACGTGATTTGAACTCGCATAATAGCCTAAAAAATTTAGACTCATTTGCAACGAAGGGTATTAATATACAACACCCTTTCTTTTCATATTGAAAGTATCGACTGATATGTTTTAACTACATTTTTACTTTTACATTCATTAAATTCTGTTAAAATAAGGTTCTTGTGTAAAAAGAATGTTCAAAGTTGTTTTTGGTTGTATAAAAGTTTAAAGCATGCGTACGTTTGGTCCAAGAAATAACCAAGAAAATGTGACAGTTAGCAAGAGAAAGTCCCCAAGTGTGTATGTGAAGGGTGAGGAGGAGACAGGATGTAATTTTTTGATGAGTCAACAGTCTTCTGCCTCCCGTAACCTCCACCTCACGAATTGTTTGAAGTTTGACAAGAGAGGAAGAGGAAGAGGAAGAGAGATGAAAGAGAAATACAATCCAGTCAAGAAAGAAATCAGACTTATTAAAAATAAAAAAGCAGATTTAAGTTGGAAATATTTATTTTTTTTAAATAAAAAAAAAAAAGGGAATTCTGCTTTTTATTAATTACAAAAAAGCATTATTCTGCTAAAAAGTCGAGATCTCACATCCCGGCAGATTACATAATTTTTTTTTCAAATATGCCTCGTTAAATTTGACTTCTCTGCAAAAAAATATCCACATATGTGAGAGGAAGCGACAAGATGTAATTTTTTGATGAATCAAAAGTCTTGCTTCTCCTAACCTTCACATGATGAATTGTTTGAAGTTTGGCAAAATGTACATTTCCAGAGACTAGAATCTCATCTAGGGGGGGGGGGGGGGGGGGGAGGTAGCGAAGGGTGTGACTCTATAATACCATTTTTCATATTGAAACTATCGACTGATGTTTTAATTTCATTTTCACTTTTAAATTAATTAAATTCCGTTAAAATGAGCTTTTTGTGTAAAAAGTATATTCGAAGTCCTTCTTTTTGTAATAAAAATTTAAAGCATGAACATGTTTGGTATAAAAAATAAACAAGGAAAAAGATAGTTGTTAGAAAGAGAAATACCCTAACGGGTATGTAGGGGGGTGGGGGTGACAAGATGTTATTTTTTTATGAATCAAATGTCTTTTTCCTCCCTTAACATCCACATCATAAATGGTTTGAAGTTTGGCAAAATGTACATTTCTAGAAAGAGAGAGAGAGAGAGAAGTAAGACAGAATAAGACAAGCCAGAGATAGGAAGAAAAGGAGAGAAATAACAGGAAAAGAAAATATGTCAAAAAATAATTTAGACGTATCAAAAATAAAAAAAAATCGAATTTAAGTGAATTCTGCTTTTTCTAAATTACAACAAATCTGAATTCCGCTACAAGGTAGAAGTCTCGCATCCCTACAGATTACAGGAATTTCTTCGAATATGCCTTGTTAAATTTGACTTCTCTGCAAAAGAATATCCACACGTCTTAAACGAATATGGTTTCTCTCTTTTTTCTTTTTCTTTTCATTTTCTTTCATTTGCTGAAGATGGATCATTATTCCAAATGCCATACGATCAACTTCTATTTACAGACTCCAACCGAGAGCTCTTTTCAGGATTCTGACTGTTCGCTTAAGTGCAGTTGTTTGAATTTCTTTTGCACTTAGTTCACCAGATATACTTGCTAAATACTTTTTTCAAGTTCTTCTTCATGAGTCTAATGGCTCCTATGATAACTGGAATGATGGAGATCTCTTTGAGGTTCCAGTTTCTTTTCATATCATACATTAGACTTTTCTTTTTCTTATCTTTGTTTTTGCTGGAGATGGGGCATCCTACCGGATGCCAGACATTCACCAGCTATTTCAGACACTCCAGCCTAGAGATCGTTTTAAGATTCTAACCGTCCCTTTAAGATTCTAACCGTCCCTTTAAGTGCAGTTGTTTGTATTTCTCTTGCAGTCGGTTCACCGGGTATACTCGCCAGATAGCTCTTGAAATTCTTCTTCATTAGTCCTGTTTCTCCTATAATTACTGGTATGATGGATTCCAGTTTCTTTTCATGTCGTACATAAGACCTTGGTATTTCGTAAGCTTTTCCTTTTCTGCTCTGTTCAATCCTGCATCATTAGGGACACTGACTTCAACTAGGGTTGCTACTTTCTCCCTTTTGTCCCATATTACGATGTCAGGTTTAACAGCTCCATTTTCTAGATATGTAGCTGTAGGGATTGCATAGTCATGATTTACACATTTCACAAAAATATGGCCGATCTCCACTGTGCGATTGCATATGTTGATTTAAACTCAACTTCTCAGCAAACGAAGATCCACAGAAAATATAAGAATAAAGTTTCCTGCTGATATTCGCCAGGTAGGTTTTGAAATTCGTTTTCATAAGTTCGGTTGCTTTTATAATTACTGAAATGATGGAGATCTTAAGATTCCAGTTTCTTTTCCTGTCTTCAGCATGTACTCTCATATGCCTCAGAAAATATGCCTTTTCAGAAAAGGATGACTCACACAATTTACAAGAATATGATTTTCCTTTGGTGTGGGTTTTCATATGACGATTTAAACTCGAGTTTTGTGCAAATGAAAATCCGCATAAATCACATGAATAAGGTTTCTCCCTTTTTTTTTTATTTTTCTTTTCATTCATTTGCTGGGGACGGGGCATTCTTCCAAATGCCATACGATCACCCGCTATTTACAGACTCCAACCGAGAGCTCTTTTCAGGATTCTGGCCGTTCCCTTGAGTGCAGTTGTTTGGATTTCTCTTGAACTTGGTTCACCAGGTATACTTGCTAAATACTCTTTCAAGTTCTTCTTCATGAGTCCAGTAACTCCTAACTCCATTAGTGTTCCGCAGATTTTATCTAAGTATTTTATTAGATGTTTTTCATTAAACCAGTTGTGCCTACCGCAACCGGTATGATATTTGTTTATTTCAGAGACCATGTTGTTTTCAAGTCATTTTTAAGGTCCTGATATTTTGTTATTTTTTCCCGTTTGACTCACTGTGCGATTGCATATGTTGATTTAAACTCAACTTCCTAGCAAAGGAAGATTCACAGAAATGACACGAATAAAGTTTCCCGGTAGTATGTATTCGTTTGTGTCTCTTAAAATCTGATTCATCTGAAAAACAATATCCACAAACTTCACAAGAATTTAGTTTTTCTCCCGTATGTACATGCATATGCCTCAGCAAATATGACTTTTCAGAAAAAGATGACTCACACAATTTACAAGAATATGTTATTCCTAGATTATGGGTTTTCATATGACGATTTAAACATGATTTCTGTGCAAAGGAAAATCCACATAAATCGCATGAATAAGGTTTCACTCCAGTGTGTTTTCTCAAATGTACCACCAGACGTTTCTCAGTTACAAAAGAAGATTCACATAGTTGACAAGTGTATTGTTTCTCTTCAGTGTGATATAGATTTAAACTTAACTGTTTAACAAAAGAATGTTTCTTTCTATTGGCTGATTGCATGGGTTTCTCAAGATTTGACATATCTGAAAGAAATATTTGCACTTATACTTCACATGTAGGTGTTAATGGGTGTTGGTTCAAATCTAATGACTTCACACTTATACTTCTCATGTAGATGAGGTGTTATGCTGTTTGTTCAAAATCCAATGTCTTCACACTTATACTTCTCATGTAGATGAGGTGTTATGGTGTTGGTTCAAAATCCAATGTCTTCACATTTATACTTCTTATGTAGATGAGGTGTTATGGTGTTAGTTCAAAATCCAATGTCTTCACATTTATACTTCTCATGTAGGTGTTAATGGGTGTTGGTTCAAATCTAATGACTTCACACTTATACTTCTCATGTAGATGAAGTGTTATGGTGTTGGTTCAAAATCCAATAACTTCACACTTATACTTCTCATGTAGATGAGGTGTTATGGTGTTGGTTCAAAATCCAATGTCTTCACACTTATACTTCTCATGTAGATGAGGTGTTATGGTGTTAGTTCAAAATCTAATGACTTCACACTTATACTTCTCATGTAGATGAGGTGTTATGGTGTTAGTTCAAAATCCAATGACTTCACACTTATACTTCTCATGTAGATGAGGTGTTATGTGTTCGTTCAAAATCCAATGACTTCACACGTATACTTCTCATGTAGATGAGGTGTTATGGTGTTGGTTCAAAATCCAATGTCTTCACTTATACTTCTCATGTAGATGAGGTGTTATGGTGTTGGTTAAAAATCCAATGTCTTCACATTTATACTTCTCATGTAGATGAGGTATTATGGTGTTGGTTCAAAATCCAATGACTTCACACTTATACTTCTCATGTAGATGAGGTGTTATGGTGTTAGTTCAAAATCTAATGACTTCACACTTATACTTCTCATGTAGATGAGGTGTTATGGTGTTAGTTCAAAATCCAATGACTTCACACTTATACTTCTCATGTAGATGAGGTGTTATGGTGTTAGTTCAAAATCCAATGACTTTACACTTATACTTCTTATGTAGATGAGGTGTTATGGTGTTGGTTCAATATCCAATAACTTTCTAAACGTGCTTTAAACACTATATTTTAAAATATGGATTTTCTTCTGTGACAATTTTATATGATGCTTTAGATTTCAGTCCTGCACAAATAAAGATCCACACAAATTAAATGCAGTTTTTCTCAATTATGTGTTCTTATATGTTTAATTAACGTCAACTTATAGAAAAACCAAAACTTCAAATATTTTAATAAATAAATTTTCTCTATTGTGTAGTTTTGCATGTAGATTCTCATATGTACAACCATTCAAAGTACATATTTACTTGCTTCATAGATATTTTCTCAAATTAGTATTAGCAGAAAAGGTACACTGATAAATCTCACTTAGATAATGTATTTTATAGTAAATTTTGCCTTTTTGCCATTGTGTAAGAGTAGATTCTCCCTTTATGTTCAAACACCTGGAAAAAAACAAAAAGTCTTTGGTAATTGAAAAGAAATAAAATACATAATCAAATAAATGGAATTATATTGTTAATTAAAAAGTAAAAAATACATAATCATACAAATGGAATTATATTGTATAAATATCACTTATGTGGGGAAAAAGCACATGTAGTCTCATACCAATGTTGACTGCTGATTGTTTATTTAGTCGAGATGTACTGCATTCACTTACACTGTAATACCTATTGGTTAAACAGTAGGGTAGACTAGATTATCAAGTCTTGATAGAGCAATTAACCCAGTAGGAAAGCTCTAAAATAATGCTGCTTATCCCAGCATTGTTACCAGATGTCTTGGATTTTTCATGAGACTAAAGCAATGCATAGATGAAAGTGACAAATAAAAAAAAATCTCAAAATATATTTTGTATTGATATTAAACAGAGATGTGAGTAGCTAATGGGAAAAAAGCTGAAATCAGGATGATTTCCCCAACTTGGGGGCCACGGCTCCCTATGTGATTGGAGACAGGACAAAAAAACAGCTTTTTTCTTAAACAACTGTACTGAGTTTCAACTAATTAAATAAAAATTATGATGAAACCAAAGTCATCTATCTACCCTACACTTTCAGCGAAATTAAGAGTTTTAATTTTCAGAGAGAACTGTCATAAGACGAAAAAATTGTTTAATAACAAAAGTATATTTTTGTGTGTAATTAGTACATATATAACAAAATATAATTGAAGATTATTTGTAATATAATGTTTAAACTATAAAATAACCTCAACCCGATTTAAAATAAAATATTTCATAATCTCTTTTAATTAAATTATATTTTTGAAAAGGATGCAACTTAATTCACGCTATATAAACTTGACTTTTTCAAAATTCTTCCCCTAGTATACTTGTAATAGTTTTCATTATTTTTATTTTCATTTTTTGTGCTAGTTTAACCTAAAAAAAGATTCAAAATAACATTTGTCATAAGTTATTTTTATTAAATTATATTTTGAAAAGATGCAACATAAAATTATAAGAAACCTTTCCAACCACAAATTACCATGGCTAAAAGCATCCTACCTGAGAGTCCTTCATTAAAACTCCTCAGCCTACATTCACATAAATTGAAACAAATATATAGAAGACATTGCCAAGGTTGCTGCAAAGAAGGTTCGCTTCTTCTAGTAAACTTCTCACATTTGTCAGTATCCTATATCTTTATAAAGTCACCATTCTTCTATGCATGAAGCATTGTTGCCAGATCTGGGCTAGAGCATCAACAACTAATCTCTCCCTATTAGATCAGGCCCAAAAAAGAGTCTCTAATCTAATAGGTTTTACACTGTCTATTAAGCTCCCGCTTCTGTTCCATTCCCACAATGTAGCATCCATCAGCTTGTTTTACAAGTACTTCAATGGAATGTACTCTGACGAACGTAAATACCCCAACCAATCAAGGAGCCAAATTCAACTCCTTCACTATAGAGGACCCCAGATGACGGAACGCTTTCTACTCTAATAGCTATTTTCCTTGAACTGCTAGACTTTGGAATTCCCTCTCTGCTTCATGTTTCCTCGACTGTACTTACATGCAGAAGTTTAAATGTAATGTGAACAAACATCTTGCTGCACAACTCAATATTTAGGATGTACTTGTAGGTATGGTCCCTAATTCACAACATCGCTTTAGTCTCAGTGGCAGTGTGCCTTGTTTGTAGTGCATAAAGAAAAAGACATTATAGAGAGTGTAATGAGCTATGTTTAATTTATATTTAAGCAAAGCAATGCCCACCTTCCCACCAATTGAGAAAAAAATGAACCAGACATTTTGGTCTCAAATATCAGAGATGTGAGTAGCCAGTGGCTAAAGTGAAATCAAGATTAATTTCCAAGTATTTTCCTTACATTAACAACCGATCATGTGGAGAAAAATAAATATGGACTTTATCAGTAGTGATATTCATTATATTTATCAGGGATGTGGGTTAACCAATAGCAAAAAAGAGTGAAATCAGAGAAGCCAATCGTTACCCCTTGCATATATATGAAGAGGGTAGTGCACAAAACAACTTTTTTCCTGAACATCTCCAATCAGTTTCAACTAAGAAAGTCAAAATTAAGAAAAAAACATTGAGTGTATATGTGGGGAGTGAAGCCAACAAGTCATTATGCAACAAAAGCCATCTAACTCCCCTATTCCTTCCTGCATCGATTGAAATCTTAGCCTTCACAACAAAATTAACATTTTAAGTTTTTACAGAGAACTGTCATAAAAAGGGAAGGCAAGATGGGAAGAGGCAGGGGAAGAGAGAAACGCAGGAAATGAGATAGAAAGATAAAGTGAGAGAGAAAGAGAGAAATAAAATCCAACCAAATACTAACGAAAAAATAAGGAAGTAAGGCTCTAGCGATTTGGCAGAAATCAGCTTTTTTATTAGAAAAAAAATCAGATTTGGACTAAAAGCGGATAAGTCACATCCATGAGAGGCTCTAGCGATTTATGCAGAAATCTGCTTTTTCTGGATGAAAAAAATGAAGAACTCACATCCCTAATAAAAAAGCTGGTATCATGTAAAGTAAACCCAATCACTCGTTTACAATAGGTAGTGTGCTTTGGCATTAAATAATTAAAAAATGCTTAACATGCTGTAAAAATACCATTTTTGTCTGGTAACAGCTGAAGTCTTCTTAGCACATCGTAGCTACAGTAGACATCATTGCCAAAGTTGATTTGATCTCTCTCTTTCTCTTGTGGCGTTGGTAGCAGCAGTAGCCTGTCTCTTGCTGTAATAAGAAAAAAGAAATTGACAGAAGAGCCCAAGCTTGGGAGATGATGCTCCTTTGTTCCTAAATCACATATATCATGCATTACATCTGTCTTCTAACGTGTCTTTATGTATTACAAAAATAAGTAACAGGGTACATCTATGCTTAGTGAAATCTGGGATGTTGTAAACTGATGTGTTAACAATTTGTTGTATTTTTGTAAATAATCGAAATTGTAGAATAACAACCAATTCGATTTGGGCTTTTATATTCTTCGTTTTATTTTATTTTTCCTCTGCAGAGAACATAATTATCCATAATTTAAAACTAAGTTAATTTTTTTGAAAATAATTTCCGACACTAAAAGTACGAGTTTTTTAAGATAAAGAATGTAAATAAAACAAAAATAGTAATAGTAATGTTATAACTGTGGTACTTAGACACTGAACGTAACCTAACCGACAATATTTCATATCTACATAATACTGTTAAGCACCGGATTTTCTATAGTTGTTTGTAAGTATTGTTATAATTGTGTTACTAAGACACTGAACATTACCTACACGTAGTTCAGCCACGAATGTCAAATATGCAAAGGTTGAAAACCTGATGAAAGGAAATCAACCCGTACTCTATAAAAATGAATAACACATCGTATCACAAATTATAAACATATATTGAATAAACAACCAAGACAAATTAACAATACATAACAAGTATTTTTTTTTTCACAAGATCAACTAATATTCTCCGCAGAAACAGAGTTATCTATAAGAGGCTGATTTTTGTTATTCCGAGAAAGTTGATCAGAATTAAAAGTTCAAATTAGCAATTAAGAAGGCTTAATGAAGCCTTTATGAAAATGAAAATAGGAAAGTTTTTTTTTCTTACGAAATTTGAGGAAAACAAATGAGAAGTCCTTCTCCTCACACAGGAGATCGAGATATGAAGGCAAATGTGTTAAAATCGCAAGGAACGATTGAATGAGATCATTTAACATGACAATATAAACAATATGAAAGTTTGATTTAGGACGAATTAATACAGCATTTCTTTTTTTTTGTCCTTATGTCATATACACATACTTTTTTGGTTTGATGGCGGAGGGAAGGATATTTTAACAGAATGTGGTCCGTTCTTAACGAGCTGTTTTAGGGTCCCGAGATATACATAATCTCGACGTTGGAGAGGTCATTTGATTGACTGGTCTGTCGTAATCCATTTTGTTGGACCAGGGTTTTCTTTTGTGACTGGTAGACAGCCGTCTAAAATGTCGCTGTATTTCTTAAGCGTTAATTTTCGAATTCCACTTTTCCTATTTTTTTTGGATTTTGTGTGCGGGGATAATTTGTTTGAATATGACAGCGGCGCGGCGTGGGATGTCAAATTCAGAGACGTC
This sequence comes from Sepiola atlantica, assembly GCA_963556195.1. NCBI lineage: Eukaryota > Metazoa > Mollusca > Cephalopoda > Sepiida > Sepiolidae > Sepiola > Sepiola atlantica. The sequence continues at coordinate 134,268,287 of OY744525.1, forward strand.
CGCTCTTAACGGTGGCCGAAGAACTTCTCGTGTTTCTTCTAGCTTTGATTTTCCCGCTATCTGTGCATAGCAACAGTATCCTCTCATTTGATTGGCTGAATCCTCTGCCCTGCAACTGCGTGGGCTGACTTATGAAAGCCTGTCTGTCAAGCTTCCTGTTGACCCACTTATGACAACCATCGCCGTCTGCACCCCCCTTTCTGTATGCGTAGGGGAACATGTGCCGACAAGTCCCCCGCTCCCTTTTTTATGCTTGTTTGGGTAAAATATGTAGATATAACAGTAACACGTGTCTTTGTCTGCAGAAGAAACTCATTTCTTTTTAAGATGTGAGCAGTTGTGAAAAATAGGAGGAGCAGTGACTTACCAGAGTGTGGCTGCTGGCGACTGAGGATGTTCTTCCAACATCTAAGACGAAGGACGGTTGTCGCAGAGAATTTATATCAGTAGGGGATGGCATTCGATTGGTATATAAACCTTCCTCACTACTGAAGAGGGTTACTCGTCAATTTGTCACCACACTACAGTAGTAATTAGACCATAGGAGAGGGTCGCGGAGGAAGTTTCAGCTAACTTCACTCTTTGTTACCTATGATATTTTTTTTTGACACAGTGTAAACAGAAGGTTACGGCCTTCCATACATTCGTCAATGTGAAAAGAATTACAAAAAACGTTAGTTACCAATAGCAGTTAAAAATTCTATTAAAAATTACAAATTAAATCGTGGTGGATGTCACTCTTTTACGATTGGTAAAAAATCAGGCTTATAGTATATCAAAATATTTATTTACGAAACATGATATTGCATTTATGTTCACTTTTTATTTACGAATTCACAGAACCTTTACCAAAATACGCTACCATAAAATAAAAATTAACCTGATATTTTCACTGATATGATTCAAATGTCGATCGATTATAATATATTTTGTTCAGATTTCATTAAAATAAAATAAGGTACAACAAATATTTCCCCCTCATATATTTTACGAAAACCGCATTTTAAAAATAAATTTATCCAATGGGGAAGTATGGAAAATTTCGTGAAAATCTGACCATTAGTTAAGTATTTCTAGATTTATAACACACGCGTGCTAGAGTGTAAAAATTGACCACTACATGGGAGCGTTGTTTTAAGGCGTCGATAATGTAAGCACGATTTTAGTTGTTCATTTTCATTTTGTTCGTAAGCTAAATTTTTTTTTATCATTAGCAGTTTATTTTATGTTTCCTCTTTTCAATGGTAGAAAAGTTATGCTGCTAATATTAACCTATTTAAAAGTTACATCATATTAAATGTAGATGGGTAAATTCTATTGTTTGCTTTCAGTGTCCCTAGCGTTCAGCATACAGTGTTATACGTTTTGGAACAAAAAGAAGAATCGTTATATATAGGACACTAATTGATGTATTCTCAAAGTCCATATCAATTATATTTGAGGCACCCCAGAATCAGAAACGACCATAAGGACGTATGTTGTCATGACACCGGTTTCTTTCACTTTCGGTGAAATTATAAACCAAACATATACATGCATAATTGCCTGCATAGATTCTTTTACAAAACGTTTTTTTATGTAAACTTTAGAAATTTATTCATTTTTTAAAATTTCATTAAAAAATGTTACAAACCTTTTTAAAAAACAAAATGCATAAAAAAACGAAACAAATTTAAATAAAAAAAAACGGTACTTGTCCAGGGTTTGCGCCTAATTTCCGTGACTGCCCGGCAGCAGCGAGCCGACAGCTAACGGAAGCGTCCGAGACCTGCCGAGTCGAATACGAGGCTGGCGTTGTCGACGCTGCATAAACAAAACTGCAAAAAATCGTTAAAAAAATGGAAGGCTCGGCAGACGACAACAATATAAGACGATGAATATACGAAAAGGAGAAGAAATGCATATTATTTTTATAAAAAATGAAATAAATGAACAAACCCATAGCTGAAATAAATAAACTTTTTTTATTATTATTTTTTAACCAATTTTTTGGGGTATTTTTGAACAAATAATATTTTTAACTGTTTTTTTTTTTTAGAAATTAGGCATTTTTTAAAACTTTATTTTTAGATTTTTTATGGGTGAGTGGGGGGGAATTTCGGATCTTTTCCCGGAGGGGTAGAGCTTGGATTTTTTTTGGGGGGGGGCTTATCGAAATACAGGCAGAAGAGGAGGATGTGGAAGGAGGAGCAGAAGATTGTTGGTCGCCGACAGGATAGAGTTTGGCTATCTGCGACAATATGGCGTCGAAGGGGTCTTTCTTGAATGTCTGACGCCACATGAATTCCCGCAGATAGCCGTCTATTAGGGTCCTGCTCGTTCTGCATTCTTTTTTGTTCCTCTGCTTCACTTCCTTCCACATTCTCTCGACATGATTGGTGCAGGCACCCGTCGTCGGGTCCACGAAATGTTCGGTGTGATTCACCATAAGATGTCGATATCTCTCCTCGCCTAACCTGCTATAAGCCCTCCAGCAATCGGAGACGACCGTGGTCCCAGGGGCGACATACTGTCTGATTATTGGAAGGAGTGTTTCGGCATTCCTGTTTGGTACTGTCACCAGAAAACCCTCCTTCTCTGCGGGGTCGTATCCCCCGAAGACCCAGAGCAGCTGGAGATCACGGCTGACGTTGTGTTTTCGACGGTTAAACAGACTCTTGTCTATCTCCACCGTATTCCCTGGGCCTCCGAGTCGTCTGGGGTTGCGCGCTAGATGGTCGGTGCACACCTCCCACAGAAAATTCTTTCAATCCACTTGCGTGGTTCGAGACAGTACGCCGCATTCTTTTTTTAGGTTTTTACCAGTCGCCATATCCTGGGACCACAGGTAGATCATCTTTAAAATGGTCGAAATCTCAAAATTTGATCTAGAAAAAAACGTCCCCGACTGCAACGAAATCCAAGCCCGGCATTCCTGGGTGGGGCATCTCCAGGCATATGTGTCCGCTATACTTTTTCTAGCAGCTAACCGGCAAAGTCGGCCGCATCGCCTACAACGCATTGCTTTTGCCAGCAGAGCTTTCTGCTGACAATAATTAATGCAATCCTCCAGAGATTCAACCGAGCTGCAAAGTTGCTGAAAATTCATTTTTGTTATGTTAACAAGCGTCTCCTTCAAATAGTTATCGGCTGCTTGATGCAGCAGTCTGATTGGTCAGTTTTGTTTACAGCCTCGTTTTCAACTCGGTAGGTCTCGGACGCTTCCGTTAGCTGTCGGCTCGCTGCTGCCGAGCAGTCACGGAAATTAGGCGCAAACCCTGGACTAGTACCAAAAAAACATTTAAATAAGTAAACAACTTATTTAAATGTTTTTTTGGTACTCCCTCTCTGCTCCAATTATTATTTCAGCCCGATCCTAAAACTGCATGAGTACCGCCTTTTTTTTTTTATTACAGATACTCAAATTAATGTTTATTAAATTGTTAGGTGAAACTTCAGAATAGTTTCTTTAAAAAATCCACCCCTCGCTTCTCCATGTTAAGAATGGCTTTCTAAATACTAGTGTTATTATTTAGAAAGCCGTTCTTAACATGGGTGAAGGGGGGGGGGGTACTTTCACGCTATCTGAGAGGAAGATAAGCATTAATCAGAAGGGGCCATATCTGGCCTGTCACCGTGTAGCCATCTGCGGAGCAGAAACCGGAAGTCTAAACGAGCAGATAATCTTGACTATACCCCCTCCCCCCAAAAAAAATAATTAAAAAAGTTGTTTTATTAATTATTTTCGTCAAAAAATAAATAATTTTTCAGAAAAGTAAACATACGGTGAGTGTTTTTATGTTGTTTCATTTTACGCCGGTTCGTTTTCAATCGGCTTTTCCGGCTGTTTACGTATTTCTGCATCGGCAAAAGTCGGTTTTGTTTGGTTCAAAAGCTATATCAGTACCGTATTTTTTTTTTGTGTGTGATAACTTTTCGCGAAATCAATAAATGAGTGTAAAATCTGTGTAGAGTTAAGAGTCTCGAATCAAGTGATCATTTGTCGCAAAGTCCGTATATTTTCGTTTGTTCTTCAAGTAGACAAGACATCTATAAGTATGGCGTCTAAAGTAAGACTACACACCTCCTTCCCATGTCGAAGTATTCGCTCTCGGAAAGAAAGAAAAAGAAAGAAAACTCGACTCATTTGTTGTCTAGCTTATAGTCAGACAAGTCATCGGTGCAGAAGAAATATTAAAACAATAAAAACATGCAATTATCGACATTAAATACTAACCTTTTCAGAAGAGGAGGCAAATCGACAAACAAAACTAAAGAGCTTCCAAGGGGAAATAACAATTAATATTTATCCATAAAAGAAAATATTTATGAAATGCGGCACAAGCCCCCCCCCCCCCCCCCCGAAAAAAAGGGATAGGAAAGGTTCGGGCTTCACTAACAAATGTAACTAATCAAACTTAGCTAGCTTCATTCAGGGCTATGATTCACCAAAATACCGCATTTAAACTATACATCGTTCTCCAATCACCAAAATAATTTTCACCATTAAATCCTACTTAAACCCCATATATGCAAAATATGCAACGGGGAGTATGGTAATAAAAATTATATGTACAAAATATATATATGAATATTATTTACAATGAAAAAAGGAAGTCAGTAAAAAAAAAACATTACTAAACTGTGGCAGATTTCATCATCATCATCATCAACCGGTTTATTTGTTGAATCAGGCCACAATTAATCCTCTGATGAGGGTGGGGCCTGATGGTCTAGTCTCGAAATCTAAGTCTTCCTCTCCACTCCTGTCTTTGGCAAGGCTTGATGGAATCCATACCCATGGCCTTCCTATCACGTTTGACTACGTCCTCCCAAGTCAACTTGGGTCTGCCAGTGGTGATGTTCTCTGCTGGCACATTCAACTGTCAGACTTTAGCAATCCAGCCATCGCTACGCTCAATGTGACCCAACCAACGCAGTCTGTTCTTTCGCATGATGTCCGCAAGGCTTTTCAAGTCGACCTGTGAGAGCAGGGATTCAAAAGAAACGTACTGTTCAGGCCTCACCAAACAGATCCATTTGACCATTGCCCTGTCATTACGGTGCAGCTTCCTTAGTATGCCAGCAGTGACAGCCCAAGTTTCTGAGCCATACAACAGCACACTTCTGACACATGAGGAGTATACACGCCCTCTCGTAGTTGTTGGCAGGTGTTTGTTTGTCAGGATTGGTAGCAGCTCTCTAAACTTTTTCCAGGCATACTTGCAACGTGTAGCTGCCGCGAGTTCACAGCCTCCACCTGATGACAGCACATCTCCAAGATAACAAAAGTCTGTTACTACTTCCAGCTTGTTGTCACCAGTATTCATCTCCATCAGTGGTCTGCCATCTATTGGTCTTGCCGTGCCGGTGCAACGAAAGCACTTAAAGTGAGGATCTGCTTTGAGAGAGCCCTTTATGCCACTGCACCTTTTGTGGACCCAACCTGAACAGTGAGTGCAGATGATTGAATTGCTGCCAGTTCCTTTCAGACATACAGCACACGGGTATTTTCCTGTTTTCTGTAGTAAGCTGAGGTTTGGACCTGCGATAATGACCTTAGTTTTACCCATGTTGACTTTGAAACCTTTCTCTTCCATGCTACTCTTCCATCTATCTAGACGTTCCTTGAGTGACTGAAGTGAAGTATCAATGATCGCTAGGTCATCGGCATATAGCAGCTCCCACGGGCAGCCAGTATGGAATTCCAGTGATAGAGCCTCGAGTACAATGATGAATAGAAGGGAACTTAAGACAGATCCCTGATGGACGCCTACTCTAACCTCAAATTCGCTGCTGTAGCTGTTACCGACTCGTACCCGACTACGTACATTAGTGTACATAGACGTTATCACCTGAACCAACCACTCAGTAACACCCAGCTTTCGCAGGGCCCACCAGATGACCCTTCTGGGACACGGTCAAAAGCTTTCTCTAAATCTACAAATGCCATGTACAGTGGTTTGTTTGCTGCTAGATGTTTCTCCATGACTTGGCATATGATGAAAATTGCATCTGTGGTGCTCCTACCGGGCATGAAGCCAAATCGCATATCAGCAATCTGTATTTGTTGTCTGATCAGCTGTTCAACAACTCTTTCCAGGACTTTCATGACCTGATCAATGAGCTTGAGTCTACGGTAGTTACCTCTGTTTAATGCATCACCTTTACCTTTGTACAGACTTACTATAATGTTGTCTTCCCATTCCTTAGGTATGCATCCTTCTCTGATGATGGCTTCAATCAGTTCATGCACCAAACTGGCCCCTAGTTCACCGGTTGGTTTGAGCATCTCAGCAACTATACCAGATGGCCCAGCTGCTTTATCAGCTCCCATTTTACGGATTGCTTCAGTGATCATCTCCTGGGTAATGGGGGTACTAGGACCTTCTATAAGAGGTTCATAAGTCAGCTCATCGGGGTTCCATGGAAATTCAATGTTCATCAAGCGTTCGTAGTGCTGTTTCCATGACTGTTTTTTCACTTCATCATCCAATGAGAGTTCACTAGAGTCGTTCCTTATAGGTTTTTCACCCAAGACATCTTGATTGTTACGGCGCATCTGTTTTGCAAGCTTGTAAATGTCACTTGACTTGGGATTTATTTTGAGAAAAATCTCTTTATCGGCCTCTGACTTAGCGTGGTGTACATCAGCTTTAGCAGCACGCTTGGCTCCATTGTATGCTTCCCTACTACCTCCTGTTTTCCATGCTCTGTAGCATCGCCTCTTTTCTCTAACAGCTTGATCAACAATCTCATTCCACCACCAGGTTTGTTTCCTCCAATTGTGCTTGGATGACACTCCACACACCTCCGTCGCTGCATCATTCAATCCATCCTTGAGCCTCTTCCAGTGCTCTTCAACACTCACTGCCCGTGTATCCTGATGTGAAGAAACAAATCTCTCAGCAAATTTAGCCTGAATGATTGGATCCTTCAGCTTCCACGGTTTTATGCGTGGTGTAAACTTGTGTTTGCATTTGCGGGAAGCTTCTGCCTTGAGATCACATAATAGCAGATTGTGTTGAGATACACATTCTTCACCCAGGCTGACTCTGACATTTGTGACACGTCTCCTGAAGCTGCGCCGGAATAGTATGTAGTCTATCTGGGTCATGATTCCTCCAGATTGGTATGTAACTAGGTGTTTAGGCCTCTTTTCGAACACCGAGTTGCCAATCACTAGATTATTAGCAACAGCAAACTCGAGTAGTCTTTCTCCTCCAGCATTCCTCATACCAATAGCATGTCCACCATGTACTTCTTCATAACTGCAAGGAGTGGAACCAATATGTCCATTCCAGTCACCACACACAAACAGTTCCTAAGTACTAGGTACAGTCGCCACTAGGCTCTGCAGCTGCTCGTAGAAGTTGTCCTTTGCTTCCTCGCTGAGTCCAACTTGTGGAGCGTAGATGAAAACAATGGCAAACACTAACTTTCCAACAACAAGACGAACAAATATTATCCTGTCGGATATTTGCTTCACCTCAAAAACTTTCTCCCACCACTTCTCTGCCACCAATATTCCCACTCCACCTGTCCCTTTATCATTCCCAGACCAGTAGAACTTGCAGTTGGTATCCCTCCCGACTATTTTTCTCACACCTTCATTTCTCCATCTCGTCTCTTGTAATCAACACAAGTCAATCTTCTTTCTGGATATTGTCTCCACCACCTCATTTGCCTTTCCTCGCATGGTTCCAACATTCAGAGATCCAATGCGAAAAAGTTCTGGATGTTCGTATGATTTGCCATAGCCAGGCCCTGAAGATCCACACATCCTGGGATCTACGAAGCCCAAGACACTACCAGCAGCATTAGTGCTACTGGCACTGCCTTTCTTTTTTCCTGCTGTATTTCGACTAGACATTGTATTTAAGGCAATTTTACGGCTGGATGCCTATCCTTTACCAACTTGAGCACTTTTGGCAGTCCAAGACCTCCACCAGTCGAAATCGAAAAAAAGGGGGTGATGCAGGCCCCAACGTTTTATTCACCAACACCACCATCGAAAATATCGAAGGGTGGCCTGCATCTCCGGCAAATCAATCGCTCTGTCACCTAGTTGGGAACGAGATGGGGAGTTACAAACTAAATTGGGGTAAAAAAAAAATAGAGAAGGGTGAATGACAAAAATAAAAAGGAGCCATAATGAACTCATTCATACACTAGCGTTGTTATGAACTAAAATTTAACAGAAAATATGTCTTCTAGTTAACTTATAACCGGGTCATGATCGAAGTTCGTTTTTGCAACCCAATATCCTGTACCTAAGGTACTGTAGGAAAAAATCCAAATGTAAGAAAAAATCCAATTCAAAGTCAATACCCTGAAAGGGGCCGAGGCAGCAGTCGGGGGTGGGTTGCAAAAAGGAATTGCTCCCTTAGTGACCCAACCAATAGGTCTGGTAACAATATGTAATGGGGCAGAGAACGGATTTCTCTGCAAGAGCAACGATCCAGCGTCTGGTCTATAGTGAGTCGAAAAATGTACTAATTCTGGTCACCACCAAGCTCTAGAACACAATAACACTTCTAACATTTAACTCTCCGGTGAGAGGTAGAACCTCAATTTTTAGGCTTGTAACAACCTGCCACCCCCATTCTTAACATACATAAATATCACCTCTTTATCTCTGCTCATGTTGGTCTTATCACTACCCCACATGAAGGCCGGCACCAACAAACGGTATGTATCACTTTTTTTTTTTCCACAGTACGTTTAAATACCACTCCAATCTAGCTCCTGTCACTCTAAAAAGTCACGCACCTCTCACCCACCTTTCACCAAAATCTGCCGAAGAGAGTCTCACCTTCTCGGCCCTAATGCGAGCTTTCAGGGGAAATAACAATTATTTCTAACATTTTTCCTGATTAATTTAAATAAGGAAGAAGTAGTAGTTGTAGTAGTAGAAGAAGAAGAAGAAGAAGATCATGATCACCATCATCATCATTATTACTACTACTACTACTAATTTGGTTGTTACGTCATATGACGTCATGGGGTGGGGACTGGAGAGCTCAATGAAAACCTAATCCTAACACTAGAGACTTTTAAAAAAAAATTTATTATAACAAACAGAACAAAAAAGGGGTGAAAGAAAAATATTACCTAAGGCAAGATAAGTTACTCTTCTACCTACAAAAAGGGGTGAAAAAATATGCAACAAATAAATGTTTCCAAAAGCAGGATAAGCTACTGTTCTTCCTACCTGGATAAGTTTATTTGTGTTTTAACTTATTTTAAAGCCTTTTTTTGTTCAAAACAAAACTAGCATCCCCTCCGTTCAGTTAGAACGAAAAGAAAAAAACATGGCTGCCCATTAGCCCTACACGGATACCCTTGGTAATCGCTCAAAAGTCGAAAATTAAACAATATACTGGTAGAACATTACATTTTCGCACGATTGGTGCCATTTATTAGATGTGCTTCTACTAGTATTTTGTTTAATTTTCGATTTTTGAACGATTATCAAGGGTCCTCGTGCACGGCTTATGGGCAGCCATGTTGTTTTTTCCATTTTAACTCAACAGAGTGGACACTACGTTTGTTTTAAACAAAACACGCTTTAAATTAAGTTAAAACACAAATAAACGTATCCACGTAGGGAGGACATTAGCTTATCCTGCCTTTGGTAACATTTATTTGTTGCATATTTTTTTCACTACTTTTTGTTCTGTTAGTTACAGTAAAAAATACCCGAGACGGGAGTGATTCTATAAAAAATCCCTATCTTTAGTCTTAATTTTTACATCTTATAATGTTCAATTTTGAGGGTGGTTCCAAATGATATAAGCAGAAGTGATTATGTAAATGTAGTGTTTGTAAGGGGAAATTAATTACAATTAATTTCAGTAAGTTTATAGTTTTTAACCCCTCGAAGCACACACGGTGGTTCCAGGGAATAAATAAGGACCCATGTGCTCCAAAACTTGAAACCTTTATTGACATTTCTATTATTTTTATTTATTTAGATTTTTTAATTTTATTGACCCCCAAACAAGGCATATTGCTGCTGTGACGTCATGGGCTACTATGAATTACGGGCCAGATTTATAGAGGCATCCTAAGTTGGGAGTTGTGCAGCAAGATGTTTGTTCACATTACATTTAAATTTCTGTATGTTGGTACAGTCAAGGTAACTGAGCAAGGAGGGAATTCCAAAAGCAAGCGGTTCTAGGAAAGAAGCTATCCAAGGTGGGGTTTTAGAGGAACTGCTGGACAGGCAGTTCAGCCTTATCTGTCGCTGTGCAAGCGACATCATGGTGGTTGGATATTGAGGGAATTTTTGATTACTCATTGTTCAACTCACGTTTTTAGATTTTTCAGAAATCCTGAGTTCCTCATTTTTGTGACTCAATGCGTTTTCTAGTCATCTTTAGTTATGTCTACTTTAGTTATGTCTCTTGGCCTTTTGGCTAAGATCAAAGTGTAGTATCTGTTCCGATGGATACTGCACCCCATAGACTTGTATTGTCTTGGCCTTCGGGTCTTGATTTACGCCGGTCTATGGGTCTGTCCTGTGCAGTTCTAGGAGGTCTACCCTCCCAGGCTTCGCCTCCCCTCTTTGGGGAGGAGTAAGTTTATTGCTTACTGTCTGAGACACCCCTACCGGGGAATGCTGATGGGGCTGTCCAGACAATTTTTAAACCCCACTTTCCCGACCCGACCTTGGGTCACATCTTACTTGTGGGAGTAAGATAAAAACTGGCCTTGTGCCTAACTCCTGGAGAGGAGTAAATCAATACTTTATTTATGTCTACTTTAGTTATGTCTACTTTAGTTATGTCTACTACACTCTTACAATAGTCTTTTGATGTTGTAAATTTTTGTCTATTTGTAGCTGACTTATGGCGGCTAGATCGACAGAATGCTTTCTGCCTATGCATAATAGTAGCTATACAATTTGAAGCAAATTATTGGGTAGCGTGGGTCTTACTATAGAATTCTTGCATGGAGATAAATGTTTCCGTGGCTGACTTGGCCCCATTCAGTTACTTCATTTCCACACTTTTCACCAGAAAGAGAAAAAGTTTTACGCCAAGGGCATCACTCCTTAGATCTCTGAGGGATTCCTTATAAGCCCGTTTATAATATCCCATTTGGAGTAATGCCACTTCGGTTTAGGGTCTAAAGTTTATGGTGATATGAACCATTTTTACAAGGTAATCAGCATTGTCAGATGGGCTATGGGCATCCGTCACACAAACCTTGGGCAGTGTTCTGAAAGGGAATGTGTAATAGAGAAAGTATGCGTGCTGTTACCAAGCCAATCTATGTGATGGACATCGAAATTCCCAAATACATAGATTTGGATGCTCGGATCCAAGAAAAGTGCTGTGTCTACACTATCGGAGACATGTTCGAGTAGGGTACAGTCATGGGTCGAATGGAAACGGTAGAGAAAATATAGGTGACTAATGCTATGTTAAGGTTCACCTACAGCGCATGTAGGTCTGATTATTTGGCTCTAGACCAAGTTCTTGAGACAAGGGGATCGTGTTACGGATATAGACTCCAAGCTCGTGCATATATTTATCAGAGTCTTTATGGCAGAGTGTGAGACATCTTGGCATATCAAAATAATTTTGAAGATTGATAAGTGTAAATTAGTTTCGATCAGCGCTAGGATAGCTAAGGAGTTTACAAGAAGGAAGGATTCTACATCATCAAGATTAGTTCTAAACTCTCAGATATTTGTGAATGAGAGCCTCAAGGGAAGAGAAACGTTTTTTTTTCTGCAGGGCTTCTGGTTTTATCTTTTTACTGTTTCTTCTCATTGTTATTCATATTATTATTAGATAGAGTGGGTTGAAGAAAGTGAGTGTTTGTTGGATGTCAGAAAAAAAGTTCACCCAGGTAGACTATGAGCCGGATCTATATCTATGGGGTTGTGACCTGGGAAGAGCTCACCAAAGATAAGTGCACGGTCCCTTTCCATGCAGGACAGGGCACTACAATTAGCCTGTTGATAGATTGGTCACTCTTAGCACTATCATAGAGTTAGGGTTCCTGTACTACCAGTTTTAAACAGCAGCCAGACAAGCTGGCAAACCTGTACCCTCAACCTTTCAGAACAGGAGTGCCTTAGATTAGTCATGTGAAATTAACGGACAAACAAATGTCCTCAATTTGCCAAGACAGATGGAAATAAAGATGGTAGCACAGCGTTCATTCTCCTAGTCAGGAAACAAGGCCAAACACTGGGTGTCTTTAAAGTGTCCCTGTGATAGTACCTCTGCACCTGGCTAATAGACAAAGAAGCAGTGCAAGCTAGGCGATAGCCAGAGCCTATCTACTCTCTAAGCAATTGTAGGTTTACAAAGTGGATATTTTTGTTCGAGTCAAAGGTTGCTGACTAGGACTAAGGAGATCTTCATCCTCCTGTAGTTTTGTGCGCAGAAGTCGGAAGTCAGTACACATATTTTACATCAGAGTTTTCCTTCTCCTAGATGGCACTGACTGTGGTACGGGATAAGTTGACTTCAGACACTTCACCGGGGGAACGCACTTGTATCCCAATTGATAATCTAATGGAGATGTTGACCTTCTGTGTAGAAACTACATACTTTGTGATGGAATCTGATATATATCGTCAGGAAGAAGGTCTAGCTATGGGATAACCA
>OY744525.1:134890894-135123394 GCA_963556195.1 Sepiola atlantica
TTTGTCTGGGTATTTACATTGATGGGGTCACCAGTTCTGCTAGTTCATCGGGGCACATTCCATTAATGTTTAAAAATACTTATGATCAATGCTCTTTATCTCAGGACAGAGTGACCAGTCTCCTGTCTGTTATAAGTGTGTTGTTTGAATCTGTGATAAGCCAAGAAGTTGTCAATCATCTCAGCAAAAGCAATCTATTTTGTAACAAACCCTATGGATTTCCTCCTGCAATATAAATTGTTAAAATGTTAACTAATATCGCATAGGAAGAAAAATCCATCGATTGGGGCTTTTTTTTCTCAGGCAATAGGTCGCAAAATATCAAAGGTCTGGTACAAAGGGTTACACCACAAACTTGCCAGATATGGAATTTATGGCAATGTCTTTTCAACAATCAAATCCTTTCTCTCTGACAGGTTTACGAAAGTAGTTGTTAATCCGAAGAAGTCTGAAGCATTTAATGTTATTGGTTGGTTAAATGATTGGTCAGTATTAAGTAACTTGATAGAGTTAGCTGTGTTTGGGCACGTCTGACTGAAATTAAATATTGAATAAAAAATATAGTCAACATTTTCTATACAAAACACCAACACCTCCACTACTAATCATACATCTAATTTTATTTAAGGAAACACTGGAACACAACGAGAATTGTTTGGTAGGGTTGCTTTTGTAGATAAACGAATGCTGTATCCTGGAGTTTCATCTCAGCAGGCCGCTTGTGGCGAATGAAGAATACGGGCTAACACATTTTATCATGAGGGAATCAACTCTCAAACGGGTTTGAATCCTATTTTCGGCGCCAAGCTTCATTAGGGGCTTGTTGATTTCCAATCTGCGCTGTCACGTTAAAACTCCTTTAAGTCTAGGCGTGAGCGCGTGTATGCAAAGCCAGACCACAACTCAATCTCACATATAAACAAAATGGGGCTTTTATGCAACTGATACAAGCACATTGAGTCAAGCCCAGCGCAATTCAAAGATCTGTTCTGAGCCCTTTGCTTGTCTTCTCTTTATTTTTTTTAATGATCGTCCCAATTATATTCTGAGATGACTTATTGACAGAAAAACCAACAGCAAATCAAGTTTTTACTGATTCTTATTCTTCTGATCTGGAGCATGCGCATAGGGAATCAGTTCGTTGTTACTTTAACATATCTAAAAACAAGTGTCTATCCTTTCATCACGAACGTCCATGTCTTGCTCCAGTTAAAAAGAATTACAACTCCCTAGACAAGCCCCTTGTTTTACTAACCTCCTAAAATTAACTATCACTTTAGATCTAAAAGAAAAGATGGTGCTTATTTTTAGTGAAATGGGGAATATAATAATTAAACTAAAATAACGTATGCCCCCCGTGTCTTTATTCGGGGGAGACGATAAGGAAACAAAAACACTAAAAAAAACCTCACATACAAGTGTTTCTTATCTCAGGCAGACAGAAAGGAATCGCTACCATTCACTCACTAGCAGAACTAGGTAAACCTACGCATACTTACACAGTGCCCAATTGTATTATACTCAGATACGCTGTCCATTACTCACACACGATTATATATATACACTAACAAATATATAGGGATAAACATCCTTATCCCTCGTGTCCGATATTCACTGAACATTTTTCTACCAAAAAACACGAGTTGTATAAACTTTACCAAACGAACATTTCTTCACTAATAAATACTTTTATCATCTTGTAAACTTATAGCTATATAAATGCTTTGTTTTTTAATGATGTTTTCCTTGATGTTTCATTTACAAAACTCTGTTCATGTTAAGTTAGCACTTGCTAGCTGCTGATCATTCTACTCTTTCAAATCTTTATTTCATTTCCATTTATATTAAATATGCATAAACGCCCGTGTATATCCCCATTTCTTTCATCTTCCATCTCCCGCCATAATTTCACGTCGAGACAATGAGACGACCATCTTCCTGTTTTGTCCAAAAGCTAAGCCTGATCTGAGATGAGAGAACTTAACATGTTTTTGTATGTTTGTCTACGTTAATCTTTCAAGCCTGTTTATTGATGAAACTGTATGAATTACATTTATTTAAATTGTAGTGGAGAAGTTTGTCGTTATAATTTAATTACGGTAACACAATTTCTCTACAGAAATAATCGAGGTCTACAGGATGATGTTTACTCACCAATCTTATCCTTTCTTTACAATGTTCTATCTCTTGCACTGTTTTCCGTAAAGGTGTTAGAATTTTTACCCGTTAAATAAGCTATAAAATGCCGGGTCTGTCTGTTGCATAGGAAAACAAGGCTTTCAAATAAGTGACGTGGCAAGAAAGAATATAAACAATGAAGCAGTCTTATCAAGATTGTATTCAACTTAAAAAGAAAAGAAATATAAGAAATATTACTGCAAAAAAAGATAGTATTTTTGTTGACTACGCCTTTAGTTTCGGCCTGTTACCATCTCACCCTGTTCCATGTGGTTTCGGTGGGAGAGCTGTGTAGATTCAAATAGAAATTTCAGGGTCGTTCATGTGCGTGAATTAAACACAGTAAGACATTCCCGCTCTTGTAAACGGCAGGACAAGGAAATATGCTGGAACTTCAAAACACCCACTCACATGGTTAGCGGCAGAGGTTGTAAATAGTGCCCTCTGATTGGCTGTTTTTCATCTAAAAACAAGGCACATAAAAAATCACTTCGTAATAATAATTTCCAATAAAAGATGTTAAATTCTTTTTTTTCTTCCCTGATTCAGCTAGCTTATCTTGACTGAAATCAAGATCTTTGAAATGTGGTAGATTTTATATTTCGTTGTTTTTCTTCTTTGAAGTATTATTTTAACTTCGTTCGTAATCACTGTTGGATATCCGTTCTTTTCTTTTTGTACAGCATCTATTATTGGCACTACTGAATAGAGAGCGAGACCGAAAACACGTAAAGCAAGCAGTAGATATTACTACTCTTTACAAGAACTTTATTTTATTACGTAGTAATAAAGTGTGAGTTCCACGGTGTGCTTCTGTGATTAAAGAGAGATAAAGTGTGGGTTCGAAGGCAGCGTCTCCCTCATATATTTATGGTTATATGTTAAAATTACAAGCGTATACCAATGAAAACCAAGTAAAAACTCTGAGAAAATATTGAATAAAAAAAAAACTGAGTTCGCTATGAAGTTGTGTCCACGAGAAAGTGTTCACCAAAGTCTGAGTAGAATAATATGTGCGTGTGTGTGTGTAAATAGAGAGGATAAATTTTACATACCAAGTAAAATGTGTTTGTCAGCGCGCACATGGTCAAAACTGTCTTATAGCAGCCAGACCGAAGGAAGACAGAGACAGCCTTACTAATGTTGTATTCAGCTTATCCTGTATGCAAAAAAGAAAAGGGGATAGGCTGTGCATTTCTTTTTATGAGACAGAACGTAGCGCCACTTGCTGTCATGATAAAAAAGGAATACGGGTCTGACGACCCCAAGTGAGTATCTGTGTAAATTTATTGAGAAATAGAGCTAATATAACGGAGGCAATAGTCAGCTTCGGTAGATACATCTTTAGTATATGGTATCAGATAGTTAAGTTTAGCGGTAGTTCTACAAACGGTAACAATAAAAGCAGTTGCATCAAGTTGCCGTTAACGATCTTTTGAATATCAGCTTGATTTCTAAGCTGTGCGCTCATTGGCGCAAATACTTAACCTAGTTTCTGATTTACCCAATCAGAAACAATCTCTCATACAAACAGATATAGGTCCCGGAGGTTATAAAAGACAGTGCTCACCACTGTCCTTCCCTTTTTCTATGTTGCTCAGATCGACCACAAAACGTCTCTCTTAAGACGAAAACTTGGCTCTGGCATTAAAAGAGACTCTTATATCAAACATGGCGACCAAACGCACACACGTGAACTTATATTATTGTAACAAACACACATACTTACAAAGACACATGAACCCGGACTATCTTTAACTAAACAAGGTTACATACGAACATTCTTATAATATTAAGTAAATTCTCTGTTCCAAAAAAAAAAACGGACCATGTATGCTACATATTGATTCTTCAACATTTTTCACGTCCAAAATTCTTGGACATATTTTCGTATTAACACAACCTCTTTCTTTTTCAACAATTATTACATGTTCACGAAGTTGTGTTGAATGTTAGAATGAAACTTTGTCTTTCTAGTCGACATGAGCACGTTTGCTGAGAGAACCAAATTTGGATTTATAGGGACAATGCACGCAGATCCGAGTGAAAGTAATGAAGACTGCAATGAAAAATGCAAAATGCTACATCTGAAATACACAATAGCTAAATCACAACAATACAACGTAAACATGAGAGAGAGTGTAGCACAACTCATGAATAAAGACGTCACAACGAACATGATAGAAAGTGTAGCAAAACTCATGAATAAAGACGTCACAACGAACATGATAGAAAGTGTAGCACAACTCATGAATAAAGACGTCACAACGAACATGATAGAAAGTGTAGCACAACTCATGAATAAAGACGTCACAACGAACATGATAGAAAGTGTAGCACAACTCATGAATAAAGACGTCACAACGAACGTGATAGAAAGTGTAGCACAACTCATGAATAAAGACGTCACAACGAACATGATAGAAAGTGTAGCACAACTCATGAATAAATACGTCACAACGAACAAGATAAAAAATGAAAGAATACCAGTAAAATGTTTCCAGATTTTTTTAGACAAGGATTGATAATTTCTATTATTTAGACTACACTTCTCATCTTGGATGTTATTCCCACAATGTTTCGTCCGATGTAACCTCTTACCTTTTTCAGGTATGTCTTGTCGAACGCGATAAAATATATATTCAGTAATATGTAATAATAAGTAGTAATCTATAGTGATAAGTAGTAAGCTTATACATTTAAAGTAAGAATAGGTTTAAGTCTCCTAAAATTCATACAATAATTGTTTACAAGACCCATGGCATAACGGATAAAGTGCTAAGTGTAATCAATTCAAGATGACAGTCTTTTGAAAGTTTAATCCTCAGCGCTGGTGATACTAAGAATAGAATTATGTATTAATTAAGGGGTAGCACTTTTCCCGGCCGCCACCGCCAAATGGCTCAAGTGACTCAATCGTAGTCATTTAAAAATAAAGAATAGTCTTCAATATTAAAGATAAGCATATAATAGTTCCCCGCCCTCGAATACATTTTTATTCGGTTTCTTTTTCTTTTTCTACTTTTCCGCCCGCCGCCACCACCAAATGGTGACTCAATCGTAGTCATTTAAAAATAAGCATATAATTGTCATTTTATTGCCCCCCCCCCCCCGAATACAATTTTTTTTAGTATCTTTTTTGTTATACTTAATCTTTTGCACTTTAAGGACCGTGCTGAAATAATAACGTTATTATTTAGAAACCCATTATAAATTTAAAAAAAACACCCATTATAAATAATAAAACAACAATATTTCATATATATATATATATATATATATATATATATATATATATTTTGATTTTATTCCATTAGTTGCGACAAAACAAGTTTTGAATTCCATCGCCAGCCCGATGAGTTGGTCGCTATTTGCACCAATGAAACAAAACTTGTTTTGTCGCAACTAATGGAATAAAATCAAAAAATATATATTTTGCTCTGAATTTTCATTGAGCACTCTCATACACCCGGTTTCAACTTCCTTCGGATTCATACCCCCTGGATATTTGTAACAAGTTAATTATATATATATATATATATATATATATATATATATATATATATATATATATATATAAATGATTTTTTTTTAAAATTTATAATAGGTTTTTTTTTTTTATAATTATTTTAATAATAATAATAATGGCGGCCGGAAAAAGTGCTGCCGTTAATTAAAACTTCTATCCAGTCATGGCTGAGGGAACAAGAGCAAGCTACCCCCGTGGATTAAATAGAGGGTTACGTTCGAAATTCCCGAGTGTGATAGAAAGATTCCTGAGTTCGACAAGATACACTTGAAGATTTATTTTTGGAATTTATTTTTTTCATTAAAAAAATATAACTCTATCACATAAGCTTATAATTGTAGTTACATAATTTAAGATTGTTATGTCAAGAAGTCCAAACTAGTATTTTTAATAAACGAATTAATAAATAAGTATTGGGAATTTCTTTATATTAATATCAGTTTAATGCAAGATGATGTCCTTCATTCGTCACAATTAACATAGTCAAATATGTCGAAAAAAATCAAATTAAATAAATAAATTAAATAGAAAATAAATATTGAAATAAATGAATAAAAAAAAAGGCCAACCAGAAGAATTTCAGACTCAAAGTTCGCAGCAAACGGTGTCCGGTCATATTCAGTTCCTGATATTTAAGACTTCCTTTGTCGTTTGGGAAGTTTTTGAATAAAAATAATTTTTATTTATAAATTTATTTATTAAATTATTAAGTGAAAGTACAGAATAGTTAACAAAGCACCCCCCCCCATGTTAAGAATGGCTTTCTAAAAAAAATAATCTGCAGTTTACTGACCGTTTTGAAACAATAACGTTATTATTTAGAAAGCCATTCTTAACATGGACATGGGGGATGGGGGGATGAGGGGCTTGTTTACTATTCTTTACTTTCTCCTAACAATTTAATAAATAAATTAATAAATTTGGGAAGCTGAAACTGTCGCCGGAAGTTAGCGGATGAAATTTAGCATCAGGAACTGAATGTGACCGTACACCGTTTGCTGCGCACTTTTAGTCGAGGATTCTTCTGGTTTGCAAAATTAAATTGACCTTTAATTCTAAAAGTGACCTATACTGTTGTCGAAGTTGTTCTCTTTATTTTATTTATTTTTATTTTTTTACCTCTTTAGTTTTCTGCGAGGCTAATTTTCTTGTCACCATCTTGAATTTTCACCTCGATTCACATAAATGCATCACTAATCTTTTAAAAGTAAGTATAATATAACTTAAATTTATTTAGTTTATCATTTTCTAAAGTTTCATTGTCACCTTTCCCAAAATATTACTGTAATATCTAATCTAGCCGTAAACAATTTTGTTGGGGGAATCATACCAGTAAGAATGTTAACTTGGCCAGCTTCGAGGGGGATGGGGGCGCTTTTTGGTAAATGCATGAAATGAGTGAAAATTAAAAAAATAAAATGCATAAAAATTTATATCGACTAGTAAAATTTAAAAAAAGGGTGCTTATTTAGAATAGGCTCCCTGCAGAAAATTATTTTCATGTAAAATCATTATTTTGTACTTACTCAGTCATAGTTTCTCACTCACGGCACGAAAAAGAATTTAAAAATATCAAGCAGAACTTTAATTAGAACGATTTTTCCATTTCGATGTACAACCTCTATTCGCTGACATTTTGGGTGTGAGCGATCGATGGAATAGCCAAGGACAATAACTCCGTTTTTATTGTTAGAATTTAAAAAAGAAAGAAACACATATGCAATAATAATAAAATATATATTTATTAAATAAAAAAAATTAAATAATTATTTTTGATTTCTTCACCGGGGTACTTTCCACGATATAATGTTCTTGTTTTTTTTTGTTTTTTTTTTCTTATTTACATGGTAACTGGGGCCCTTAGTTAGCTATTCCATCAATCGGCCACACCCAAAATGTCGGCGAATCGACGTTTTATATCGCCCTTATGGAAATGGAAAAATCGTTCTAATTAAAGTTCTGCTTGATATTTTTAAATTCTTTTTCGTGCCGTTAGTGAGAAACTATGACTGAGTAAGTACAAAATAATGATTTTACATGAAAATAATTTTCTGCATGGAGCCTTTTCTAAATAAGCACCAAAAAAAGAATTACAGACAATGACCATCGTCAAGAATAATTAACAGAAAAAAGGGGTAAAAGTAAAGATTGACGGTGTAAACATAATGCGATAAGAAATTGTGTATAGGCGATAAAGATGGTTTTATGTTAATTTTTGGCTCTCCAGAAGGGTTCGCGATCCCGCTGACTTCCGGGTTATCCTGCAGTAAATTTTAAGTACCGATGATCAGAAATGATAAAAGAAACTTTTTTTTTTACGGAAAATTTAGAATTGTATTTTTAGTATAATAAAATAAGTTTTTTTTTTATGAAAATATAACAAATCTTTAATATATCTGTTTTTATGAATCAAATGTGTTGAAATGTCTTTTATTTGTTTTTGTTTTATGAAAATATCACAAATCTTTAATAAAAAAAAAAAATTTATGAATCAAATATGTTGAAATATCTTTTTATTGATATAAATAAAGTTTTGAAATGTCTCGTATTTTGTAAAACAGGAACATTATATATGTGTTTTGATTTTTTATGAAAATATAATAAAATAGCTTAGTATTTTAACAGTAATTTTTTAAGCAAATGTCTTTTGTATTTTGTGAAACAGAAACATAATATGTTTTGCTTTTTTATGAAAATATAATAAAATAGCTTAGTATTTTAACAGTAATTTTTTAAGCAAATGTCTTTTGTATTTTGTGAAACAGCAACATAATATGTTTTGCTTTTTTATGAAAATATAATAAAATAGCTTAGTATTTTAACAGTAATTTTTTAAGCAAATGTCTTTTGTATTTTGTGAAACAGCAACATAATTTAAAGTATTTAAAAAGAATAATAAAAGCGTATACAATAAAAAATATTGCCGAAATAATTTTGTTTTATTCGGAACCGCCAGATAAATTATTGACGGTAGCTGTTGAAGTTGTCAGCGCTAGACATTTCAAAACTATTTATATCCATAAAAAACAGATTTTGTTATTAAAGATTTGTTATATTTTCATGAAAATATAAACAAACATATCATTGATAATTTGTTTTGCTCATATTTTATTTTTATATACTAAAAACACAATTCTAAATTTTACATTAAAAAAAAGAGTTTCTTTTATCATTTATGATCATCCGTACTTGAAATTTACTGCAGGATAACCCGGAAGTAAGCGGGATCACAACCCTTCTGGAGAGCCTGTTCTTTTTTATATTAAATGAGGAACCATTTCGAGTTAAAATTTATTGAATATTACGGATGTAATCGAAAAAAAAAGTTTTAAATGTGTAAATATGCTATAAGAATCGTCTTTTTCCACAAAATGGAGATATTTATTTCGCTCAAAGCGAAAAAAGGTATTAAAATATCTTTTCCCCATATTCCTACTTTAAAATACATTGATTTTTTTGTATACGTTTCGTCCATTTTAATCAAGACTCATCAGCATGGAGATATAACTATTCACTACTGGTCGCGTGATTCAAAACCCCTGGCTACGAGTATTTTACAACTCAAATCCCAACATCTACAACGTACGGCCACCGCTGGATAGCCAAATAAAACGTGATGTATTACATTAGTTTCTGTTCAAACTCAAGTGTTTATAAAAAGTTCTCAATAACAAGTAGAGCTGTTCTTTTGTATAAATGTTTATTTATACATACATTATTGGTTACATATGTGCATACATGTTTCGGTTGTAATTTTCACAGAGAGTCAACATCTTCAGACCAAAAAAACAAGGAAGTGAAAGGAGATTTGGAAAACTTTCTTATTAAATATATTTTTTTTTGGGGGGGGGGAGGATGGGACGTGTTTATTATTTCACCAGTCAAGCTTAGTATTGAATTACATTCTTTACTCGTTAACCCTTTCAATTTGTTTCTATCTTTTTTATTTATTATTTTATTACTTACATCATTCATTTATGACTCCTGTTCCCTTCTTTCTTCTTGTATTACCTACTTAGCAGCTTAGTCGGGTTCTTTACTTCTCAGTTCAACACACAAAGTCTTAATCTACAAACATATGTTAACTCATAAATATCTTATCATATATACACACAATATATACCTAGATAACAATACATACATGTCCATATCAACATACTCTGATCTCGATATAAAATACATAAATGCACACATCTGCAGATACACAAGTACACACACACATACATATATGTAAATATATAAGAAAACTACACAAATATATATATATATATATATATATATACCTACATGTATATAGACATATGCACACATACACATTCACATATGCACATCCATTCTCGTATATGTACACATATACATACACATATTGCCAACGAATACATCGTATTTTCCAGTAATTAGTGCAGCATGATATATTCAATGTGTATAAATATATTTACTTCTTTTTGCCATTATTCTAACGGTTATTGAATTAATTCACTATTATACATACATACTCTATACAGTTTATACATACATACTCTATACAGGTTTTAACTTGTATTCATGCATATGCATAACTACAGACACATACATCCATCTATACCTACGTATATATATATATATATATATATGAATACATTTACTACTTATATTTTACTTATACTCTCATATATTGGCATGCCAGATATACACATGCATTTATAAACACCTACCTACATGTATGTACATATAGATATAACACATACAGAACTACACACAGTGACATTTTAATATGCTCATTAAGCTATGCTTATGTACACAAAAAATAGATATAAAAATATAAAACCTTTACACTAATTTAAACATAGCCATTAGAAATTAATCCACGAATCACTATACATACATACACATACATCTAGACATATTTATACCCTGTTTACCTACATTCATTCACATACATATACATGTACATACACACACACACACACATATATATCAATATATATATATATATAGAGAGAGAGAGAGAGAGAGAGAGAGATAGAAGAAAAAAGAGTGATAAATATGCGACGATTGTCCAAATTTATTTCAAATTTCAAATGTTCAATGCAAGGTGCATTCAGTAATAAACTAGTGTTTATTATTCTTTCCTTAAGCCAAGGCTTTTCAAAGATCGAAATCTTATCATCAGAGGAGAATTACAGATGGATAAGTTGGATTTCGAAAAAAACAAAGTTCAAATATTTGAAAAATATGAAAATTATTATTAAAAATTATTAAAATAATTTTTGTTAAAAAAACGTATTGAAAAGTTCCGTGAAAAAGATATATATATATATATATATATATATATATATATATATATATATATATATATATATATATATATATATATATATATATACCCATATTTTCATCATTACATATATATGTATATATACACACACAAATACACATGTGTCTAAATACATGTGCATGTATGTGTGCATACACATACATATACACACATACTTATATTTCTATTATTAAATATTAATTGCTTATATCATTCAGCATTAATCTTTTCTAGCTATCTCTGTTCTATTTGCTTACATTTATACCTGCTCTAGTATTAAGACAAGGAACTTACAAGATAAGCACCATTAAGGCAAGCAAGCCAATTAAGTAAACCAATTATATAATTGTAATAGTTAGTGAGAACTATGAGGAAGTACTAAAATCAGATCACTATAGGGTGATGTGTTGTGATTTTGGATGATATAGATTACTTAAGTACAAAAATATAAAAACACAAAAATTAAAAACACAAAAGTAAAAATAAAATAAAATCGAGTAGACTTTATATAAACAATGAAATCAAGGTCAATAAAGTCAAAATAACGATTAAATTTTAATGTGACCTAATAGTAGTTATTCGAAATCAGTATTTGTAATCTAAACTCTACTTAGTGTATGTTCCTTAAAACTTTTGCAGTTTAAACTCGTTTCCTGTCTGACATTGAGTAATTTGTCCCTGTCTTTAAATCTTACAATTTCAAGTTTCTTTCCGAGGCATAAGAAACATGTTTTAGCTTTTCTTATTATGCTCCTTCTAATTACTCGGGTTTTTCTATCATCTATCAATTTCCAGAAATATCGGGACAATGAATTGTTACTGTATTTTTTTCAGACTAACTATACAGTATATCTTTCAGTATCCTAACATCAGAAAACCAGAGTGCATTTCTGAGTTAGGACAGCTGGCATTCCTGAAAAAAAACTGTAAAAATAATAGCGGTGTTTATTTTAAAGTATGCTTACATTAAAATGTACATTCATTAAACATCTGATTTGCATATAGAAAATCTGTGGTATTTCCATAAAAATTACATTCCTGCACCACTTCTACTAATACTATGTAACTACTTATTATTAAAAGAGTTCTGAAAAGTAATTTATTACAGGAACGTTTTCGTCATTTTTGTTTTCATAATTTTTTCATCTATTTGGCTTGTTATGATTATATTATACAATATAAACTTAACTTCGTCATTGAATTTGTTCAGTACAGATTTTTTTCATCTGCCTTCTGGACAATGCCATTCACGGCTTAAGGGTAAGCTTACCAGTGATATTTGAAATTGCTATAATGTGGAGAAAGAAATAGGTAATTTGAATTTTTTAGGTGACGAGTTATAATTTCTATAATTTTGATTTTTCAGATTAATTTTCTGATCTTGGATGTTTTTCTGACTAAGTTTCAGCCCATGAAGCCTCAAGCCTTCTTTAGCTGTGTCTTATCGGACTCGAACCTGTGGCACCACAGATAAAGTGCTAACTAATAATGAGTTCTAAGTTAAAGTTTCTGGAGGTTGAAGGTTCAATACCCACTAAAATATACACTAAGAACAGATGTTTCATACAATTATAAATTGATGTCTAATACCTATTGTAAAAATTTCCAAAAAGTTGGAGGTTTCTAAATTTTCCTGAAGGAATTCTGCCTCCTTTTTATCACCTTTGCATGAAACTAAATAAACTAAATATAGCCTAAATTACGACCCCTTATGCATAGCAGCTGTGTTATTTAACATGGTCAGCGAACTACTTGTTACTTTAGATAAAATATTGTTTCTTTCTTGTTTTCATTTTACTTCAGTTAGTACTTAGAAATCAAAGACCCCTTTCTTGGGGCTAACACTTTATCTTTGGTCGGCCTTCGCAAGAACAAATAGAGCCAGCTCAATCCACTCCGGGTGAATTCTGTTTCAAGAAAACAATTTGTTTGTTATCAAAATATGCGTACATCGATATTGTTGAATATATTTTCTCTACAACCACCCTCTAATAAGGTAGGAATATGACTGAGGATATTTTACGATGAATAACAAGGGTTGGCATATTCAAAGGGAAACACAAATGATAGTATAACAACTTCTGGACAACAATGTTGTGAAGTTTCACATTGTCTCTCCTGTAAGTACTTGATTCTAGAAAGAATCCGGGAAACTGATGCCAACAACAGAATCAAGCCATTCAAAAAAGAAGTGATTCATACGAATTTTGAAAAAGTTTTTGAGAATCTTGAACAATAGCACTGACCTCAACGATGTATGCAGTTCTAAGATTCCCTTAAAATAAAAGAATGCAACAACAATGATGTACTTTATATCAGCAATGACCACAATGCATATTTGCCAAAAATTGCATCATATTTTCATATTTCTCTGTAATTGCGTTT
This sequence comes from Sepiola atlantica, assembly GCA_963556195.1. Classification (NCBI taxonomy): domain Eukaryota; kingdom Metazoa; phylum Mollusca; class Cephalopoda; order Sepiida; family Sepiolidae; genus Sepiola; species Sepiola atlantica. The sequence continues at coordinate 134,904,283 of OY744525.1, forward strand.
AAAGGAACGGTTAGAATCCTAACTCTGTTGGAGTCTTTGAAATAGCGGGTGAATGTTTGGCATCTGGTAGGATGCCCATCCCAACAAAAACAAAAAGACAAGAATAAAGATTTTAAATGTTTTCACTTTATATTTAATTCCTCATAGAAAAAGTAGCAAATCACATTTGTGACATCCAAAAATTAAACAAAACAACGTTTCTTTCCATATTTAAAAACGTGCTAATCATGGGAATTACCTCTTGTCGTGAATAGCATGAATTGTTGTTAGTGACGTCACTTTAATTTCAATGCGCAAATAATTTTAATTCTCAAATTTACTTGTTATACTCTATCTTTATAGCAAGATTACAGGACAATAATTCATCTTGTCTGGTAGAGTATACAGCAAAGTGCTGTTACTTTAAGTAAGATTACCAGAAGGTGCACTATACGTGTATAGTCATGTCAAAAGAGTCTTATTTGGGCTTTGAATGCTATTATTTTGCATATTACAGGAGTGCTTCCATGCTGACTACAACAAAGTCGTTTTAAAGTTTAATGGCCCAAATTACACAGCTGCACAATAAAACAATGAATACAACTAAAACTGTAATTTTATGTAAAAATAAAACTTAACTTAAAAGAATAAGTTATTCTTCTATACATCTATTTATTGTTGTTGTATTTATATTAAGTCCAGCTTATTTTAGTTAAATATATTTGTTCAATTAAATAAACATTCTTCAATATAGGATATTATCATGTAAAAATGAATAGCAAACAAAATTGTGTTTATGTGGAATGTTAGCTTTTTTGTTTTACTTAAAGTAAAACTGTTCGTTTCATTTTGTTTATTTAATGTTTATAGTCAAATATAAAGTAAATGAACGAAATAAACATTAAAATATTAATTATATTTCTATAAATAGCTAAATTTGATTTTCTCGACATTTTATATTTCATTTGTTCGTGTAAGTGATTCTTGTACGATAGAGAAATTTGTAAACAAATAACACACAGATAATTGATAAATAATTTAAACTGCTTCTATTCATCTCTTTTTGTTTACAGATTAAAACTACAAAAGGAGTATTTACAAATTCAAGAAACCAACAAAAAGAAGTCTATGCATCTAAATAATTGCTGACTTCCTTTTCTGCAAAGGATATTGATTAGTATTTTAAAGAAGACATGCAGAGGCCTACAGCAGAGACATCTATTTCTGATGAAGAGTGTAAATCGATATTTTCTAAAATATCAGCATTGACAGAACATACAAAAATACACAAAAGAAATAAACCGTATTCGTGTGAAGATTGTGGAACAGAATTCTCACAAAATTCTGATCTAAAATCCCATATGTGCATGCACACAAGACAGAAACCATATTTTTGTAAAGTTTGTAGAACAGAATTTTCATGGAATTTGAATTTAAAATTGCATATGCGTACACATACGGGAGAAAAACCATATTCTTGTGAAGTATGTGGAATAGAATTTTCACAGAATTCTCATCTTAAATCACATATGCGAACGCACACAGGAGAGAAACCATATTCTTGTGAAGTTTGTGGTTCTGCATTTTCACGAAAAGATGAACTGGTAACACATATACGAATACATACAGGAGAGAAACCATATCCGTGTGAAGTTTGTGGAAGAAAGTTTTCACAAAAATCGTCTCTAAAATCGCATATGCGAATACACACAGGAGAGAAACCATATTCTTGTGAAGTTTGTTATTCTGCATTTTCACGGAAAGAGGATCTGAAAATTCACATGCAAAAGCATACACAAGAGAAACCATATCCCTGTAAAATTTGTGGAGCAGAGTTTTCTAGAAATTCTCATCTTAAATATCATATGCGAGTACACATAGGAGAAAAATCATATTCTTGCAAAGAATGTGGATCTTCATTTTTACAGAATTCTGAGCTGAGAAGTCACATGCGAACACACACAGGTGAGAAACCATATTTGTGCAAAGTTTGTGGGTCTGCATTTTCACAGAATTCTAGTTTGACCAAACATATACGAACGCACACTGGGGAGAAGCCATATTTATGTAAGGTTTGTGGATCTGCATTTTCAGACAATTCAAGCTTAACAAGACATGTGCGAACGCACACAAGAGAGAAGCCATATTTGTGTAAAATTTGTGGGTCGAAATTTTTGCAGAATTGTGATCTTAAAAGGCATATGCGAATACACACGGGTGAGAAACCATATTCGTGTACAGTTTGTGGATCTGCATTTTCAGACAATTCCAGTTTGACAAAACATATACGAATGCACTAGAAAGGTCCAAAACATTACCTTAAAAGTTAGAACTTTAAAATATCTCTTGTTTGGTGTCTTTGAAATACTGGATTAATGTCTTGCAAGAAAAAATAATTTTTGTTTAATAGAAAGTAAAATATAAAAAGAGAAACTATATTCTTTTAAAGTTTGTGGATCTAAATATTTTCCTAAATTCTACTTGGACACATCTCAGGAGAGAAACTATGCTGTTGTAAAGTTTATAAATCTGCGTTTTTACAGAATTTAAGTTCTACAAGACACATGCATGGACACATAGGAAAGAGTTTTAATTACCAATTAGATACCATTCTCGAGTGTCTTTGGTCTCTATGTACTAGGGTTTGTCAGAACAACTTGACATGAAAATATTTCACCCCGAGCAAACTCTGACTAAATAATAAAATAATATAGATAATATAGTATTCAAAGCCAGAATAAAATCCCCTCGACATTGCTATACACTGGCTCATACGAGGAATCTTGTATATTCTACTGATGTTACTTTAAGGAACAACACTTTGCTGGATACTCCACCAGACAAGGTGAATTCTTGTCCTGGAATCCGGAAAGACCAATAGACCACAAGACAGATATAATATAACATAGTTAACTGGTCAATTGGGATAGGAAAATTAATGTTCTTTACTAACTCAACGTTTGAGAGGTTAAAGAGAACCTTCATTGAAAATTCGGATAACTATTTATCTCACATATAGATAAAATGTTAGCCCCAAGAAAGGACCCCTTGGTTTCTAAGAACTAACTGAAGTAAAATGAAAACAAGAAAGAAACAATAATCTCTTGAAGTTTGTGGAACAGCATTTACACATTATAGTAATTTAAAAACAAACATGCAAATGTAAACATGAAATAAAATATATCTACTTGTAGTTTGTAGCAATAACTGGTATGACATTAAGGTCGTTATCAGCTGATAATAAGTTGTGACTGCATAAGGTGTAGACAATCTAGAAATACAGGTTGTAAACTGTATAGAAACTATGAGTTCTTCTAAACTTTCAAGACTCCTATTAATTCTTCCTAAAAACATAAATATAATTTAAAGCCACATTCTCTTACATCTGCTGAGTCTTATATTTAGGCAACAATTCATCAATAAAATATCCAATATTTGAATCTGATTATCAAAAATCAATATCCTTTTCTTAATATTTTTTTTAGAAATCAACATCTTTTTTTCTATTTAAGTGAACACTGAAAAATCATGAATACCTCTCCTTTATTCTATATGTATTAATTGAATTTATTTAACTGTTTTTTTAATCATTTTTATCGATTATTCTTTCATCCAATACTTGTATATAATGATCATTATCTGTATAGTATACTTGTATATAATAATCATTATCTGTATCGTATACTTGTATATAATAATCATTATCTGTATAGTATACTTGTATATAATAATCATTATCTGTATCGTATACTTGTATATAAGAATCATTATCTGTATCGTATACTTGTATATAATAATCATTATCTGTATAGTATACTTGTATATAATAATCATTATCTGTATCGTATACTTGTATATAATAATCATTATCTGTATAGTATACTTGTATATAATAATCATTATCTGTATAGTATACTTGTATATAAGAATCATTATCTGTATAGTATACTTGTATATAATAATCATTATCTGTATAGTATACTTGTATATAATAATCATTATCTGTATCGTATACTTGTATATAATAATCATTATCTGTATAGTATACTTGTATATAATAATCATTATCTGTATAGTATACTTGTATATAATAATCATTATCTGTATAGTATACTTGTATATAATAATCATTATCTGTATAGTATACTTGTATATAATAATCATTATCTGTATAGTATACTTGTATATAATAATCATTATCTGTATAGTATACTTGTATATAATAATCATCATCTGTATTGTATACTTGTATATAATAATCATTATCTGTATAGTATACTTGTATATAATAATCATTATCTGTATAGTATACGCTGTCAATCGGGTGAAATAACATTTTTCTCACATGAAATATTTTCCATTAAAAGTCTCAACCTGAATAAAATTATTCTTTTTTGTCGCATTGCTTTCTAATATATGTATTCGGAATGATTCACAAAAGCCATTTATGCTATAACGATATATGGAAGTAAGCTTTCAGATTTGTTCGACATTATGCACATACAAAGCATATTGATAGCGTTTTTTTTTCTAAAGGAACAAATTAAACAGTTACAATCGTCCAATGCAGCATTATTAGAAAATAAATATAGATGAACTTTGTATCACACATCCAGGATCAACGTCATTACTGCAATGACAACAACCGGCACTATCTGTGCACCAACCAACTAAATTACAATTCAATAAATTATTTTGTCATTGGTAGAGATAAGATAACTCATCATGTCTGAATGTGTAAACCGAACGATAACAAAACGAAGCAGTATTCACCCTAGGCGGATTGAACTGAAGGAGGAAGTTTCTAGGGAATATCAAATTGCGTGTATATCTCGGTCAGGGTAAAGCAACGTTAGGTCTTTGAAGGAAAGGGTCAAGGTCTTCTTACATACAGCGCTTGGTATTCCCATCTGATACTGACCAAACTCAACGTAACTTTTTTCATTTAACGAGAATCAGTGTGAATATTAGGCAGATACACACTTGGTCAGTCCATTACTTTCTGCTTTGTTCTCTATACTAACCGTGGTTATGAACATTAACTATTCACTTCCACTGCCATGTCTGACTATTTGTCAATTCTGAAATTCACATAAATCCAAGGGTGTTATGTCATATACAAATTATGTGTGAGCAACTGGTGCATTCTTTATTTAACATATTACAGACAACATTGTTTATTTTACCTATAAAACTCTCTTTTTTCATCTACATTATCAATGGATTAAAAGCTTTGTTAAAAATTAATTACTTTCAGATTCCTTGTTTAATTCTTCAAAGCAACATTATGCTAGATATAATTCCAATTTTCAAGGTTCCTTCACACTGAAATTTAATAATATTAATGTGTATGGTGTGTTGCATTGATTTTCAACAAGTAATTTAATGTTATCTGCTAAAATTAGTCAAATAACAATTAAAATATATAATACATCATTGTATTGTGTTGAGTGAGAAGCGAGGCTGATGTAAAAATCAGATTTCTATACAAAACTCTAAGTTAAAAGTTTATTAAGATATTTATTAGAATAAATAAGAATAATCTTATGTATATCAGCGTTCGAGTAAAAGCAAAAAACAACACACGTTCACAGATAAGAATCACCTTTTGCTATTCTCTCTATCAAATCGAGACATTTAACTTGTTTGGCTATTTGTTTTAGAAATTGCCCTATTAACATGCAGTAATTTCCTCTGTAAAATACAATCTGATTTCTTTTTGTTTACAAAGAGAAGTAAATTGATTTGAATGATGTTTCGAAATTTTTTAGATGAGTGTTGACAATTTGTAGAATTTGGAATATTCGAACCCGTGGCACAGTGGATATAGTACTAAGTACAATTCAGTTCTAAGTGACAGTCATCTGAAGATTCAAGGTTCAATCCTCAGTGCCGGGCGATACAAAGAATTGCGAATTACTCAAGACTTCTTCCCAGTCATGGCAGATGGAACGAGAGCATGCTACCCCATGGATTTAATAAAGGGTTCCGTTTGAAATTCCGTCCAGATTCCCGAGTTTAACAGAAAGATTCCCAAGTTTGACAAAGTACACCTGAAGAAGGTCGGAGGTTACATCGGCCGAAACGTTGTGAGAAAAAACACCCAAGATGAGAACAGTAGTCCGAATATTCCAAATTCTACTCATTTGAATGAATCTTAAATGTTATTTTATTCATGATGACGGACAAATTTCAAAAGAAATGAATATATATTACTATAAAGAATTTTTAAAATTCATGTTTGTAGGCATGTGATTATCTCTCTCATTTAGCAGTAGAAATATGACATGCATCAGAAGAATAGATCAAGGAAATTTTGTTGAGATACATTGTAGAATTAATGGAAAAAAGGGGATATACATTTTATACATTTATACATGAAGATGTATTTTTGTTGAATAAAAATGTTTTTTAAAAATATTCTAAAATGAAAATCTACATTATTTTTATGGTAGGTGCTCGACTCAGCTCCAATCTATGGTTCTCCCCTGTTAAACATTCAAAACAAGAACTCGTCTAACTACAACCATTGTATATAATTTTCTTTTATTCTTCTGTGTTCCTGAAATTAAATGGAACTTCCATGAGCAAAGTTTCTTTCCAAGAACTACACCGCTTTGGAAGTTTCTTTCCAAGAACTGCACCTCTTTGGAAGATAATACATGGTCGTTTTCAAGCCTAATATAAACAAATTTTTGTTTAGTCATCCTAGTAATCCAATTCTGCCTTGTTTCAACCATTCGTAACAATTTTCACGGTGTGTTTTCCAGTCAATTTGACAACCCTATTAACCCGGATCCTTGAGTGGAATTTGAACCTTAATAAGCAGTGACCCCTTCAGTGCATAAAACATTAAAATCGGCTCATGGCGAAACAAGATTAAAAAAAACTTTTAATACAATGACTCAATATTCTATCAGATAGGGATTTACATGATTAATAATGCGAGTTATTTAATCCTAACTGCAGTTAAACGGTTCGTCAAATAAGTTTACCATCTGACTCATAAAAAGCGGGAAAATAGTGTACAAACAGTTTAGTGGATAGACCACCTAAAAGTACTTTCATCACATAACTGCTAGGAAGCCGATTGTTATCAGTGAGAATTCAATTTTTAATGACGTTTTTGATAACGCAAATTATAATAATTTTATGCGAATATATACAAAGATTAAATCGAATCAAAGGATATGAAGATGTTACATACACAGCTCGAATTGTGTGAGAACTCTTTATTATATCTAAACTTATTCGTAGTAGTAAACTTCATGCTTTCATCTCGTTGGTCAAGTTTAGGTGTGCTAATCGCGTGGACTGTAAGACAAACTCCTATAATATTTTGTAGCAACAAAATGGTCGGCAAACAAACGGAAAACAAAACCCTTTTACGAACAACAACAATATGTATTTACTTAAGTGACTTACCCTGTTGGGTGTAGATTGCCGATTTTTTTACATATATTTTATTGGTTCTATGTTCTTGTTAATTTTAGTTTATTTTATTATTAAGACTGTATCATTAAAAAATAAGCATTTTCTTCATCTTCTATAAAACAAATTCTATATTATGTCATTATATTTTCTGCAATCAATTAGTCAATATAAACAAAATGACTCATGATTTTTTTTAAATATAAAAGATGTGTCAAATACATGATGAATAAAGTGATTTTTGTGAATGTAGTTCTTTTATATTTTTGTACTTTTTACATTTGATTTAATAGAAATAAATAACTTATTGCAAGCTACCTGACAGAGATGTTGCAATTTCAGTATTTGTTGTGGTTCACTGGTGGTTTTGGCAAGTCGCACTATGCCTCATACACTCCTCATGATTATAGGTTGTTGCCAAGGTCTGACTGATACTCTGCGGCCTGAATCTCAGCGAGGCTCAATGGCAAATTCGTCGTCCTCATCATTAGGTAAGGAGAGTTCCAAGTACTTACCTGGCTAAATGTTTGTTTGTCGGTGTGGGGCATGCAAAACATGGGCACGTCAGACCTGTCTTATGTTGGGTGGTGATGTAGTTGATCCATACCTGATGCGGGTGTCGCCAATCCATATCAGACTTAGCTGGTCTAACTAACATGTTATTCCTGCACATGAATTTAACACCACCAAGTATCTCGGTATCGAGATCTTCGATAACTAGTCCTTCAAAATGGCGCATTGTGTTCTCTCTCCATATATAGTCTGGTTTCTTCGACCTCATTGAGTGGGGACTGCTTCTCTGAGAAACTGGGAGGTGTTCATGGGCTTTGTGCCCAGAATATCGAATCATGTTGGCTGTGGCAGATGGGGATTTGAGAACATGTTCATCTAGGGTGACTGTTCAGTCTTCAATCGACGTGAGGTTGTTGTGTTTTTGTCCTTTATATGTAATTCATTCCAGACTCTGGGACAAGTGGACATCTTATCGTCGAGGATGTTAAGGACTTGTTTATCCTTGATCACATATTGCCGGTCTGATTCAGGAAGGTAGTTGCATTTACCCAGGAAATGGTTTGTTTTTGACCTCTTTATCTGACTACACAGTTGGCAAGTCATCTTTGGTTGAGTTTCCTTAGTATACGTTGTGAATTCCCGACTCACAGACGCCTCATTTCATAACGTCTCGAGTAGAGAATCCAATGCCCTGGAAATTTCAGGCTTGATTGACGCCAATGTGCGTGACATCAATTCCGCCCCATAACGTTGCTTGCTTAGGAAGAGATGAGTGTAGTAGATGCAACTAAGTGAAGGATATTAAATTCTCCAACATGTGTGGGTGACTTCCTCGTTTTCTGTAGGAAGACTGCCATGGTGTTTTGTATGGGTGTCAGTGTTTAGCAGGGGGTCATAAATGAAGATTGTTACTCTCTGAAATAAACCTTCCGGGCGTTTTTTTCCGGTTCGAGTCTTATGGTGTCAGAGTACAGGTAGTGAGAGCCACTAGTCTGGAAGCTATAAAGCTGTCTTATGGTCTACTAAAACATGTTAACAACGTGGATTTCTTGACAATGGCACTTTGTGATATGCCTGGGCAGTAATTTGCCACCAGTTCCAACATCATCTCGACAATATTATTATTTTTGATAGCAGTGTGTGCTTAAACCAGGTAACTCTATACCATAATTTGTGAAGCCCCGGTACGGGTGTGCATAATACGTTTTCTCTCAGTTAGTCTCGAGGAAGCGGGCATAGTTGCTATCAAGGAACAAGCAGTATGTAAATTCGCTTCTGGAAAAAAATGATGAAATGGAAGCTTACGAAAATGTGTTTGCCTTATTAATTGGAATTTGTCCTGCTATGAAGAATATCAGAATGTTGCCGAGAAAAGATACTTTCAAATTCGTGTGAAGTTGGCTTTATATCAATAATAATTGTTCACACTCTATTTGTTAAGGAATCTGCCAATTGTATTTCTCCATCTGTTCAAAATACTTCGATTTCTCTTTCTGACACCATCTCTCTAAGTCTTGTCATGTTCACTCTAAGTCTCTTGTCACTAACAATGTTTTTATGGCCCAGATCACTCGTCACTGATATATTATCTGTATAGCATTGTACTGGTAACAATAAAGCCATACCAAAAGTTTCTTGCACCAAAGAAGAGACCAAGAATCCTGCATTCGCTGCCTCACTTAATGCATAAGTTTCAGACGCTAATGCAACTTTTGTTACTCTGTCCAACTTTTTAGATTGTCACCTAATGTATGCTACCTACTTTCTTGTTCTCGCCTTGAATGAAAACAATGATACTACCTTGAGATTACCCATCTTTCAGGCTAGCATATGTAGAATCTACATATACTTGACTTTCATTTGTTTTTCGGGTTATCTAAATCAGGAAATGTTAGCACAATGTTCCTCTCCTTATTTACCTTTTGTAGCATTTTCACAGCTGTATGTGTTCCGTTATTGCTCATCAGACACGTTCCCTAGCTTAGGTTATTTGCCCACTTAAAGGTGTTAAGTTTGCTTTCTCTCCTACAGTCAATTCATCTGTCTTTCTCGTGCAATTTTTCATTTAACCCAAGTATGTAAATACACATAGACGCACACATACGCACAACTAAACTTAAAAAAACAAACCTAACGCTTGTGTTCTTTTTCCAATGCAAACACCTTGTTAACCTCTAACAAACTTTGTATTGTTTATATTTTACATCTTTGTTAAAGTGTTGCTATAAAAAATTAATGTTTTAATACATTTTCTCCTTTTCTGATTAACAACATTCTATTGTTAAAATTTAGCACTTGCTAAATGGTTATCATTCTAAACATGTGTCTTTATATTCGCCAATTATTAAATATTAGCGTGGTGCTTGGCAATCTCTAAAGACACGACCGTCGTCTAAATTACCCGATCAAAACCGGGAACCAAGACATCCATAAATGCATCTGTCTTCCTTGTACAACTTTTAGCTATGCTAATTCATGTTGTAATGGAAATATAAGATTCTTGTTTTATTTCCACTCTTTCTGTAGTTTGTACAACTTCTAACGCCAGATACTTTAATGATTCATATTCATGCGTTCTGACCTTAAATATGCTCTTGTTTTCTAACGATTTGTTCTTGAATAAACGGCATTACCACAAAAAGTAAAATCATTTAACTAACAAAATGTCTATACAATTTGAACAAGCCGTTGTCGTACAAACTAATTTTGCCTTTCAGCTGTAAGAATACTTCTTTAACTCTTTGTACTACGATCTGGGTTATCATTCAATCCATACATGCAACTTTGAAGATGCACAAACCTCTGTTTTGTTTATCTAGTTGAAGTTTGTCTGGTCCGCCACAGTTTCTTTTAACCTGCATTGATCGTTTTAAACGTGACTTGAAGCCATTCATTTAAAAAACATCTCTGAAGAAACTGCGGTACAATCCCTAATATCAGGCTGGATTGATCGCTATAGTGTCCCTGCAGTTATTACCACTGATCATGGCAGATATTTCCATGATCTTAGGTGCCAAATGCATAGGGACTAAAAACTATCATCCAGCCTCTAACGGCATGATAGAACGTTTTAATCGCCAATTGAAAGCTGCGTTACTTGCTACTCCAGATATACAGCAGTGAAATGAATACCAATTGTTTTCTTTTACTGCCGTGTAGTAATCAATGAGGATTTAAGATATTTCCCAGCAGAATAGGTCTATGTATTACAATTATCATTTCCTGGTAAAATGTTTGCGGATTAAGAGTTATCTCTAGTTATCATGTGGAGGAAGATAAAGAACCATCTCTAAATTGGATCATATTGACGATTGGAAATGCTGTACTGCAGTAAAACTCAACATAATGTCTCTACGTTGTTAAAAATTTAATGAGCAGTAAACTTTGTATAAACATTAAGATTTCTTTATTCTGATAGAGAGCAACGCCTGCGAGGCAGGTTGGTCACATAGTCACTAATCAGACTCCAGGGGGGGGGTATTAATTTCTAACCTTTAAAGAACTACTTCCAGACCCTTGGGATTAAGACAACAGCTTCAGAGAGTTTTCTGGTACTAACAAATAGAGATATTCTCTCTTCTACCTCTGCCTATTGGATATCCAAGCGATGCTATCTTTCACTGGAAGATATACGGGTGGTGAAAATACTATCTGCAGTCGAACTTGCTTACTTCCTTCGCTGTGACAGTGTTTTAACTTTCGGCAATCTACACCCAACCTGGTAGGTCACTAAAGTAAATACATATTGTTGTTGTTTATAAAAGGGCTTTGTTTTCCTTTTGTTTGTCAACCTTTTTTTTTTTTTGCTACAAAATATTATAGGAGTTCACGCGATTACCACGTTTCAATCACTTGACTAAACTTGACCGACGAGATGAAAGCATGAAGTTTACTACCACGAATAACTTTAATTTAATAAAGAGTTCTCATCAATTCGAGCTGTATATGTAACATCTTCAGATCCTTTGATTCGATTTAATCTTTGTATATATTAGCATAACATTATAATAATTTGCGTAATCAAAAACGTCATGAAGAATTGAATTCTCACTGATAAAAATCAGCTTTCTAGCAGTTATCTAATGAAAGTACTTTGAGGTGGTACTTCCACTGAGCTGTTTGTACACTATTTTCCCGCTTTTTATGAGTCAGATTTTAAACTGATTTGGCGAACCGTGTAAGGGTTAAATAACTCGCATTATTATTCATATAAAGCTATATCTGATAGAATATTGAGTCATTGTATTAAAAGTTTATTTAATCTTCAGGTGGTTTCCAGTGTAGTTAACAGAACCAAAAAAGGGAGGAAAACCAACGTGCAACAAATAAATGTTACCAAAGGCAAGATAACTTACTCTACTACCTACCTGTATAAGTTTATCGGTGTTTTAACTTATTTAAAGGCGATTTTTGTGTGTTAAAAACAAACATAATGTCGACTCTGTTCAGTTAGAATGAAAAAAAAAAGATGGCACCGATATGCCTTCAACGCGAGCAGTTGATAATCGCTCAAAAATCGAAAATTAAAAAAAACTGGTAGAACATTATATTTTCGCACGATTTTATTAGACGTGTTTCTACTAGTATTTTTAAAAATTAATTTTCGATTTTTGAGCGATTATCTGAGATCCTCATGGAAGGCTTATCGGTGCTATCTTTTTTTTTGTCGTTCTGACTGAACAGAGTCGAAACTATAATTGTTTTTAACAAATAACAATGTTTAAAATAAGTTAAAACACAAATAAACTCATGCAGGTAGGTAGAAGAGTAACTAATCTTGCCTTTGGTAACATTTATTTGATGCACATTTGTTTTTCACTATTTTCTTGGTTCTGTTAACTACACTGGAAAATACCCGAATTGTAAAATAGTATGATGTTTGATAATCTTCTCGTGTTATAAATTACTAGCAGGGCTACCTGGCGTTGCCCGGGTCAAAAGTGTAACATATTTGTATTAAAACGTCTATCTCTCTCTCTTTCCTTCTCTCCCACTCCTAATCTGCTCTTTTTTCTCCGCCTAACCCATTTTTCTCTCTTGATATACACACACATTTTAGATAACTCGAGGAATGAGTCGATGTAAGGGAAATAACTCATTCGAAAAAATAAGAGTTACTCCCCTTTAGTTATCGGGGAAAAAGTTAAAAACCTACCCCCTCAAAAAAAATCTCACCCAATTTACACTTAAATAAATAAAATTATTACTATATTTGAGATATTATTCATTCCGAGTAACACTGAACATGAATATACCAACTTTATTGGTGTTCTTTGGTAGTTATGACTTTTAGCGTGGCATACCCGTAGCAGTCACCAATAGGGACTACTTTTGAATGCGTAATCACTGTCCCTGTGAGCTGGCTTGTCCAATCAAATCACAGGGCGCAGTAATATCGTTAGTTCCCTAAGGGACTAGTTATGTCCCCTTAGGGTTCGAGGAAAAAGATCAGACGACCTCCCGGCACCAGCTTGGACACATCGCAGAGAGCACAAGCGAGGAACGAGGAACGAGGAAACGCTCTCTCTCCTGCCGCCGCCGCCTCACTCGAAGACTACTACCATTTTCACCTGAAGAAACCCCACGGGCAGCCCTAAGAACTTTCTCAGAGGGACACTGTCCCACTCTCTTCTACCTATACCAAACGGTATAGGTAACCTTGAGTTAATAAAACCCCTTTTTTTGTTATTGTTAAAAAATACTTTTCGTTGTTCCGTTTCTTTAGTAGAAGATAAAAGGATAACCCCTTTCATCATCCCATCTTCTCATCATCACCTTACATACCCACACACATAGAAACACACACTTCACTTTATACAATGGACTAGCAGGGGTACCCGGCATTACCCGGGGCCATAACAAAACAAAATAAAATAAATTAAATAGTGTGTGTAACATCGTTATATTAAAACTTCTATCCCTCTCCCTCTCTCTAGTCGTCTCTCTATCTTTCTCTCATTTTTTCCCTCGCCATTCTCAAACCGATCTTTCTCTTCTAACGTAGTGTATTACTCTCTCTTGTTTTAATGCTTTGAATAAAAAAATAATAATGTAATTCATTTACCGAAGCTATCCCTTTTAAATGTAATACTGTAATCTTACATGTATTGCTCTGAATCTGACTCCTTCCCCAACTTCTCACTCTGACTCCTTCCCAGACCTGACATCCTTGCTCTGACTCCATTCCCAGACCCCAGACTTAATCTCTGACTCTTTCTTTAACCCTAGACCCCGGCTCTGACTCTTTCGAATCCTTAGACTTATGCTTAGTTTGGGCTCTTAAAACAAAAACATTCATTTACTAATGCGTCCCTGTCGTATAAAAGAACACACATTATGCTTCGTGTGTGCCTTTAAAACTAAAACCTTAATTTATTAATGCGTCCCTGTCATATAAAAGAACCCATATGATTAATTTGTGCCTCCAAACCAAAACCATATTTATTTTATAGTGCGCCCTTCTCGCATATAAAATAACACGTAGTATGCTTAGTTAATGCTCAAAAAACAAAAACAAACATTCCTGTCTACCCCTGTTGTATCAAATAACCCATGTGGTTTATATTTGCTCCTACGCCAAAAGCATATTTATTTTATATAGCACCCCTGTCATATAAAAGAACACGTATTATGCTCAGTTTGTGCTCCTAAAACAAAAACATTCATTTAGTAATGCGTCCCTGTCATATCAAAGAACCCATATAGTTCATTTTTGCCCTTAAATCAAAAGCATATTCATTTTATAGCGCCATTGTCATAAAAGTACACATAGAGAACCCCCTTATAAGTAAAAGTAAATCTAGGAGACCTCCAGAGCATTACTAAAATCCCCTTTTCCAATTGTCCCTCCCTACATTTGAATAGAAATACGTGTCAAACTGTGTCAGCCTCTACTAATTTAAATTTAGAAACCACCCGAATAAAATCAAAGAATGAGTCAACAATTTCAGAGTTTCCCCCTCTCTCAACATAATGATGTCATTTTCAAGAGGATTTCAAGTAATGATTTGCATTATTTAAAAAATTATTACATAATTACATTGTTTTAATTTTAGAATTACTACATAATTACATTGAAATAACTTAAATAATTCGACCCCTTACTAAATCGCGCTCAGTTAACACTCATGGAATAAATATTTTTTTGTTGTAATTCTTAAATATCATTATACCGATATCACGCCGTTCAAGAAAATATAAACTTTATGGGTTGGGAGCCTTAGCGAGACATTGAGATAATACATCAAGACAACTGGCCTGTATATTATGGACTTTGTCGGCACATAATTTCATTTTTAATTTTTACTAAAAATACGATGGGTGCGATGCACCGCCACCCCCGCTCTCTCCATGTTAAGAGTAGATTTAAAAAAATGCAATTTGTGTGATTGTCAACGTTTTAGTTTTAATCAACAAATATTTCTGACCAAAAATATACAGATGGCATTTTCCGGACTACACCGGTCTGGTTTGGGACTCAAGTTAGACGGCACGGTTCTGATGCTTCTAAGCCAATAAACATACGGTAAGTGTTTTTCTCGCTTTATTATTTTTTTTCCTGTTGCAACGCCACCTCGTTTTGATTCTGACGCCGGTTCGTTTTCATTCGACTTTTTTCGGCTTTTTGCGTATTTCTACGTCGGCAAAAGTCGGTTTTGGCTGGTTCAAAAGCGGTATCAACACCTATTTACGTTAATAACACTTTAATTAAGAATGGTGTCCTTTATCCGCCCCCATTAAAATTATCGAATAAAATTAAAATAAATTGAACTTTACTGCTGACTTAGATGGGCACTACTGTTGTCGAAGTGATTCTCTTTATTTATTTATTTATTTTTATATTTTTACCTCTGTAGTAACTGCGAAGCTGCTTCGCTGGTCGCCATCTTGAATTTGCACCTCAACGCTAGTAAATACATCACTAATCTTTTAAAAGTAAGTATAATGTTATTTTTTATTTTACCATTTTGTAAAGCGTTTCTTTTTCATCTTTCTAAAAAAAAAAAAATCACTGTAAGCACTGGAATCACTGGAATCTGTTTGTAAAAAAAAAAATCGTATTACGTACGATATATAAAACGATCGAATATAAACACATATCTCATTATCGCTGTACCCTGAAGGGGGCCGAGTCAGCAGTCGGAAGGGGGAACTTTTGCTAAAGGAATTGCTCTTTCAGCGACCCACCCAACAGGGTCTGGAAAAAAATTGAGTCTCTGGATGGAGCAAAGTCGTACTGTAGACGCCGACTCGTAACAGAGTCTATCTAAGTCGTGCAAATCGGCAGCACTTTTCCCGGCTGCCAGCGCCAAATGGCTCAAGTGACTCAATCACAGTCATTGAAAAATAAGCAAATAATTGTCATTTTATTGCCCCCCCCCCCCCCCCCCCCCCAGAATACAATTTTTTTTAGTATCTTTTATGTTATACTTAATCTTTTGCACTTTAAGGACAGTGCTGATATAATAACGTTATTATTTAGAAACCCATTATAAATTTAAAAGAACAAAACAATATTTCATATATATATATATATATATATATATATATATATATATATATGAAATGTATGATCAAAAACACGCACCTGCTCTAATTAAGTCTAATAAGGTGAAAAATGTGATTTTTCAAAAATTCACCAAAAATAGACTAATAATTGTATTTCGATAATCTTTTCGGTTTTAGAAGCATTAAGAGATGATCTTTCTTTAAAATAATTGCTAACTCGAAATTTTGAAGGCACCGGTTTTTGTGGGAGACAGGTTTTTTTTTTCACGACCGCTCTTAATTAATCAATGCTTAAAAAAAAAAAATTATTTGGTACATGTTTAAATTAATGAATTTTAAAAGATAATTCATCGTATTTTAATGGGTTTTTTTCTAAAAAAAAAACCCTCAACTTCTAGTCGAATGTACCCCTTACTTTTGGAAATTTAAAAATAAATGCCATCCTTATTACTTTCTCGAATGTTTTTCCTTGGTCCCCACCTTCCAACTGAATCTGTTATCTCAACTGTTCTACATGTACTAACCCAATAACTCTTATCCATTCTTTCAATGTGACCAAACTAACGAAGTATTCTCTTCTGCCTATAATGTCCAGATTTAATCTCCCTCTGATGTCATCAGATCTGAACCCATCTTTAAGAGTCACATTACACATCAATCATATCATTATCATATTTCTTTCCATGCAACACATATTCTGAACTCTAAGTTGCCATGTTTCAATTCCATACATCAACACACTGCGTACACATACCTGATAGTTTGAAATTGCATTTTCCATGATCTGTCATTCTTAAGTTTAAATAAAGTATTGCTCATCTACAATTTTTTTTTCTTTAAATGTTCGCTAAATTTATTACGGATATGATAGTAAAAACAATATTAAAAAATATTTTTTTTTTATTCTAACAAATGTTTACAAAATTGAGGACTCAAAATGTTTTATTATCGAAACTTCAGTTCAACTGTGAACTTAAGTACTTAAAAAATAGGCAACCCGATAAATAAAATGGATGAAGTTGTAAAAAAATTCAGATTTCGGAAAATGTTGTTTTGCATCCTTCAAATTTCGGTCCATTTTTATATACAGTATTAGATCTGTTCTATGAATGCGCAGAAGTACTACAAAATAGAGTTATCGTTCTTAGCTATTTTGTTCATATAAAAGTGGTTCAATCTAGAACGGAGACCATTTTGATGAACTTCCATAGTTCTGAAAAAAGGGGGGGGGGGCGTTGTAACAAAGTAAAAATATTCATAAAAATTTAATTTAATATCCATTTTTTTTCCTAACTTTTTTTTTAGAAAAATTAACTCAGTAATGGAATAGATAAAAAAAACTCTGAAGTCACAGTATGGGGAATGACGTGTTTTGAAAATATAATTTAGGATGCTAAAAACGTAAACAACAGAACACTTATAAAACTATGGTTCAATTACGCTAGAGTTTAACAATTCCGTTGAAGAAATATTTTTTTTTGTCTTAGAGCAGAATTTCAATAAGTTATAATACTTCATTAAAATTTTGTTTAGATTTATATTTTATTAGATTAATATTTAGTGATGAGATGATTTGTTGGAAGAACGTCAGGACCAATAATTTTTCGTTGTTTTTAATGTATTTTACAAAAAAAACATACAACAATGGTGATTAAGAAAGTAAGGATTACTCCTTCACGGACTGAAAACAGGAAAGATGAAGTGTAGAATCAGAAGAAATACTACACTTTGCTCCTTGCCAAAAGATCAAAGACCGTTTTTTTTTAAGTATTTGTAGTATGCCTTTGTAATCTAATCTAAACTCAAACAATATTATTTGAGTTTGGATTATATGATTTTGCAAGTTGTATTCGAGACCACATGATGTTTAGGGGTCGGTTGGCCTCTCCGTTCTGGAGGTGAAATGAGCACACTTGAGTTTTTACAGGGTTTGCATGCAGGTGGTTAATCTTGTAGTAGAGGAGTAACTCATCTAAGGCTGAGTTAAGGTTTGTTTCTACTGATTCAAAAGTACTTGTTTGGGATGTTACACAAAGCTTGTCAGCATAGATGAACCGCTCAGTGTTCTGGCTTATTGGTTGATCATTTGTGTGATGCTGTACAGTATTGGAGCCAGCATACTATCGTGAGGTAAGCATTTCTTTTGTCGGCGCCAATGACTTTGTTGTTTGGGGTAACATAAAAATGCCTGTCTTTTAAAATGGCTCTGAGTAGGTTTGTGAGTACCAGTTTTTTGTCAGCTCCAAGATCTATTTCAGGAGGAGTAAGTGGTTTACAGTGTCATATGCAGCAGACAGATAAACAAACACGGCTCCCATTACTAGTCCTTTCTGAAACCCATCTCTGATGTGCAGAGTGAGATTCAGGAGTTTGCTAGTTGTGGATTATCCAGGCTGAAATCCTGCTTTTTGGCAGATGATGGCTGGTTCAGCAACTGAGGTCAATCTGTTGAGGATTAGGTGCTCGAACAGCTTAAACAAGTGACAAAGCAGGGCGATCAGGCGGAAACTCTTTGCATGCGCTGGATCTTTACCAGGTTTGAGAAGAGCAATGATTTGTGTTTTTCTCCAGATCTTTGGGATTCTTCTTGTTAACACACAGTTGTTCATCAACCCAAGGATCCATTTTCATGTCAAAGATCCAAAGTGCTTGATTTCCTCTGTGAAAATATAATCTAGACTGATAGCTTTACCATCCTTAAGGGAACTGATGCTGATATCAAGCTTTTTAAGTAAGAACGGTTCAGTCATTCCAGTGCTCTGGGAATATTGAAGTCGGTCTATGTTTGGTCTTTGCTGTTTGGTAGTGCACTTCCTGTTGAGTAACAACTGATGTGCAACATGGTTGGCAGTGATGGTGCACTGCTGTTGCATTGAAGTTGATGGATTGTTGCTGATTTTCCGGATTAGACTCCATGCCTTTTTACTGTTCTTCATCATATCAGTTTCCTCTAACAGATTTTGTAATTTCTGTTGTCGATATTCTGATAAAGAGGTCATGACTCTCTCACCTATTTCGATGATACTTTCAGCAAAGGGGTCAGATTCATAGAGCTGTTGGTATTGGTCATATAATTTGTTGCTTTGCGCATCAAGTCCAGTTATGTATTGAGTGTGGCAGTCTCTGTGGATATTCTACCGGGCTGCTTGGCACACAAACCTGGTGAAGCTGTCATAGTTTTTGTGAGTCTGCTGGGAGATGGGCAATCTTTTTAATGTTTTTTGTAATACTGTAACTAACACGTAATTCCAAAATCTTCTTGAGAGCCAGGCTAGTTTGCTTTCCCATTTGGTGACATCTATGCAGACGACTGTTTATGGCAGCATCTGGAAGAGCTTTGGTGATAAAAAAAATCTAACTGTTATTCTCTCCCCCCCTTGGAGCATGTGGTCAACTAGGGAAAAGGTGAATTGTTTATTTTAACACATCTGAAACCAAGCTTTTATCCATTCAGCATGAACACTCAGATCCCTGGGTTTTTTTGTAGTCAGAATAAATGGCACTCTTCTTGAAAAATTACCTTGATTTGATAAGTTCTTAGGATGATTTAAGATCTATAATTGAAGACGTCCATTTGTCTGTTGCTAAAGTCGATAAAAATTGTTTAGATTATAAGAATGACTACTGATGCCACATCTGAAACAGATCAACTTACCAGCTATTAATGAACATGATGGTTTTCTCAATGGCAACAGACTTTTTCTTTCCATGGCATTGGTGATCGACTGATGTATTGTTCCAATGTTTTTTTATGTTCTGCCAGTGGCAAGCCACTGACTTAAACTTTGTTGAGTTTGTCCAATTTTTCACCGGTAATTTGGTGGTTGAAATAGTCATTTCATAAAAAAATTTGTTTCTGCTAATGTTTTTGCTTATATTAGCAAGATACTAGGCTGTATACACTATGATTGTCATAAGCTACCTAGGATCAACTCTCATATTGGTCTCAATAACCAACAAACCTACCACAAAACACTAGTTAGGGCTTGCATGCTTAGTATCCATGCTTATATTAGTAATGAAATTTAAGTGATTTTTGATAACAACAAAATAAAACTTAAACTGGCAATATAGTCTTACTACTTAATAATCTCTACTTAAAGGTTTGCAATTGCTCTAAGCATATAAATCAAAGCTATTTAATCTTGAGTAACACTAATATCCTAACGATCTAAGTGCCTTCATATTCTAATCTAATCACTTGTGCCTTCTATGATTCAAGTCTTCATATTATTTGCTATATCAATAATTATCATTTTTAGTTATTACGGCCATTTTAATGGACTGCATCTTCTAAAATTAAATATAGAAATTTGGCGTCATTAAACTAGTAAAACCTATGGAACCTTTTCTTCATAAGCAATTAAATGGTTTATATTTTTGTATTCAGAACTCGAATAAATTTCATAGATTATTAAATACGTACGTAAAAATCAGTTTAATCTGGGTACAAAAAGAAATAGAGTAAACAATGAGTTAAAAGTCAAATAAACTATTAATATGAAAATAGGGATTTCGTTTTTACCATCAATTAATATTTACATTTTTTGCTTTTATCATAACAGGCTGAAACAGATACGTTATTTATTTATATTTATCTTAAATATAATTGTTTTTGTTTACAGATTCAACCTGTTCTATAAAAGAAGGATTTTGAAATTTTAAAGAAGCCATTAGTAGACATGAAGAGATCTTGGGAGAATACAACATTTTCTTGTGAAGAATGTAAATCTATATTTTCTAACAAATCTGCGTTCACAAAACATATGCAGATACACAGAAGGTATCCATGTGAAGTTTGTGGGAAATAATTTTCTAACAATCCTAATCTGTAAATGCATATGTGAACATACACAGGTGAGAAACCATATTCTTGTGTAGTATGTGGTTCTGCGTTTTCCAAAAAACATTAACTTATAAACCATATTCTTTTTAAGTTTGTAGTTCTGCATTCTCCCAAAAAGGTGCACTGATAATCCACATGCGTAAACATACAAAAGAGATTCTAATATGATAATGCATATGCGAATACACATGGCTATGCAATCTCAACCGCTACATATCTAGAAAATGGAGCTGTTAAACAATTTTAGCAAAAGTCAGTGTCCATAATGATGTATAATTAAACAGAGCTGAAAGTGAAATAGACTAGGAAATACCAAGGTCTTATCTACGACATGAAAATAAACTGGAATCTTAGGAAAATCTCCATCATCCCAGTAATTAGAAGAGCAACAGGACTAATTAAAAAGAATTTCAAAAACTATCTGACGAGTATACCCGGTTAACCGAGGGCAAGAGAGATACAGACAATTGCACTTAAAGAAACGGTTAGAATCTTAAAAAGCTCTCTTGGCTGGAGTGTCTGAAATAGCCGGTGAATGTCTGTCATCCGGTAGGATGCCCCATACCCAGCAAAAACAAGAAGATCAGAAAATTTAAAAAAAGAGAGAGAAAATATTCTGGTAAAGTTTACGGATCTACATTTTCAAGAATGGATACACTGACAACACACATGCAGACTCACACAGGAGAGAAACCATATCCATGTGTAGTTTGTGGAACTGCATTTTATCAGAAACAGAATTTGAAAGTGCATATTCGAATACACACAGGAGAGAAGCCATATTCCTGTGAAGTTTGTGGACGAGGATTTTCACAGAATGGTAATCTGAAATTGCATATACGAAAGCACACAGGAGAGAAACCATATTCTTGTGAAGTATGTGGTTTTGCATTTTCAAGAAAAGATTGTCTGAAAAGTCATAAGCAAATGCACACAGGTTACAAACCATATTCTTGTAAAAAATGTGGATCTGCATTTTTGCAGAATTGTGAGCTTAGAAGTCATATGCGAACACACACAGGTGAGAAACCATATTTGTGTAAAGTTTGTGGATCTGCGTTTTCACAGAATTCCAATTTAATTACACATATACGAACACACACCGGAGAGAAGCCATATTTATGTAAAGTTTGCGGATCTGCATTTTCAGACAGTTCCAGTTTTACAAGGCACGTGCGAATACACAAAAAAGAGAGGCCATATTTGTGTACAATTTGTGGATCTACATTTTTGCAGAATTGCGATCTTAAAAGGCATATGCGAATACACACAGGTGAGAAACCATTTTCCTGTCCAGTTTGTGGATCTGCATTTTCAGACAATTCCAGTTTGACAAGACACATGCGAATGCACTAGAGAGGTCTAAACAATTATATTGAAAGGGACGGTTTTAACTCTAAAATATCTCTCGTTTGGGGTTAATGTCTTGCATCTAGTAGAATGACCCATCCCCAGCAAAAGTTTAAACAATATTTCTTCAATAGAAACAAAAATATAAAAAGAGAAACTATATTTTTTGTGGATCTAAATTTTCACAGAATTTGATTTCTACAAGACACGTGCATGTACACATAGGAAAGAGTGAATTATCAACTAGACACAATCTTTGAGTGTCTTCAGTCTCTATGTACAAGGTTTTGTCAGGACAACCTTTCATGAGGAAACTTCACACCCTAACCAAATATTCAAAATAACATTGCATTTAAAGCCCAAATAAGATCCCTCGACACGGCTATACACTGACTCGTACGAGGAATGATGCACCTTCTCCTAGTTATCTTAACTAAAGTTACATCACTTTGCTGGATACTCTACCAGACCTGATGAATTATTGTCCTAGAATCCGGAGAGACTAAGAGACTGCAAGATAGATAGAGTATAACATATTAACTAGTCAATTGGGAGAATAAAATTAATGTTTTTCACTTCTTTATAAACTCAACGTTTGAGAGGTTCAGATTTTGGCGTGCATCAAATTATATAAAAACTCGAGCTAAAATGGATGAAATTAAATGTTCACTAAATTCATGGTGTATGAAAAATTGAATAATAGTCTGATGATAAGACACTCCTACATTTTGACTATAAGTACATTTCAATTTCATAGAAAAAATCATGAAAAACTTGAAAAATATCGACTTTTTCTGAACTGATGTTTATTTCTATATTGATGACATTGATGTGACGAATGATTATGATGGTCACGAATCAGGTCATTGATGTCAGTTTCAGTGTCTGAGGATTGCATTTGCATGGCTAAAACCAGCTTCTACCATGTAAGAGCTGGGAAAAGCAAGAAGGAATGTCTCAGTTGCCACTACAAGTTCTGAATATTTAGTGCAGTTCTTGTAGCAGAAATCGCCCAGACTTCTGCTTTCAAAACCAATAGTGTGGCTCCCCCTTAAATGGAGGCGGTGCCGACACAGGTGCAGGATAGAATATGAGTCACGCTGGAAAGAGTGTTGGTCAGGTGAGGAGAAAGTTTGCACCATCTTTCATTGCATATTGCTGTATAACTGACAACGAAAAGCTGCGTACATCATTTGTTCATGGACCCCCATTCAACAACTTGACTATAACCGACCCCCTAGAGTTCGTCCCTAAGACCACCTTTGACGACCCCTGATCTACATCATCATCATTATCATGACCATCATATATGTATTTGTTCTAATTTATGAATATGAGTAAAATTATTTTAGTATCAATGATTATAAGAGCACAAGAATCAGTTCATAAAATATCTCAAAGACATAATCAATGCACGAAATACTAAAAATAATATTAATTAAAAAAAATATAAAGGAAAAACCTCGAGTGTGGAAACCAATTCACATAGCTAGGTAACACTAGTCCATCAGAGGTAAGTTCAAATAGAAGGAAAATGTGTAGAAAGAATATTACAGAAATATAAGTAAACTAATACTGACATAAATCCTTTAATCTAACAGCCATTTACATTGTGGTAGCATTTTAGCAGTAGTAGTTACTACAACAGCAGCAGCCGCCATATCTGAAAGATTTTGTATACTTGTAAGCTTTGCGCTGATTGGAGCAAACATTTAATTTCGATTGGGATTTAACCAATCAGATACAATCTTGTATGTGAGTAGAGCACTGGTTCCCGAAGGTTATTTTAGAAGGTGCACAGGCACTGTTCACCCTCTTTAGGCGGAAGTATCCAACCCACCTCGCTCAGTTCAACCACCAAACTCTTGGTGTGCAAACAAATTCTGCCTTTAGCCTAGGACTATCAGTGTCGACAAGTAGCCTTCACTACCCAAGGTAGAGACTTACCCTCAATATAATTTCAACATATGTATTTACTTCCAAATAACAATATAAACTTTGCCAGCTTTTAACTAAGTCTTATCTTATTCATCCATACAGGCTTTCGAATAATTTTCTATCAGCATGATCACTCAGTACCATTTTCCTCGTCTGAACTCATGGGCTTACAGTAACCTCTCTTTTACTAACACCTGTACATTACAAATAAACGGATAGTTAATGAAGAGGCATGCAATATTCATGCCTTAGCAGAAATAAAGACTTGACATGTGAAAGACCCACCCCTATCTGCTGTTTCTGCTGTTGCCATTATAATTATTACTACTACTGCTACAGTGCCACCACATTTGTAAGGGCTTGTCAGATTAAAGGATTTATGGCAGATGTACATGCACTTGCCAACTCGGCATGCTATGGTAGTTCTTATTACTTAAGCTCGTTCATAGTTCTTGTTTGTTAATAAAACGATGTATGAATAAAACTAATTTAAAATGTGAAGGAAGAGTGTGTCTTTATATTCGACAAACGGTAACCCTTACTTATGGCAATACAACAGTTACCCCTTTTTTCTTTTTACTAAACGAACCCTACAAAATAGATTTTTTTCTTACAAGATCAATGGTAAACGGCTGTACCAGAATGCAAAGGTATTGAAAAAAGTAGAGAATGCTGACAATCTGGGAAGATTTATTGTCACTCAGATTCCGAGGAATGCTACCTGTTGTTGATAGTAAGCAATCACTAGTAATGGATCGTGGGTAAATAATAATAAATTATGGTAGCACTAGTAGGAGTTAATACCACAAAAAAGGAGGATTGAAAGATAAAAAAAGAGAATACCATCCATAACTTTATTGGAAAGTTCTAGAATGAAAAAGAGGCTTTGTAGCAGTAATGCTACAACAGAAATAACAGCAGAAACAGCCGCCATTAACGATGTTTAAAATATCTGATTAACATGTTAGCAGGTTGCTGATTAGAATGAACATTTAATTTAGATTCTGATTTACCACATCAGAAACAATCACGCATGCGAGTAAAGAGAACACTGGTCCCGTGGGTTATTTAAGGGAGTGCTCACAACTCTTATCTCTCCTTTTAGCCGTGAGATCACACAGCTATCTCTGTCATCCACATTGCTTATTTCGACCACCAAAACTTCTTTCTTGGAACACAAACCAAAAGCTGTCAAGCCATAGACTCCTGGCGTCGTCAAGAAACTTCAATATCCAAGATTGATGACCCGCCGCACGTGGAATTTTTCCAATATCATTTAAAACCACACTTACTTACAAACCACATATGAACTCGACCTGCCTTTAAACTAGACTTACGTATATACGGACTTTATAAGAACATTCTACTGTTATGTACTTTTCTTTGTTCTCTACAAACAGGACATTTTTTTTTACATATTATGGACTTTCAATCATTTGCCTTCGCCCAGACTCTTGGATTTATTCTGTATTATAAAATATTAACGAAACAGACTAATAACATGTTTGAATGAAGTTTTGTAATCTATTCTACAGCTTCTTGTCACTGACCCCCCCCCCCCCAAAACAAAGAGCAATCCATTAAGTAGGAAGAAAGAAGGGTTACCATTAGCTTGATTATAAAGAAAAGCTCTACTACATTTTAAAGTAGTTTTATTCATACACGACTTCACTAAACAATCAAACAAGCAGATCATACCCTTGTCATGTAGAAGTACCTGGATGGCTTTCTACTCTAATAGTTTCTTTACTCGAACTGTTTGGCTTTGGCATTCCTGAGTGTATCAATATGCATAAATTTGAATGTAATGTGAACAAGCATCTCATTGCCACACTCCCCTCTTAGGATGTCCCTATAACTCTGGTCCATGATTCACAGTAACACCTTACGTTTCAGTGACTGTGAATAGAAGTGAGAAAAAAATAACAAGAGATAATGAACAGGTTTAACTAACAAGCTAAGAAAAGCGCTCAGAGTTGGGCGATCACGCATACACCTGCCCTGTCAAACATGTGCTAGGCTTTACGTTTTTGGTGCGACTGGGATGCGAACGTTGCATGTCCGTTCAGTTTGACGCTTACAATCTGACTCATAAAAACTGGGAAAACTGTAGAAACAGTCCAGCCGAAGTACCTCCTGCACGAGTGTTCTGATTGAATAATGTGTGGAGAGTAGGCTTTTGCAAAAGAAAATAGTTTGTCAATGGATAACTACTACAAAGCCAATTTTTGCTATCAGCGTAAACTGAATTGTAAACATGTGATAATGCAAGTTGGTTTGTAATGTTTATTGAAAGAAGCAAATAGTACTGAAAATTTATGCAAACTTGTCACTTAGCATCCGGGGAACACCATCTGTTTTTATTGTGAGTTATAACTTTTAATGAATCATGTAAGTTCTAATTGTCACTATAAAAAATAATAATAATGTGAAATCTAATCAAAGGAAATGAATATGTTACATATACAGCTCGAATTATTTTAGAATGTGTCATTAAATAATAAATAAGTTATTCATAGTAGTAAACTCGTTTTTGTTCTTCATGCTTTCATTCTGTCGCTCAAGTTTAGTCTAGTTATAGAGGCTTTTTCTGTGTATGGACTGTAAGCAAGCTCCTATAATATTTATGACAAAACGGTCGTCAAAGGAAAGAACAGCACAACGATATGTATATATTTAAATGATCTACATCCTCGTGTGTAGATTGATGAAAATGAAATAGATGGGTAAATATACTGCCAGAGTACTACCAACAAAAATGTAATTTCTTGCTGGTTTTATGTAAGACTGGGTCTAGTCTACAACATACTAAAAGTTGGACAAAATTGTAGTATGGGAAAGTGTCAAATTTCGAAGATGACTTTTTTCGGTTTACAAGTCATCTTCCATTTATGTGTGAAAGAGTTTAACATGAAAGGGTTACAAGACAACGTGAATCTCTGTGACAGTATATTGACCTATCTATAAGGTGTACCTGCAGATGGCAGGAACTAGAATGTACCAGTGCATGTGGACATTGGCAAGACGGAAATTGTGACAATATGAAAAATGATCCAGTGGAAGATGATGAGGAATGAAAAGTTTTGAAAAGGTACAGTAATGTAAATGAATCAGGTTAGATGCAACAAGGGTAATAAGCGTAGGGGTACCTTTTGATATTGTATAATTGTTTATTTGGGATCACTGGTAACCATTTCATATGAAAGGTTTACCCTGAAAACCTGGGTAAAAATCCAAGACGTTGATTTATCATAAAAACTGACCGAGTTAGTGCTTCACATGTAAATTAAAAATGACTTGTAACCCCCCCCCCCCAAATTATATTTGAAATTTGACACTTTTCTATACTCCGATCTTGTCAAAATTTTAGTATGTGGTAGACTAGACACGACCAAGCAGAAAACAACCCAAAAACTAAATTTTGCAATTGGGGGGGGGGGGGTCAATCAGTATAGTGCCCCATCTAAAAATGCTGTCACAGTGAAGGAAGTAAGAAAGTAAGCAAATTTGGTTGCCGAAATATTTTCTCGAACCGTAAATCTTTTAGTAGAAAATAGCCTCGCTCCGCTGTCCAGTATCTACATGTCACATGATAGTGGTTGGAAAAATTCTACACCCCAGGATCAAAACCAAGAAAAAAATGAATTATGAAAACCTTTTTTTTTTAATTTTGGTATAAAGCTTAATTGATTTGCTGGAGCTTTTAATTTGTGCAGTGAAAATACTGTAATCGTTTTAGTTGTGTCGCCAACTTCAGCTGGGAGGCTTAACAGCTTCCCACGGGCCGGCAAACAACCACCATATTATTTAGATATCCATGACTTCTTACCTGCCCACTGATTGGTTCAGGCAATCTACTTACTCTTTGGCTTGATCAATCAGTGGCCTTCTCTTAGGCTAATCTCGGATGGCTAGCATAACTATATAAACACTTGAGCGCTATCTGCTCTTTCTCTTTTTCTTCTTCGGCATGAGAATCATCATCTCTCTCTTTCCTGATTTGGCACTGCCTAGTACACGCCCTCTCTTTGGGGAAACACCAGACATCTTCCTGGGCCTTTCAAGAAGCCAAAATGGCTTCTGCTACATACACGTGGAATTAATATTCACTCACTCTCTCCTTTTTTTGCCTTTCTCGACATTAGACGACTACTACACCTGGCTGGGCAACCTAGCCTTGGCCACTTCGACACAAAGTAGCGAGAAGCCAAAATGGCAACGGTCTCATACACATGGTCTTAATATAACACACAAACACATAACGGCTCACATGCGAACTGACTTTAACACCGGTGTAGGGACACACATACTTACATACACACATGGACGTGTGATGACACTGTAGCCGCTATACAAACATTTTATATTATGAACTATCCTTCTTCCCTACTTATGGGTAATTATAGTAAGGGACTTCCTATACTTTTGTCTTCTTCAATACTTATGGACATACTAACCTATTTCCATGTTCATAAAATCAATATAACTCGGAGAAAAATTAATTTCTCGAATTAACGATGCTTTCATTCAATATTTTCACCAAAAATTGCATAATTGCAAATAATATTTCATGTGATTTTGTATGATAAGAGTTTATGGAAAAATTTCAGGAATCATCAGCTTGAGAATTTTTTTATAATCTTCAAAAAAAAATTGAAAAAATAGAGAAACTGGGCTGTTCCGAAAAAAATAATTGAAAATGGGATAATTTCTAGTAACGATTAACTTGAAGATGTATGAATGTCCAATATTGCAATAAACAGAGATTTGCCTTTTACCATACATTTAACTATCAACCACTTTGTGCACAAAACGGAATTGTACTTAATAAAAATAAATTCCAATTTTGTCAAGATGTGGTTGATTTTGGAGGCTTTCAAATAACATCATCAGGGGTAGTTCCTTTCGAAAAATTTACTGAATGTAATTATCAACTTTCCTATCCCA
Organism: Sepiola atlantica; assembly: GCA_963556195.1. Lineage (NCBI taxonomy): Eukaryota > Metazoa > Mollusca > Cephalopoda > Sepiida > Sepiolidae > Sepiola > Sepiola atlantica. The sequence continues at coordinate 134,933,795 of OY744525.1, forward strand.
AAGAATATATCTGATGAAAGGTCTTGATTTGAGTACATTCCTTAATCCCCATAATGTCTCCCTTTCGAGACCTTGTCAAAAAACAATTCATGCTTCATTTGGAATCAAGATCTCGGGAATGCATTTTTCACATCCAGGCAAATCATTGTGAATTTGGTAGAAAGTGTATTACCACTTTCGATATTAACAGAGCAACCTGTCTTGCTATTAGAGAAGCACTGTATACATTCCACCAAGAAATCATCGGTATGCTACCCTGAGGTCTGACACATTGTATTTGCAGGCTGCAGATTTTGAACAGATGCAAAGCACCGATATGCGGCTAATAGAAGACGAAGCAGTGACAATTGCCTGGGCATTATATAAATACCGTATAATTATTATGGGCTTCCTTAACGTAAAATAGTTAGAGAACACTAGGTCTTAATATGAATATTTGTTGATAGGAACCTTAAATAACTCATGCCTAAATCACTATGTATTTTTTTACGATCCAGTTGCACCAAGGTTCCAACGCCGTCTCTTGCAATCCAGTCTCCACAATGAGTGCCCTTAGACCCCTATCCTCCACACTCCCTTTTACACTCAACCTATAATGACATGGTTTGAATGAAAGACCGTGCCAATGAATCAATGTATTGACCTGTCATGAATGCATCCAGAACCAATTGCCTGATATTCACAAGTATTGCCTCAAGTAAGTCACATGAACCACTCGAATTCACCCCGTCTCCAGATTGGGCCTTCCAGCAGATAGTGATAAACCTTTTTTATGTCGGACACATAGCATACTTGTCTGTGCAGATAGACTCACTGGCTGGATAATTTTGTACCATCTAGAACCAGGTCATGCCACCACCTAAAAACGGATATCTATTTGTCGGAAACTATTCCACACAAATGGCACCCAGAAGAACTAAACAGCGATGGTGGCCCACCTTTTAATTCCAACATGCTTCAGCAGTTCCTCAAGCACCGACAGTCCTCAGTAACATATCCTCAATCTAATGGTTGAGCAAAGCTTGCTGTAAAAACAGCAAAGGGGATAATTCATGGCAATACAGGTCTGCAGGATAATGTCGCCCGAGCCATCCTGCAATATTGCAACACATTTTCCAAGGCATTGGTCTATCCCCAGCACAACTCTTGCTCTACTGCCAGCTTTGTGACTTCCTACCATCCCAACCTACACTATATAAGGAACACAAAAAATAGATAGCTTAAGCTAGGAACCGTGAAATAAGTTTATCTCAACATACCACTCACCTCACTATGCTCACTCCGAGAAGGAGAAAGTTTCCCATACATTTGGTACATCAGTGCCGCAAATTAGAAAACATGTGATGACATAACCCAGGTATCTAACATCCCCCAGCACATCTAAACCAATGCTAGCAAAATCTGCCTTGGAACTCATTCTTCCCTAAAGACCATTACGTTTGCCTATTTGGGAAGGGGAGATATAGAAATAAATTAACATTTTCCGCCATAATAGGCTTCAATATTCCATATGCAAATATTGCTTGAATAATATATTTATATAATGAATTATTCGCTCGTCGACTGGCAACCAATCAGAGCTCAGATAATGGACTTGCACATCTTAGCATAGTGAAATATTCCAGCTTTCATATAAACCGTCGTTTTAGTCTTACTTCAGTTTTACTTATTTTGTTACTTAATTGGTCACAAAGTTCAGCACTAAATTCTATAGTTCAAGGGTGCCACATGATAAGTACACGTTTTTGCTCACACCCCCAACTCCATTCTCTGGTGATACCAGATCAGGCTGCCCTGTGGCTCCCTGAGACGAAATTCACCTACATTGACGTTTTTTTTTTTTTTTTGTAAAACTTAATTATGTTCTACAAAACCAAAAACAAAAACAACAGCCCTTCTCCCTTTCTCCCTCCCCTTTTTTATTTTATTTTTCCTACCCTACTCCCGGTCCTGGATATGACCTTAAACTACATCTGATGGTGAGATCCGGCTTACGGACTTTGGGGAATGTGGAGCCTCCTCTTAATTACCATTGCTCCCAGGTCCACCCTGACCCGGAGTGGTAGTACCTGTTAGGGTCCCACTATGGGTTAAATAGAAACAGATATTAAAAGGGGAAGGAAACAGAAAAGAGAAGAAAACAAATATACTTTAACAACCAAACCAAACACCATCAATAAATATTTGAACGTGTGAGGAACTTGAAGCATAAAAACTTTCACCAGGATGACTGCATTCGGCATTGAGTGGCCTGAAAGGGGTTGATGTGCCGTAAAGCGGGACAACCAAACTAGGCACCATGAATAAATATTTGAAGATATAAACAACTTGAAGCATAAAAACTTTCACCAAAATGACTGCATTCGGCATTAAATAACCTGAAAAGGGTTGATATGCCGTAAAACAAAACAACCAAACTAAACACCATGAATAAATATTTGAAGATATAAACAACTTGAAGCATAAAAACTTTCACCAAAATGACTGCATTCGGCATTAAATAACCTGAAAGGGGTTGATATGCCGTAAAACAAAACAACCAAACTAAACCAAACCAACTCCATTCTCTTTTTTCTTCCTAATTGCCTTCGTTTTTGAAAGAATCAAATGCTACATTTGTTTTCAGCTGTAGGGAAATGATATTAAATTAAACCTTATCGAAAAGTGTAAATAATATAATTTTGAATTTTAATATCAGATCTTACATTATAAAAGTGGAAAAATAGAAAGGAAGCCTACCCCTTCTGTATTTCATTTCAGCTTGCAGCCTATGTGAAAGGTACGGATATCCATATTCCCTTGAAAGGCGAAGAAAAACTTATACTGAGTACATACTTAGTCGATTTTTTCAAAATCTCTACTAACTTTATATATACATAAAGAAAATCGCTTTAAATGTAAGCACGCGGTATTTACCTTACTTCTATTTACCTCGTTACTGTATTCTCTGTCATAGAAATGTACTTAGTGTCAAGATGGAAAACTTCGAACCCTAAATATTCCCTATTTTACACCATATCGGTTTAAATTTACACCATATCGCTTTAAACTTACACCATATCGCTTTAAACTTACACCATATCGCTTTAAACTTACACCATATCGCTTTAAATTTACACCATATTGGTTTAAATTTACACCATATCGCTTTAAATTTACACCATAACGCTTTAAATTTACACCATAACGCTTTAAACTTACACCATATTGTTTTAAATTTCTTACTTAGTGTCAAGATGGAAAACTTTGAGCCCTAAACGGGGGAATGTTACTTTAAATACTCACTATTTTACATCATATCGCTTTAAATTTACACCATATCGCTTTAAACTTACACCATATCGCTTTAAATTTACACCATATCGCTTTAAATTTACACCATATCGCTTTAAACTTACACCATATCGCTTTAAATTTACACCATATCGCTTTAAACTTACACCATATCGCTTTAAACTTACACCATATCGCTTTAAATTTACACCATATCGCTTTAAACTTACACCATATCGTTTTAAATTTACATCATATCGCTTTAAATTTACACCATAACGCTTTAAACTTACACCATATTGTTTTAAATTTCTTCCTTAGTATCAAGATGGAAAACTTTGAGCCCTAAACGGGGGAATGTTACTTTAAATACTCACTATTTTACACCATATTGCTTTAAATTTCTCTCCTAGCATCCTTAGAAAATTATTTGTACATTTCTATGCAGCATTTCATAAAGTGTGTACGTTAATAGCTCAAATATTGTAGGGCAATTTCATCTCCATATTCTCGGAATAATTCACGAAAACTTAAACAGAATACTCAATGTATATATACCCAGTGGGGGCGTAGAAATACCTGGCATAGATTCCAGATGCGGGATTATCTCCTCTATGGACCCATAGATCTTATCAGTTTATCCATCTAGGAGAAGGAAATCTCTGACGTAAAATCTTTGCCAAGACTTCTGAAGCCTTGGCATCAAATCACTGGGGGGGGGGGGGGAGAGGTCTCCTTAGACCTGAACAGTCAACTTTCCTAAAACTGGAGACTCGAACAAATTATCAAGTTTGTAAACCTAAAATGCTTAAGGAGTAAGTAGATTCTGCCTATCGTCCGACTTTTACACACCTGCTTTGTCTACTATACTGGTACAGAAGCACTATTACAGTCTTGGCTAGGATTATGAACGTCGTCCCACAATCTCTCTTTCACTCTAACTAAACTAATTCGGGAGCACTTGCTTGCCACTTATTTACACAAATCTAGACTAGGCCGCTCTTGAGTACAGGTTTGACAGCTTGTCTGGCTGCTGAAGCTAACTGGTATAACAGGACCCCTTACTGTAACGTATCGCTAAGAGTGGCTGCTCTATCGGCAGTTGTGTAATATCGGGATAGCTGTAGTGCCATGTGAGTGGAAAGGGACCCTGCACTTATCTATGGTGGGCTTTCCCGTGGCAACAACATTATAGATAGACTAGACTAATAGTCTACTTGTGTGTGTGTGTGCAGGCTGGCATCAAACAAAAACCCACTTTTCCCAAGCCATTATTCGCTAAACTGAAATAATTAAATGAAATGACATCCCAAACAAAAAATAAGTTCAACCCACCTAAACAAAACCGATTTAGCTCTTCCCATGAGGCTCACATTCACAAATATCCGAGGGTCAGAACTAACCTAAACGATGAAAAATCATTTATCTTAGTAAACTCTTTGGAATCCTATGAATAAGTGAAACTAACCTACACTCATTCTTTTCCAACCACTTTGGCATGATTGGATATCTCCCACTCTGCCGTAAGGACTCGGACAGACATGCACAGACTTTGAGTCTATATTTGTAAAACCTTCCTCTTGACTATAGAGCATACTCTAGAATCAGATTATAAGACATTCATGTGTTTTAGACTAACCTTGTTACTTATATTTCCTCTACCGATTTCTTTCGACCCACAACTGCACCCTGCTCAGCCATGTCTCTGCAGTGCAACATTCTCTTAAGATACTAGCACTCAAATCCATGTATTTGGTGATTGTAATGTGCACCGCAGTAATTGATTCAGTTTCTCGAGTAATAAAGACACAGCTGGTAACAGCACATATAGTGTTTCTATATGTCATTTCTTTTCACAGATTGTCAATTTCCCGATCCGCCTTGCAGATCTTGAAGATCAGCAATCCTCATTTCTCGATCTATACTACACTGCCTTCTTGATCTCACTACACTGCCCAAGGCTTGTGTAACGAATACCTATAACCCACTCAGGAACGCTGATCATCTTCTGATATTAGTAGATATCACTTTCGACCACAACTGAAGAGTCGTTGCTCAAAATGAGATACTTCCAAAAGGTTGATTGATGTGATCACTAATAGCTTCCAGAGAAAAATCTTGTCTCTCCCTGCTGAACAGTGCACAAATGAGGCAACTAAATTGGTCAAAGCAGGCATTAAAGTACATGTTCCCACGCGTAAGTTCTATGACAAGCCTAACTCTCCCCAATAGATCACTTTAACCTGTTCAGCTGCCATTGCCCAAAAGCAAAAAAACATTCTGCCGATTCAGCATCCATAAGTCAAACACAAATTGACCAAAAACTTAGAGAGGCGAAAAATCACTGTAAGAGTTAAATAGTCGCAGCCAAGAGAAGGAATATCAAAATGAGTCGCAGCAATTAAGAAACACGATTTCTGTAAAGTTTACAATGGTGTAGTCAACAATCGGCAATCAACATTTTCCCCACAACGATGATGTCACTTGTACGGCAACCGAGAAGGCAGTACTACTTGCCCGGCGATTCACCTTCAACTCCACATTAGGCCCCACAAACCACTCTCTCCCAAATTTCCCTTTGCGGATATAAGCCACACCCGATGATCTGATCATCCCTATCCATATCCGTGATATCATAAAACATCTAGAAACCTCAAAGGCGTATGAGCCTGAGCTTATTCCTGCTAAACCCTTTAAAGAAATCCTCCATTGAGCTATCCCCTATTCTCTTTAAACTCTACAACAGGTTCCTTGCCGATTCTTGCTTCACTGATAGCTGGATAATTGCCTTTGCGGTTTCAGTGTTAAAGAATTCTGGTGAAAGAAGTGACCCACTCAATTATCGCCCTGTCAGTCTCCTAACCCATCTTCGCTAAAATGTTTGAATCGTTAATTAATCAAGCACTTGTAAAACATAAACTTCTTTCTGGGTGACAGTATTGACTTCGGCAAGCTAGTTCTACTGCAGATATCCTAACGATCATTTACGAATGCACTGGACAAGTCAGGAGAAGCTAGGATGGTAGCCCTTGATATATTCAAAGGCTTAGACAAGGTTTGGCATGAAGGTATTCTCATGGAAATTAAATCGTACGGTATTACTGGACGAATACTTAATATAATCAGATCCTTCTTGGACAAGAGAAAAATGAAGGTTGTCCTTGATGACCGTACATGGACCATGGAAATAATGCGAGTGTCATTATTTCTGATATTTATAAACGACTTACCTGAGTCAATTGTGTTCAGAATGGGCATATTTGCTGCTGACACTACGCTCTATTCTAGACATGTGGGGAAAACAAATGCACACATATCCAAGGCAATGGCTGAATCCTTAGAGCAGTGTTTTTCAAACTATTTTGTAAATTTTCGTTTCGATCTTTTTATAATACTTAAGATGTCTCGCGGATCATTTCGTATTAATCATAGTAAACATATCGGCTACAAAACAAAATAATGTTGGCAATCAAATATTTATTTTAAAATTGACAATTTGTATTAAAACAAAAACATGTTTTGTAAATTAAATATTTGTTGAAAAAATGACAATCATACACATCAAAAGTACATTCAATGGGATGGCTGCATTTGCTTTGCCTTGACCAGTTCTACTAGATTTGGCCTTGTTTTGGCGAGTGCAAGTCTTATGTCATTTGCTGCTTCCAATCTATTTCTGGATTTTGTTTTGATTGAAAGTAATTTAAAAAATGTTGTTTCACACTCATAGGTGGTTGCAAATGGGATTATCAACTTTAGAGCCAGCTTTGCAACAACGGGATAGTACTGTGCCATTTCAATCCAAAAAATCGCTGCAGGAAACTTCACAGAATATATGTTTGCGCCTCCGTCATTAATCAAATTAATAAACTCTTCCTGAATTAAGTTTTCGTCTGATGGCAAATCATTAATGAAGAGTACAAAAAGGTTGTTGATAAATATGATATGGTATTCTACAAAAATTTTTACATCTGGAAAATAATGAGAGATTTCTTCACGGATCATTGTCATCAACTCAAGGATATCTTCATCGACATTAACCTCATGTTCATTTAATCATATCTATTTTATTGTTGAAATGAGGCCTAGTTCTTCTCTAATTTGGAATGCCATAATTCTAGTTTCATTTTGAAAGCAGTCAATTGTTCATGACAATGGGTTACTGTGATTTATTTTCCCTGTAATGCCAAATTGATGAAGTTCACAAATTTAAATATATCTACTAAAAATTATAGAGATACAACAAAGTGACATCCGAGAATTTTGCATGCATATCTGGTGTGAACTCTTTTAAAAATGTTCTGCATTTCTTCACATAGTATGAAAACTCTTTTTAAAACCTTACCTCTGAAAAGCCATCTAACTTCTGAGTGCAACAAGAGCGTTTCAAAATTAGAATCCCTTTCTTTGCATGATTCAAAAAATAAACGGGAGTTCAGTGCATTCACTTTGATAAATTTAACAGCTGTAATCACATCACCTAGAACATTTTCCAACTCATCAGGTAGATTTTTCATTACTAAGGCTTGACGATGAATAGTACAGTGTCTACGAATATCTGGAGACTTTTGCTTGATTAAAACTTACAAATCAGAACGGCAACCAATCATTGATAGAGGACCGTCAGTTCACACTCCAATGGCATGTTTTGATTTGATATCATGTGCCTCCAAACAATAATCTATTTTTTTAACTATTTTCATTGCAGTTGTTTTAGTGCTGAGAGGTTCACAAAACAATCATTCGTCTTCTAGGTGTTATCACATATATATCGCCCATAGACACAAAGTTGGTAATATCTGTGATTTCATAAAGCTGGATCGCAAAAAATTTGAAAGTTGAATTCTGAATTTTTGATACCACCTGCAAAAGTATGATATCATTTTTGATACCACCTGCGATATCATTCGCCTTCTAACAGTATCGTTTGCAATGGACACATTCTTTTATTTTTCAAGTTCAAAACTTCCAAGCACATTTGATATGATGTCTTTGCAGCAAGGTAAAATTAACTCTTCACCAATATTGTGTTTTTTTAGTAACATCAATTCTCCTTGAAACTTCACAAGACGTTTTCGGCCAACACTTGATGTTTTGCGAACAATTTCGTGTGTGATCAAGCTTTGATTTGTACAATTGGTTGACTTTGCATTTGAAAAATTTGATATCTTTGTTTACAAAACTGAAATGTATTGTTTCCAAGTGTCTCTTCAACTTGCTGGGCTTCAGAGAAGTGGATGCTGTGGCTTATCTTCCCTACATGACTTTATTACAATGAATCGTAATTTTAAATATAGGATAATCATATCTCATTTTCTTTTGAACTATTTTTTCTATTACTTATTAATTTTTTGTGAAGCCTGACAACCTTTTTTTTAGTTTTACCTGTAGAAAACGAAAATTACATTCGTTTTCTGCAAACTCTCTTTGTTACATTATTCTCCCCACCCATGTACGTTGGACTATAATCCCTCCCCCTTTCCCTGTTACTCCCGGCATGCATCTGCATCCGTTTCCGGCCTCTCTCAGAATAAAGCTTGGCTTCGGCCAGTATGTCTTATCTCTCTCCTGCACTTGTGTTCTGTTTACTTATTAAATACATCGTAATGTAACAACGCCGATCTCTTTGGTCGGGATCACAGTGTAGTATCTGTTCCGATGGATACTGCACTCCATAGACTGGTATTGTCTTGGCCTTCGGGGCTTGATTTACGCCGCTCTATGGGTCTGTCCTGTGCAGTTCTAGGAGGTCCACCCTCCCAGACTTTGTCTCCCCTTTTTGGGGAGGAGTAAGTTTATTGCTTACTGCCTGAGGCGTCCTACCGGGAATGCCGACGGGGCTGCCCAGGCAATTTTTAATGGCCAGAGTGCTAACCTTCTCGGGCGCTGGCTTTTCAAATCCCAGTTTCCGACCTTGTGTCACGTATTCCTATTGTGGGTAGGAGTTGTATAACTCTTTGTTCATGTTGACTTGCAGCTCTTGCAACGACCACCAATAAATCATTTGTATAATTTGGTTTAGTGTTATACGGGCACATTCAAAGAACGATCCCACCTGTACTATGGGCGTCGCCAGAATTTGTAGGGGGGGGGGGGCAAACAGTTTTTGGCGATATCCAAAAATACCTCCCACATGCCTAGGGCAAAATAACTTCGCTGCTGGCTGCTGATATAAGGCTATTCCAACATTATTGTCCATGACATAAAAAAATAACACACTCTTTTTGTCATTCCTTCTTTTAAGTAAAGCCAAATACATTCCAGCGGGGAGGGACATCTGCCCACCCCCCTTTACCCCCGCTGGCGACGCCCATGACCTGTACTGATTTGGGTATTTTTACAAGTTGGGCAAACCCAAATATAACTATCATTAACCTGTCTTACATCTCTGGCCTGCAGATACATCCTCCAAGGCCGGGGACACTTGTGGCATATTTGTTTGTTTGGAATTAACCCATGTAAGGTCAACAATTTTAATGTTTTCAGTTTGCCATCAGTTTCCGTAATTAGATTCTGTAAATAAATACTAAACAAAACACAGTTCGGCTGCGTCTATAACATCTTGTACAATCTTCTCCATAACTCTGGATTTGAAAAGATCGGAATTTAAAAAAAAATCGGCTAATCAAATTGAAGCTTCCAAAGTTTGTCTTTTTTAGTTTTTTTTTGTTCTACTTTGGCACAACAAGCAAAAAAATATTTAATTATTTATTTTTGTTCATAAATTATTATATTTGCTTAAAAATACGAAGATTTTATTATATTATATTTTTATTTGAATTAAAAAAAAAAAGGTTTTATCATTTCGTATCATCCATATATGATATGAAGCTACATTTACTGCTGGGTAAACCGGAAGTCAGCGAAACAGTGTTCGCTTCTGAATTGGCAAAAAATATACCTTACAAATTGGATGTAGCATAAAAATCCTATCTAAAAATTACCAGTGCCATAAACTGCAAAAAAATATAAATAATGAGAAATTAATCTAAAAATAGGGATGAGAAAAACAAATATTCAACAAATAAGTGTTACCAAACGCGAGGAATACATATATTTAAACTGACATAAAGGAGGATGCACAACCCCACTAATCTGTGCTGAAAGAAAGTTGTACCCTACAATCTCAATACTAACATGTTTTCTTCATTTAATGATCTCCAGGTTTGAATTGCAAGTTTGCCTAAAAATTTCGGGGATATGTCAGCTTGATTTAGGAAAAAAATATCTTGTTCGATTTTAGAATAGGGATCATCCAATATTTTACATATATTTATTAATTATGATATAGCATTATTAATTATAACACTATAGCAATTACATGATTACGATCTATTTTTTTTTTCAATTGCCTTTTCTGAGTATCTTTTACAATAATCCACAGAGTGAAAACGCTATAAAAACAAATATACAACAAATAAAAGTAACTGTAGCCGATAAAAGTTATTTTCCAACTTATCTGTGACATTTGTTTGTATTTTTAAGCCGTTTCAATTGCTATTTATTAGAAATCAATATTTTTGTCACACGAACATTGGACAAGCGATGGGGGTATCTAACGAGGTAAGACAGGGCGGCCATTTTGTTTTAATAAAAATACGTGCCCCCAAAAAACAAGACATTTTTTTTTTACATCTAATAAAAATCCATTTATACTACGTAAAAATACAAACAAATTTCATAGGTAAGTAAGAAAATATCTATTCTCGACGTAGGTCACCGTCACTATTGCATATTTTTTTTTACCCCGTTCTCGTTCGTTTTTTGGACCCCGTTGGCGACTCTACAGATTATTGTTAAAGATACCCCATTTTCTCACTCACGCGTGTTATTCGATAAGAACACCACTTGCGTGAGAAAGGCAACTTCCGCTTTCGCTCAAAAGCCTTTTTCCGTCGATTTATAAAATGTCCGATTTGAAATGTCGATGTAAACAGACGTCATATTTCTTTTCTCGTCTCTAGAAATGACTTTGCTAGACAAGATGAAACTCTCGGGCTCAATACCATTTCTATAGTACATATATGTCGATGGACTCAACGTATTTTATATTCCTGCTTTCATAACTTCTTCCGGACCATTCATTGTGTTGATAAAACTTAGAATTAAATTCGATTTAAATTGTAGAGAAGAATTTGTTCTTTCAATCACTCCTTTGTGACTCCTTTTTCACATACAGCAAGGCCAGTAGGATGGACATCTATTCAATGACAGCTTACTACAAGATGGTGATGCCGACATCTTTTTCCCTAACTCTATGAAACAAACTAACAATAATGAATTATTTTAGGTTTTGTTGAGTTTCGGAATAAAGCCGGATGCATTTGCTGGATTTGTCCAATGAAATTACCGTAATTTATAAAATTACCGTAATTTATTTTTTAAAAAAGCGGTTCAAAAGAGGATCCATAATGCAATTCATGTTCCAATTTCTTAAGTTATAAAGTAAAAATTATTTGCACGGTTTACCAACTGGATTTCTTTTTCACATGAAAGTTGCTGAAGACAGGGAATGAACACACTTGATGTAAGGGGCGTATCATGATAATAAAAAGGGAGAGGAAGGTAAATTTACTTTAGGACAGACCAGGCATGAAAAAACAAAAAAAACAAAAAAAACGTAAAATTAAATCTGATACAAGAATTATTATTTCAATTATGAAAAGAAAACGTTTTCCCATCGTTTTTAGTTTTCTTCATTACAACAAATTTAAAAATTAATGTAAATAACGGTTTTATGTTTTATAATAATTTCCTCAAAGTTTTAGCCCTCCACCTTGGCGACATGTGTTTAGGTTGTTTATTAAGTTTATATGATTTTATTTGGGGGAATCCGAGTAATACTGATTGAACTAAACGATTCATTTTTGGAATATTTTTAGGTACTTCTTGAGTTCAACCCCAATATGTAAAAAATTGTTGCCATTCTTAACATGGAGAAGAGTGTGGGGGGGGGGGGGGGGCTTTGTTAACTATTAATAGATTTATCTCCCCTTTAATTAGCTCTTCTTAAAAAGAGAGTTCATTTTTTTTACATATTGGGGTTGAACTCAAGAAGCAGTGACTTTTAATTACAGTTTGTTTAACATAAAATTAGAATAGTATTTACATTGTAGCGGCCGGGGTCGCTATTTAAGTAGCGACCGGGGTCGCTATTTATGTAGCAACGCTTGTTAAGATGTTGTATCTCAGAGAAATGCTTAAATCCACGCTTTCATTAAACTTTTTATAAGAAATGTTTGAAACGGAGAAACAGATAAAAACGATGCATGAAAGTTAAATAAAAAGAATGGTGAAAGGAAACATTATTTACACAACACAATATTTATATATTTACAAAATACAAGCCATTAATTGTTCATTTGAAATGTTCCGTTAGAGAAGCAACAAAATGTTTGTGCCTGTAATTTAAGAATGTGTGCGAAAATGTAGGCATCAGTGTGATGCTTTGTGTTAGAACGTGGAAGTGTATGAATGTGTGTGTCGCCTTTTGTCAGAGCGTGTGGTTGTACGAATATCTATGTTTTCGCACGTGAGTTGAAAAATGATAGGAAGTGTAAAAATTGATAAAGTGAGTAAAGTAAATGTGTATGAATCAACACGGTACAACTTTGTTGACTGGCTTGATTCTGTTGTTGGCGTTTCTTCAGGAGGGAACACGTAATCGTTGGCAACATTCCTAAGTGGAAGTGATATTATGGAACCGACTGGATTCGAACTTGGCACAGCCATGTCGTCAGTCTGCGTCGTTATCCACTTTTTATTAGGCATTCGTGGGTGGGTGTGACTTGAATAGTAGCCGCCAGCCTCCCAAGCCCAGGAGGACGAGAGGAGGCGAAACGTTGTTCTCTTGTCAAGCGTCGAAGGGAAAAAAGAGAGAGAGACTTTGTCACCGTGGTATGCTTTTATATTTTCTAGGTACGTGCAAAATCAATGGCCGATTCCCAAAATGAAAAAAAACATTTTGACCCCCCTTCACTTAAAAATACACTTAAATTCAGGAAATTAACCAATTTTACTGAAATTTTCAATATTTATTAATCACGGAATACAATTAAACCATTATTTTTTTTTAAATCTTAGTGAAAATGTATTATTTTTTTAAAACAAAATACACCTTTACTAAAGTTATATTTTTATATATTAATAAAAAAAATGCATGATTTTTTAAATGTTGATTATGTAAATAAAGCATCGTAGATGTTAACAATTAAAAAAAATTTTCAAAATATTTCGTATATATTACGAAAAAGGCCAGTAAATACCGTGTTAATAAAATCACTATAACTCGAAGAAAAAATTATTTTTTGAATTAGCGATATTATTATTGAATAAAGCATTGTTTAATTAATATTTTCACCAAAAAAATAATATAATTGCAAAAAGTATTTCATGTGATTTTAATGATTAGAGTTTTGGGAAAAATAAAAAATGCGACATAATTATATTTCTCTGTCATAGATGAACGTGGCATCATCAGCGGAAGAAAATTTTTTTTATAATCTTGAAAATAAACCAAAAATTGACAAATTTGAGATCCAGGAACTTAACGAAAAAAAGAATTTAAAAAAATGAATAATATATAAAAATATAACTTTAGTAAAGGTGTATTTTCTTTTAAAAAAATAATACATTTTCACTAAGATTTTTTAAAAAATAATGGTTTCATTATATTCCGTGATTGATGATTAATAAATATTGAAAATTTCAGTAAAATTGGTTGATTTCCTGAATTTAAGTGTATTTTTAAGTAAAGGGGGGGGGGTCAACATTTTTTTTCATTTTGGGAATCGGCCATTGATTTTGCACGTACCTAACCTTTTCAGTTAAAAATAATTGCGTACACTCACAAATAATTAAATAAGCATTTCCTTTTTTATTATAACAAAATAAGGGTACTTAAATTTGTTTATAACCTTAAAAAGAATAAAGAAATTAATGGATAATAATTTTTCAACTTCTATAAACTATTATTACATTTTTATATATAAAGTTAAAAATGATAAATTATGACATTTTTGTCATACATATATTTTGCATAGCGATAGTCAATTTGTAAACAAAGTCCTTTTCCGATGAAGTTATGGCGGATTTTACTCATTTATCACATTTGAAGGGATAATTTTGCTAATTTTTAGTCAAACGTGGGATTTATTTTTTTTAATTCAGTGTCTTATGACTTTAATTTAATAATTATCTTTGAAATAGTTCCCAAAAACTTATATTTATCTTTTAAGGGATTTTTACAAGTAATTTTTTCAAAGTTCAAAATTCATAGAATTTTTGGGGTTTGTGACCGTCGTAATTACATATTTTATTATAATTTATTTTTCACCCGTAAATATGCAGTTTTTTTCGTTTAGAGATTAAGTTTAGCTTTTATCTTTCAAACACAATCAAAGTTTACACGGAAACTAATTAAATAATTAATGATAAGCGCTTTTTAATAAGCATAGTCCGTACAAGAAGGCGCCATTTTTGCACGTACCTAATATTTTCCAACCAGTTTTTGAAACAAAAATCCAATTTCTTTTCTTAGATGGAATTTGTAAGCGTGGCTTATGTTTTCTCCCACGACGTCGGCCAGTCAGCTTTATAGGATTGGGATAAATATCAATCTTATAACATTATTTTACGAGTTATGTCGAACAATACAGCAGATTGTCGCCATTTAAAAAAAAATAATAAACGAAAACTACTCATTATAAAATGAAAGAACTAATGAATAAATACTTTGAATTTCATTGGAATCAGATAATTAATAAAAACTGTAAAAATCAAAGGTATGATTGGAATCGCAAAGAAGGGCAGAAGAATGAAGAAAGCAATCCGGGAAACCAGTGTAGAAGGTTACCATTATCAGTTAATTCAAGATGGCGTTTGTGTCGTTTTCTTTACATTCAATGCAAGATGATTTTGTTCATCCACCACAATAAAAAATATTAAAATATTGAAATAAATAAAATTAGGTGCTTCTTGCTTAAAATGCCGAAAAAAAGATTTCTGTGTCTTTTAAAGTTGAAGAGGTAAATAAGGGGCAATAACTCTTATCACCTGTTGTTATTACATGTAACGTAATTTACTGCGACATTCAATTAATTAGTAATAAATGAACAACAAATTATACGTAAATGGGAAATTTATGATTTTGAAAATTTTTTAGTAATAAATGAACAACAATGTATACATAAATGGAAAAATTAAGATTTTATTTTAAGTCGCATTTCATGCCCACAATTACAGGTCTCTTCTCCTGAAATAAGACCATGCGCTTGCAAAAAATCTATCTGCTTTGCTTTTTCTGACGTAAAATATAGCACATCTTCGAACTGGAACAATTTCAAATCCATAATTCCAGTTGAAGATAATATCAGTCTTGTTAAAAATTAACGATAAATTTTGGCTCAAAATAACAATTCAGGATAAAGTCTGGCTCAAAAATAAAATTAAGAGTTATTGCCCCTTATTTACCTCTTCAACTTTAAAAAACACAGAAATCTTTTTTTCGGCATTTTAAGCAAGAAGCACCTAAAATTAAAATAAATTGACATTTAATTATAAAAGAGGTCGCCACGGTTGTTGATGTGTTCATCTTGATTATTTCCTACCTCTGTCATTTTCTGCGAAGCTGCTTTCCTGGTCACCATCTTGAATTTTCACCTCTACTCACGTAAATAAATCACTAATCTTTTAAAAGTAAGTATAATATTACTTTGATGTCTTTGTTTTACCATTTTCTATAGCGTTTTGGTCATCTTGTTATTGAAACGAAATTATCTAAACCAAATTAGTTCTAGTTTTATAACAATTTGGTTTAATTAATGATTTGGTACTGTCCCAGATGACGCGCCTAATTTCCGTGACTTCACGTCGACAACGATCGGGCAGGTCGCGGAAACGCCCGAGAGTTGCCGAGACGAAAACGCCAAGTGTTAATGGAAGGTTTGCAGGCGATAATATCAGACGAATAAATTCAAAGAAAAAATACGTAGATAAAAAGATAAAAACCAAACAAACTGTAGGGTGTGTGGAGGGGGGGGGGGCAAATGAATCATTTTCAATCAAATGTGTAGAAATATTTTTTTTGGGGGGGGGGGATTTTGTCAATGTTTTCTTTTTCATTTGTTTCGCTGTTTTTCTTTTTCTTCTTGCTAACATAAAACAAACAAACAAACAAAGAAAAATAGGTTACGGGTTCTTGTTAGGGTTAGGGCTTTCGTTCTTAGCGATAG
The DNA here is from genome assembly GCA_963556195.1 of Sepiola atlantica. Classification (NCBI taxonomy): domain Eukaryota; kingdom Metazoa; phylum Mollusca; class Cephalopoda; order Sepiida; family Sepiolidae; genus Sepiola; species Sepiola atlantica. The sequence goes on from OY744525.1 coordinate 134,950,300, forward strand.
CCAAGCCCTGCATTCAAATTGGCAAGCTCTAACTGGAAGACTGGCAGCAGACGCTAATATAAGACGAATAAATTCAAACAAAAAATACATAGATTAAAATCATTTTTTTGTGTGAAAATAAGGTGGGGTAACATTTTGTCAATGTTTTTTATAAGATAAAAGAAAGAAAATATAATATTATTCCGTCAGCGCTCGAGCGCTTCCACGACATTCCCGATTGTTATCGACGCGAAGTCACGGAAATTAGTCGCGTCATCTGGAACAGTACCAATAATTTACTGACCCAACGATACCGTAATAATTAGTTTATGTTATTAAAGTTGAAAAGTTTAAGATAACCAGACTTTCTGATTAAATAAAAAATATCCACTTCAACATGGCGACATGTCTGTAATCGGAAATTTCGAACCGGTGTTAATGTAAAAATTAAAAAAACAACATATTTTAGGCCGTTTATTTTTTGTTGTTGTTACGCTTGCATTTTGGGCACTCTCAACAGTAGTTAACAATGAAATGTTTTCTTTTCGATATGAAAGACGGTACTTATGCAGTTTACGAACTGGGCTGAAATAATAAGGTTATTTAGAAAGCCATTCTTAAGATGGATATCAAATATTCGGTACTTTTATCGATCCTGAACCAGCTGTCGTGACGTTCGACTCGGAATCGTTCGGCTGAGTGTTGACGAGCCGAAGCAGCGAGCAGCCGATAACTTTGTTACTAATTGAAAATAAGTGCTTTCGAAGACGGATTTTTTGTCAGGAAGTTTTTTTGAAGAAAATAAACCCAAAATGAATTACGAACAGCTTTGCACTGCAGTATGATCGCGAGCAAGTAAGAATAAATAATAAAATAAAAAAATATGTCGTGATAAAAGTAATTTTGGTACGTTTTTTTGTTTTGTTTTTTTTCTTCAAAAAAATTCCTTGTAAATACAAATACAGTATTCATTTTATAACAGTAACCTCGCTGTTTTTTTTTCCTGTTATTTCTTTCAAAAAATTCCTGTAAATATGTTTAATTTTCTTTCTTTAAAAAATTCCTAACCCGTAACCTAACCTATAACCCTAAACCCTAACCGTAAACCCTAACCCCTAACCACTAACCCTAAACTCTAACCCTAAACGCTAACCCTAAACCATAACCCTAAAAAAAACAAACAAGCAAAACATTATTATCATAGGACGCAGCACCGTATCAAAAATGTCGGCTGCTTCAGCTCGGCAACTCTCGGCCGTTTGCATAGAACAGCCGAACACTTCCGAGTCGAACATCACAACAGCTGGTTCGGGATCGATAAAAGCACCAACTATTCTATGTTGTCACCTAATAATCTAATAAGCAAAAGATACAGTAAAAGTTAAATTTAACTTGAAAATCTTATTTTTAAAAATAGTCCGGTCAGTAAACGGCATAAGCACTGGAAAAACCTTAACCGTTTGCATTTTTAGCATTTAAGTAATTATTTAACGAAAGAAACTGTTGATTTTATTTTGTATTAAATAAAACAAATAAAAAAAAATAATAACCAAATATAATAGAAGGTGGGGGTTACACCGCTTTGCAATTTCCAATTTAAGAAACGACGGCCATTACGAAGTTGACATTTTCTATTCAAACGAGTTCCTTTATTATTTTTCTCGAACTACCACTCTAAGCTTAAACGGTGGGGTTGGGGGGGGGTGATAGTAATAACAATATGAATCTCAGACGTTTTTCCGAGCTATTATTTTGAAAGGTAAATAATGCATGAACTAATTAAATTTTTTTTAAATTAAAGATACGTGAATTCATTGCTAATCGCCTGAGGCGCCCATGCCGGAGCTGCCGAGGTAATTTTTGTTCAACAAGAGTGCTTTTTCTCTAGGTGCTGGCTCCAAATCATACTTTCTGACCTTGTGTCAAATTTTCCCGCAGTTGGAGAGAGATGAATAATTTTACTAATTTGTGTTGATAAATTTGGTGAACTCATTAGTTGTATTTCTCAGGTATATTGTTACTTCTGTTCATTCATATAACTGTGGCACCGTCTTCTCCGTAGTAGCACAAATGAACCAAAATACTCGATTCTTTGCCATGAATTTTTATTCTAGCCATGAATCACTTTAGAATTAGGCGTTTGAAACTACAATGTTTCCGGATTTTACAACCCTTTATAGATTTTCAAGAATGAGTGACATGGTGTTTTAAATGTGGAAATTTGAAATTGTTATATATATTTGACATTTTACACTATCAATTGTAAAATAATTCATATTTAGAATTAAAGTCTATCGTCCAATGTTCTTTTTTTCATCAAAGACAATGATTATTCTTCAATCGCAAAATTATTTTATCGATTTATTTATTATTTTATTCTTGTAAAAATTAGCAGTTAATGGAATAAGTTAAAGGCACTTCTGCCAATAATAACCGGCATAGTGTTACCACGGTAGACTAAGAGAAGAGTCTATCAGGCATTTGTATACATTGTAATGATGTATGGAAGTTAAACCTTCCCAGCAAGGGTTGAGGACATGTGTTGCATGGAGATAAATTATATGAGAATAATCTGATTGATGTGTAATGTGAGTCTTAAAGACAGGCTTAGTTCTGATGACCTCAGAGGAAAATTAAATCTGGACAGTTTTGGTAGATAGTATAGCCAAGTTGAAAGCATGTATGATATTTCTTTGGTTAGTATATGTAAAACTGTAGAGTTCAGTTCACAGGGAAAGGTCAATGATGACATTCGAGGAAGTGATAAACATGGACCTAAGACTTTGCCAAAGATAGGTTAGTTTGGAAATAAATTTCTTAAAGCTGTCTGACGCATGTCAGACCAACGTAAAACCAAATATAATGATGATGGTGATGATGAGTATTTTGTTTCCAGCATTTCAAAATCTTGAAGAAACAAACAAACTAGTTTGTTTTCACTCTTACCTGGAATAAGATTTGTTTTTATGAATATTTGCACAGTATAGAATCGTATCATTCTCATATTTCTCTCCATTATTCACATGTCCTCAAACATCATTGGCTAGGTTTCACTTTCATGCATCATTACAATGCATACACATGCCTGATAGACTCTTCCCTTGGTCGACAGTTGTAACGCTCTGCTTGTTAGTAATTCAAAACTACACTTCTTGTGTACCCAATGCTTACAAGTACCATAAGAATTGAATTGCACCAACCCCTTTTCCACAAACTTAGCAGGGAAACTTTTCTCTTTTGGGGAGCTTTCCAACACTATAATCACTGATCATCACTTTGATCTATTTACCATTCACTTTAAGACCTTTATTTTCCATAGTATTCCTCCAAGTCTTTAAGGTAACAAGTAATCATCCATAGTTTCACAGGTAAGTACTAAATAATCAGCATACAACATCAATTCTGAAAAACCCATCCAAAACTTCTAAGACACAAACGAAAAACAACAGACTCAGTACAGAACTATGATGTAATTTAATATTAAAGCTGCCACTAAATGTGCTGTTAATTGTAACAAACCTTTGACGATTTCTGTACATTGGTTGAACAACCCCACTCGTTTGCCCTTTGTTTATGCAAAGCTCCCAGACAATCTTGCTTGACATTTTGTTCAAGCTTTCTCAAGATCAACAAAAGCAAAATACAGGCTCTTGTTTTTACAAAGGTACCTCTCTTGCAATTGTAGGATAAATATAGCATCAGTGGTACTTTGCACAGTCATAAGACCTTATTGAATTTTGTCTATGCTTATCTGACTTCTTATTCGCTGCTCACTTATTCTCTCAATCACTTTCAGAACCTCATCCATTAACTTTACGCTTTGTTATTACCATCAACTAGTGCTCACTCTTTACACTTTTTACAATTGTACTGTTTTCAGTCTTTCAGGATAACATCTTTTATGATCTGATTTGTCCAGACTGTGATCATCTTAATGCCTGTTTAACCCACAGCCTTACACCATTTCTTCAACAATCGCTGAGGGTCCTCCAGCCTGACTCTTCTTCATCTTACAACTTCCCCTACCATTTTCTCAATTCTTATAGCTGGACCGGATACTACTTCAGCAACATCTAAATTGTCACGGTTCACTGAAAACTCAGTATTAGAACATTTCTTGTTCTGTTCATTTGTTTTTAAAGCTCCATTGTCATTTCGAATGCACTTTTCTCCGACAATATCCATATTTTTCTTTTCTATCTGTTTAGCTATCCTTAATACTTCATTCTTTTCATCATTTCTTCATAGTATATCTGGAAACCTGACTTTCTCAGCCTCCTTCTTAGCTTTATAAATTGATCTACTTTCTTCCATCTTTGCCTCCAGATGCACATCCTTACTCAATAAACCTTTTACCCACTGACTTCTATGCTTCTCCTTATTTTAATACACTTCTCAACTTCCTTAAAGGTTTTCTGTTTTTATTTTTCCTAACAAGCAGATAATCTACTTGATCTTTACCAGATTCATACATAACGAGATAACTTTTCTTTTTTCTAAAATAGATGTTTGCAATCACCATGTCTATTGCAAATTAAAATTCTAAAATTATTTTATCTTCTATATTCCTATAACCATATCCATTTGATCCATGCATACCCATAAAATCATTTAAGTACTTCCTTCTAATCAACCTTACTAGTTACTGAAAGAAGCATGTTAAAAAACTGATATTTCACATCTATACTGTGTTATAGGAACATTTTCTCACAAACCAGCAGCTTCATATGACTTGCTCAATTACACGATTAACTTCAATCACTTTACCTATTTATCCATCTCTCTGCAATTAAAATACCAACACGACCTGTTCCTTTTTAATTTCCAATATATCTTGCATTCTTTCCCACAATCATCTGAGTAGATTTATCTCTCCGAGTTTCTTGAGTTCGACATAAAGGTTTCCGAGCTTGACAATATACACATTAAAAAGATTGGAGGCTACATTAAGCAAAACGTGAGAACGCCATCGAAGATGAGCACAGCATTCCGAAAAATTCAAAATAATACCAATACTCACAAGTATTTTAAAATGCAGAGCAAACCAACAAAGTGTTCAATTTAACTGGAAAGGACGCCTCCATTAATTAACGATTAGCTTTCTAAATATAAGAACAAGTTTTAGCAGAAGATAAAGCACAATGACTGGAATATTGTCAAGACCAGTTGTCTTGCTTTATTTCAACAGTGCTCAATATATTAAAGCTAGTTTAGTAGTAGTAGAAGGAGGTGCTTATGGAAAGTGAGTTACACAAAAAACCTTTGTGTTTCACTCCATGTGTGGGAGGCAAGTAAATATGAACAAACACATGGAATTATTTGTTAAATCTCTGAAATACAAACAAGTATAGACTTTCTCTTAGTGATAGGTGCTTTTTTCATTCATAACAAGTATTCCATTCATATCAAATATTCTTCCCTTTTTGTGCCTCCTCCCAATAAAAGAGAAAACAAACAGACACGACCCATGTACGAGTCTCGCTAGTTGTATATATTATCAACTAATGAAGATGTCCTTAAGCTTCAGAGCTTTCACATACACTATTTTAACATTTCGATAAGTTGTTGTGAGTATTGATTTACTCCTCTCCAGGAGTTAAGCACAAGGTCAGTTTTTATCTTACTCCCACAAGATGTGACCCAAGGTCGGGTCGGGAAAGTGGGGTTTAAAAATTGCCTGGGCAGCGCCGTCGGCATTCCCCGGTAGGGGCGCCTCAGTCAGTAAGCAATAAAGTTACTCCTTTCCAAAGAGGGGAGGCGAAGCCTGGGAGGATGGACCTCCTAGAACTGCACAGGACAGACCCATAGATCGGCGTAAATGAAGCCCCGAAGGCCAAGACAATACCAGTCTATAGGGTGCAGTATCCATCAGAACAGATACTACACTTTGATCTTAGCCAAAAGGCCAAGTTCAATTGTTGTGAGTAGATAGCTAGATAAATACATATATAAATTATCAACTATGTGGTTAGCGTTTTAGTTTACCCGGGTAATTTCTTAAGATTTTCTATAATTTAATGTAATTGGGTACGTAGTTAGTAATAGTGGGCGCGATGTGCCATGTTTGCATTTTGTCTAATTTATGAGGAAAGGTTGGTTTAAGAGTCTCGACCCCCAACCCTGGAATTATCAAAGGTCATGTAGGATTGAGGGTTACATCTTTTCATCTTCATTATCGTCAAAAAAATTCCAGAATAACGATACACGAATTTATGACAGTTTTACCATTTACCATTAGACTTCTTCTCTTATGTTGTATTCTTCCAAATGGCTGCCAGATCGTTCGTTCCATAAAGATATGAAGTAAAAACAAACTTCTTTATGTTCATTTAAACTAGGAATTATTGTTTATGATTATTTGAGTTTATATTTTTTAAATGTTCATTATGTATTTGTAAACAAAATTTGTATACAATCACAACAGTTTTATATTAACGTCTGTATTTACATAAATTCATATTTTCTAGAATATCTCTTTACTTCTTTTTCTCTCCTTATATGTAATTGGTAATGATCAATCGTTCTGCTGCGCTGAAAGTTAATAGTAGTTCGTAATATTCAAATCATTTTGTTGATAAATAGAAGAAATATTACGGGTATAACTTTCGTTTTTTTTCTTTTCATATATCTTGAAAATGATTAAAATATTTATTTACTACTAAGATTTTTACAAATTCCCAGTATATTAATGATAGCTAAGAAATTGAGCTAAGAAATTGAGCCGAATCATGAACTAACTTCAAATAGTTTTCCCAATTTTCTCAATATCCCAATTATGTCAATATTCAGTCACCAAACATTAATTATACTAATGTCTTTGACACATAAAATATTTTTTACAATTTACTTTCAAATAAAAGTAATGCTATTTACATGTAATTTAACTTTCATTTTTATTTTTCATAGGCATGAAGTAATTTGAAAAAGTTCTCCATTGCTCAATTAATCTTACATTTATTCAGTCAACAGGAATCAATTATATTTTGACTTTGACCAATAAAATGTATTTTACAATTAACATTAAAGTAACAAAACTTACTATTATTGCATTTAAATTCAATTAAATGACTGCTATTAAACTGTGAATTAATCTTTATTTTTATTTTTCATGTGGTGTAAACTATTTTATAATGTGTTTTAAACTTGGATGAGGCAATCCAGTTTTGCCCAAACTAATGTGTTAAAATTACAATTAAAAAATTAAATTAAAATGTTTTTTCTATAAACTCAGATTCATGTTGGTTCTTTAATTTTATAATAATATACATAATAGTTGAATCATATTAAAATACATCAGATAAATTATATAAACGGCTTCTATTTGTAATTATATACTCATTTTTTATTCACAGATTCATCGTATTGTTTAAAAGGAGTATTTTCGAATTCGAGAAACCAAGCCAAAGAAAGCCTTTATGTCCGTATATTTAGAAAATTACTGACTCTTTTCTGAAAAGGTTGTTCGTGATTTTTTTTAGAGAAGTCCTAAAACATGGAGATGCCTTGTGAGAAGAACTCATTCTCTTGTGAAGAGTGTAAATTGATATTTTCTCACAAATCTGCCTTCACAAAACACATGAAGATACACAGAGGAAAGAAATCATATTCGTGTGAAGTTTGCGGAACAGAATTTTCACAGAATCGCTATCTTAAAAGGCATGTACGAACACATACAGGAGAGAAACAATATTCTTGTGGAATTTGTGGAAAAGAATTTTCGGTGGGTTCCAATTTGACAATGCATTTGCGAACACACACAGGAGAGAAACCATATTCTTGTGAAGTTTGTGATTCTGCATTTTCACGAAAAGATAATCTTAACACCCACATGCGAACACACACCGGACAGAAACCATATCTATGTGAAATTTGTGGAACTGCATTTTCTCTCAAACAGCATATGAAAGCTCATGTTCGAATACACACTGGAGAAAAACCATATTCTTGTGAAGTTTGTGGAAGAGAATTTTTCCAGAATTCAAATCTAAAATCGCATATCCGAATGCATGCAGATGTGAAACCATATACTTGTGAAATTTGTGGTTCTGCATTTTCACGAAAAGATCGTTTGCAAATTCATATACAAAAGCACACAGAAGATAAACCATATTCGTGTTAAATTTGTGGATCTGAATTTTCAGAGAATTCAATTTTGATAATGTATATGCGCACACACAGGCATATAGCAGCAATTTCTGGTAACATATATCAGAAAGAACTGGGAAATACATCATACTCGATCCACCATGACTATGAAATTTCTACAGCGACATACTTAGAAAACACCGGTTATATATGACAGTGATATGTGACAAGAAGGAAAGAAAAGCAATGCTGGTTGAAGTCAGTGTTTCCAAAGATGCCGACACAACTGAGTTGAGAGGAAGGAAAGAACAAAATGCCAACATGAAAGGAAACTTAACTGTAGGAAGATTTCAATCATTCCAGTAATCATATGAATTACTAGGCTCATGAAAATTAACTTAAAAACTATGTTACGAATGTACCCGGTGAACCCAGCTAAAACCAGTAGAGTCTTTGAAATCGTATGTTCATGTCTGGCATCTGGTAGGATGCTTCATCCCGGACAAAGACAAAGAACAGAAAATTAGAAAAAAACCGAGAGAAAGCATACGCAAGTTTATGGCTCTGAAGAGAAATAGGTATGTGGGTCAATATGTTTGCAAAATGGTGATCTTAAAAGGCACATGTTAAGGTACACATTTATCACTACTGAATCAAGGTTTGTAATGTGATGAAGATCCCTAAATAAACACTTTGATATCTATGTAAATTATAACCAAATAAAATGTTAACTCTAGGAACAAGCTTTTTGATCTTTGAGAGCTACCTGAAGTAAAATGACAAAAAGGTGAGAAGTACTATTTTAGTAAATTTTGTTGATATGCATTTCCAGTGATTTCCAGTTTGGTAAACACATACCAACATGCACAAGAAATAGAGAGGTTGAATGCCGTTCCCATCTTACTCGAGCTGATGTGGTTTCCACTTGAGCATGCACCAATGCCACACATTACCTGTGAGTTGCCGCATACCCTACTGTCATCCAGATTGTGACAGGCCATCCAAAGATAACATTTACTGCAAGCCCTGTAACTGGTGATTGGGTTGGTGAGTGTCAGAGAGGTGTCCACATACACACTGCATCTTTAGGGCTCCAATCTACTCTGAGATACCTAGCCAATAAGCCTGGGGCAACAAAGAGCCCCAGTATCCATCTTTTACTATGGAGAGGTTTTGTCGGTGGAGAGGTTATGTACACACAGCAAAGACTTCTACACTCGGCTTTCTTTCTTTTCATAAAAAACAAGCTGGTGAATGATGCTCAAAGTGGTAGGTGGGAAGCATATGCAATCACACATGCTCACACATATATATATATATATATATATTATATATATATAATTGCGGTTTATTTTCTTTCTCGCCCCCTAGCCACGACTTGTGTCAGGTGAGATGAAAGACCAGGCTTTTATAGTAAATGCATATCTACTGACTCAACATATTTCTGTGAACGTAACTCTTCCCGACTATGTATGTTGTATTGATGAAACTGTTTAAATGAAATTGATTTAAATTGTAGAAGTTTGTCCTTATAACCAAACCCGTTGTTCTTCACTTAACATAAGGCTAGAGGGTAGATGCAGAAACTCCATACCAAACAAGAAATTCTACAGAACATATGTATATTAATACAGAGGATGCACAAACCCCACCAAGGATTTTTTACCCGACAATCTCAACACTACAGTTTTCTTCTTCTTCACTCGATGTCCTCAGTCGTGAATTGAATTTTAACTGAAAGTCGTGACTTATTAAATTTTGTTATCTTATTCAATTTTATAATAGGGATTCTTAAATATCTCATATATTTTGATTAAACTTCAACTGCATTCTTATTAAATTTAATCTAGAAATATAACTACAGTATGTATGCACAAAAGTAGAGAACTACAAAGGCTTTTCCAAAGATCCCACAAAAATCGATTACTGGCAAGATTTTTATAAAATCTTAGGTAGGTTACATCAGGTGAAGTGAGGTGCCTGGTGAAATGGGCAATGATATGAGTTAGTTTATATTTAACATCTGTGATGAGCATGTGTAACCAAGTGACACTGATCTTTAACAGGACGTTTATTGTAAGAAAAATGTATGCAAGTGTAAAGTTACTCCATTTAATATACATAATAATATGCATGTGTTGATGAAAAAATACCTAATACTCTTCTTTATGGTAATTTTTAAACTGGCCCTATCACACGGTATTTTTTTTACAGATACGTAAAGTACTTCATAAAACTTAGTACATTTTAGTACTATAAGGAACGTTATCATGTATTATCTTTATTTGACAGAATGCTGAGAACCAATTTTCTTCACTGAGCACATTTCCTTGTTCATACATGCAGTTTTGGTTAAGTTATCAGGCGTCGAAGTAAGAAAACGCCAAACATTGGCTAATTTCACGTCGGTTTACTCTATATGAAGTAATGAAAGGAGCGATTTTATTCAAATAAATGATCACTGAATTTAAAAGTCAAAATGAGTTTTGCTTAGTTTTTGTTAGCTGCATTGACCTCCACATAGTTAAAAAAAAAATACGTTTTCTCATGAGTTGATTTACCAAAATAATTATAGAAATGAAGGAATATATGAAAAAAGAAAGAAAGAATCGATTAAATAATAAAATCGATAAGATTTTTTAACTTTAATCTCGTATTAAAGGCTAAATATATCCCATCAACTTTTTTGGTTTATCGTGAGCTTATTCTTTTTTTAATATAAAAAAGTTTAAGTTATTTATGTTTCTTATGTTTTAAAATCAATAATTATGAAGTAAATTAATATAAATATGTGTTTAATTAAAGAAAATTACTTAAAAAATATTAACATTTCATTTAATAATTCTATATGAAAAAATATTTAAAATATTTGTTTCAGTAAAATTTGCAAGCATTTTTTTATGGAAGCTACACGCGGATATAATCTATTAGTTTCATTTGTTTGTCTTTAGAAAGAAGAGTTATCTCATTTTTTCTTACACAGTTATCTCCCTTTGTGCATCATGATGAATTAGCTACCTTGATTTCTGAAATATTCCAATTTGGTTGGCCAAGGCAATTCTCCTTAATCAACAAACACCTCATTTCGGTGGGCTGAATGTAAAAACCCTTTGTTTGTCCTACTTTGAATCTGTGAATAGTAAAGTCAACACATTAGGAGTTTACTCCTTAATTTAAATGCTATGATTTGAATCTGAACCATTCAGGGGGCTCTGAGTGGTTGAGTAACAAATTGGAGTCTCTACCCGCTAGATGGCTCTGATGTAGAGTCAATTTGCCAAGGAGGGATAACTCAATTTGAAACTAAACCCCCCCTCTTGATCTTCAAGATCAATAATTGGTTTCATAATCCGTCATCCACGTCGGCTGTCTTCGTTCACGTTGTGACCTTTGTACAGGTTCTTCGGAGATTTCAACAACTCTTTTTATCTCTTCTGCTGTTTTTGTTCTAACTTTTCGCCATATTGCTACTCTCCCAGGTCCACAGTCGATCATAGTTAAGTACAGTTCATGGCTATAATGCGTGATATCAATGGCCAGTCGCCTCCAATTGTCTGTTACATGCAGCTCTCCTTTTTCATGCCTGGATGGTGCAAGGTCAATGGACTGACACTCCCTACAATGTTTAACTACATCCTGAACATCTTCCATTGCGATGTTTGGATTCACTTTTTTTGCCAAATATAACGTCCTCTCCTTACTAAAATGATGCATATTATGCAGGTGCTTTATTTCATCTACGATGCAGCACACCGGAGCCACATCTTTCTTCTCTTGTAGCTAAGCCTTCTTCACTCTGGTCAGCATGTCTGCCTTATTTTTCTGTGATGGGACCAATGTGATAGTTACTCTCAGTTTGAATTCTCTGATCAAGTCTCCAAGTGTCCCGAGTCGATGCTTGATAAGCATCTCAGCTGCTTCTTTGATCCTGATCCGTTTATCTCCCGACACTTCTGACTTAATATGCGATGCCACTGTTGCCAAATCCGTTCTAATGTCCACTGTTTGTAGCCCCCATTTCAAAGCCAGATTGATGCCGTGCAGTGTGGCTTCGATCTCCGCAACATTGATGTGGGCGCTATCATTCTTTCTTCGTAGCCAGGCAGCATCTTCAACAGTTACACCTTCTATTTCCAACAATGCTTCCAATGCCAGGCTGCTAGCATCGCTCCATATCACCCTTTACGGGGCCCCTTTTTACATGCCATTCTCCGTTTACAGGGTCCACCTTTTTTATTTCCGTGATCACTTTCTTTATCATGTGCAACACCTCTGGCTCAATTTCATTTTCACATCGGTCTAGACCGGTCTGCCTTTTAATAAAGCTGCATGCGGTCCTCAGCCATCCGACTATGGGATAATGACCAAGGGGGGATAACTCAATTTGCGACTAAACCACACCCTCTAATTTTCTTGGACGTTAAAGAACTTTTATTTTAATTGGAATTCTTATAAGCCGCAGATACAATTAGTTTGGCAAAAACTTTCTATGTACTATTGTTAAATTTAATAATATAAATACACATATTATCCTTTATCTCTGTCTTGTGTGTCTTCTGTATGCTTTCTTTCAGCATTTCTGACATCAGCAAACGACAACTGAACCGTTCTCTAGCCAAATCACTTATCTTCTGTGTAGACTGCTGCTGATAGCATGCATTTTCTGTAAGCTTTTAGCACGCCATACTTGATTATCACTAAGATTACAGGAACAGGTAAACTCGGCTTCAAGTATATTAAAACATGATAAAATGTACTTAGTGTGACGTAAATCTGATTTTTCTTGTTTTTAAACATAGATTTCAGAACTGTTCTTTAATAAAAGCTTAAAAAAATAAAAAATATATTTTAGCATTCTTAATTAACGTTTTATTAACAAATGACGATTTCCTACTTTTTTCTGCCGTTTATTTGGGCACACCTACTATATACACAACGAAGTTGATTAATCAAGAAAGTTCAAAAGTAGTGGATTCACAAACCTCACCAATCTGTGCTGAAAGAAGTCGTGTCCAACAGTATACACACTAGTAGTTTTATTCTACTTTATTCAAAAGTTACATGTTCAGATCACGTCGGGTCACCATTTATAGGAGCTAATCTGGGCAAAGAGTGTTAAGACACACTCCTATACTATTATTTGTGATTAACAACCACGGTTGTACCACGAAAGGGAAAACAAAACCTCTTTTAGGAACAATAATAAAAAGGTATTTATTAAAGTTACATCGTTTGGTATAGGTTGAAGATAGTTGATAATGTCTGAGTGAAGACATAAAAATAAGAAAGTTGTTTAGCTTACGAAAGCCAACGAGCAGCTTATCTGCGAATGAAGATAGTTGATGCTCGGGAATCAAGTGGATGAAGGCAAGAGAGAAGAATGAACCTCCTTGGTTGATTCCAGGAAACTGTGATCATCGTCCATGATTCCCAAAGGGACTAAAGTAGTATTTCTTCGGACTGATGAAATCAATGTGTATTGCAAGCGAATTGGTCAGTATATGACCAAATCGTCTAACAGTGAGAGTTCTACGAAAGAGAAAATTAGTCCTTATTTTTTACTGCTACGTGTCCTCCAGGCTTGAAGTGAATTTTGTCTAAAATACATGTATTTGGGGATTTTAATACACACCACCATGACTGGTTGGGATTCTCCAGCGTTACTGATGCAGCTGGGAACTCTACTTTTAATTACTCCTCAGCTCACGACCTCTCACAGGTTGTCACTTTTCCGACCCGCCTTCCGGATCGCGTGGACCAACAAACCTCACTTCTCGACTTCCAGGTTTGAAAGGCATATTGTCTAAAAATTTCGTCTTTGTTTTTCGAAAATTTCTCAGCTAGATTTAGCATGAAAACATGCTCAATTTTAGAATAGGCATAGTTAGATATCTTACTGTATTTATTTATAACAGTCCTAAATACAAAAGCGCCCCCCCCCCCCTGGGCAAGATAAAAAAAACTGCCAAACAAGGACCGAAATTTCGTATTCACGTCTTTGATATATATTACACTATACAAGATTGAGCCGTGGTTTTTAATCTTGTCTCTAGCTCAACTCATTGTTAGAGGCGAGGAAAGAAATATGTCGTCCGGTCACATAAACTCGGACTGTTCATAAATTGTGGGAAAAGATTTGGGCTGAAGCAGAAGTTGGTGCTTATGCAAACAGTGTTCTTATCGAACAATGTATATATCAGTCTGCGCGTGAGAACCTGCAAGTGTGTTTTACATAACCATGTTAGTGTCAAAGAAAATAGATTGTGGTTATGTAACTGCTACAAATATAATAAATAACAAGTGAATAAACAGGAAAATGCCACAAAGCAAAAACAGTTCGATAATGGAAAATTAGGGCAGTTTGGGAGGTGCAAGGCTATGCTCCCTACCCTATAGTTTTAAATAGGGACTAAGTCTCCACATCCTCAATATTTAAAAAAATATTCAGTTGTTTTATATCAAATAAAATCTAGTTTTCTCAGGGTTTTTATTTTCGTGGGAGGTGGGCAGGTTTCTCTCCACTATATTTTAAAATAGTGGGTACCCCCCCCCCCTTCCATCATCAATATTTTAATATAAGTATTTACTTGTTGTTTTCAAGTAAATAAAATCAATTTTTCTAAGTTCAGGGCGATTAGGCTCTCTCTTCTTAAGTTTTAAATAGGGATTACACCGCCTTACAATATTTAAAAATAAATATTTCAAAATTTATTCTATTGTTTTCAAGCAAAGAAAATCGATTTTTCTAATTTTGCTTAAGACCGCGAGTGGGGGGGGGGGGGCTAACGAAAAACGATTTAATTTCCTTAAAAATCTGGTTATATACTCTTCAAGCGCTGTTTACTTAGTGACTAATCCAGAAAATAATTCGGTTCATTTTCTTAAGTTTTTCAGGATGTACAAAAGTAGAATGTAATCTTTAAGTGGGAGGGGTAGCTGAGGGTGCGCATCTACTTTTAAATGTAGATATAAATTTCATTTTTGATTTGACAAACTACGGAATGTTTACCCTTTACGTATCGTATCCAAGATTTTGATAAACTCATTGTGAGATTTTCACCTGTATTTTTACCTTGTGCCATTTTTTCCTATTTATCCACTTGTGCCATTTTTTACCATGCCATTTTTCCAGTGCCATTTTAACATAAGATGATTAGGGTTACAGTTAAGATAATTTGCATGTTTTTACCGACCGGCAGTTCAGCATTTACTCATTAATTGGCGCTTATTCGTTATTTATCCCTTTTTTTTTGCCTTTCATACGGACCACCCCTCTTTTTACTGTGTATATTGTTAGAGAATTCCGTTTTTTGAAGGGGATTTTGTTTTCAAAAGTTTAAGATTTTAGATAGAGGATCAGTTTTCTATATAAATTGAACATAAACTGATCACCCACTTTATGACCATCACCAATTTGACCATTTTTTTCCTCGTGTAGATTTACCGAGTATGTAACTAAATATTTCCGTTTTTCTTTGAACCAATATCTTAGATTTCAGAGTGAGGGATAACTTCCCAATGTAAATTTAACATAAAATGATCACCCATTTCTTGCTCATCCCTAATTTTTGGAAAGTTAATTTAGGAAAAAAAAAATGCAACAATTATTATTTTTTTATTTTTTAATTTTTTGGAAGAGAGTGTAGCAGTCTGAAATAGGACCTATTTCTTATGCGTCCACTGTGGGCATGTTGGGCTTAAACTAAGCAATCGGCTCACAGGGCGTATTGATTTCAGCTAGTCCCTTGCGGACTATTTGCACCCCTGTTGAACGGTGGAACGGATCGTCAGAGAGACCCTGGCCGTCAACCTAGAAGGAACTCTTCTTCGCCTCTCTCCTGCCCCCTCATCCACTGGATTTCCGAGCAGCGCTCCCCGGGCAGAAAAAGAAGTTTGTTTCCTTCCACCGGACACCAGTCCTACCTTTTTCTATGCTATATCCCAACAATATAGGACACCCAATAAAGATTTGTTTAATCTTAAAAGAAGCGTTGAGTTTTTCCTTGTATGACTACCGTCTACCGTGCTTATACTTATAGTGAGGCTACAACTACTAGCCTTTGCTATTATAAGAGTAACAATTTCTTTAGGCGAGGGAGGTCGTTTTTGCGGACCATTCTTTAAATTTCTACAATTCCAATACTTGCGTAGAAGAGCATGCAAGTGATATAATTAGCTTTTGTTCTTGGTTCTACAATTTCTATAAAGTAGTGAATTAACTACATAACATAAAAACATTTTTTTGTATGTGTGTGATTTGGAAACGCTCGTCATCTGAATGTATGCGCTCTGGCCATGTATTTGCATCCACGTTCGAGAACATTCAGAAACAATGCCCAAATGAATCCCGAGAGCAATACTTTACCCATGTTACAGAAACTGACGAACGAGCACAGTTCGTTAACCTGACTTGTATAGTCTCTACGGGCATTGCCTTAACTTTTTTAAAAAATGCGAAAGAAAAAATACTAAAGCAAAGTGTACACAGAATAAAATTGGTCAAATTGGCGGTGGTCAGAAAGTAGATGATAATTTTACATAAAATTTATATAGGAGAGTGACCCCCTATACAAATTTAGTTACTGTTATAGCTGGCAAGTCAGATTTCCGTGACTTTGCGTCGGCAACGATCGGGCAGGTCTAGGAAGCGCCTGAGAGCTGACGAAGTATTAACCAATCAGGTTGAAGCATTCATTCGCCAAGCAGGCTATAGCAAACAGCCGACAATATTTGAAAGAACAACAATAATCGGGGTTCGGAATTAATTAAAACTCGAAATTAATTACAACTCGAAATTAATTACAACTTGGACTTAATTTATCAATTTTATTTGTTATCCAACTAATAAATCTCATTTTATTTCTTTCATTTGCAAAATTATATTGTACGAATTTAAAAAAAAAGTTTTATTTCATTTTATCATCAAGAATTACGAGATTTCTAATTCCTAAGCGAAATAAAATTACTTCCGGTTTGTAATTAATTCCGTCACCCCAATAATCGCGTTCTATTGCAACAGCAGGGAATTGTTAGCAGCTGTGTCAGGTCGTCGATTCTCCGCGAAAGACTAATTCAAAAGCATAACATTTTAATTTCTTTCTTTGTTTTATCTTAAAAAAAAAAAAAAATTGACCAAATTTTACCCTAGCAAAAAAAACAAACATTATTTTCACACACAAATCTAAACATTTACATCTACACATTTGATTGACAATGGTTGATTTGGCCCACCAATAAATAAAAATATATTTATTTACAGTTCTTCAGCTATGGTTTGTTCGTTTGTTTGTTTTTCTTTTTATCTATGAATTGTTTTCTTTGAAAGTCTTCCATTAAGCGTTTGGCAAGTTTCAGCCTCGTTTTCGTCTCGTTTCGTCAGCTCTCGGGCTTTTCCGCGACCTGCCCGATCGTTGCCGATGCGAAGTCACGGAAATCTGGCGCGTCAGTACCCAAATGTAAAATAATTTTTTTTCGCCAGATTCGCGAATTCTATCCACGTTGTTAATTTAACATAGTAGAAAAAAGTGTTAATTTTTGTAAAAAAAAATGAATAAATACAAATTATATTTACATTTATTTGCAATTTTTCTTTCATTCAAAAAAATGGCGATAGTCATAAAGTGGGTGATCAGTTTACGTTAAATTTATATAAGAAATTGATCCCCCTCTAAAATAGTTTGAAAAAAAAACCCCGGGAATTCTCTAGTGACATGATACACAGAAAGAAAAGAAGAAAAAAAGGTAAAAATGGTAGGGGGTAAATAATGGATAAGCTCCCATTATTTTTCGGGTGATAGTTACATGAACACCCCATTTCTGATTTGCATAGTGAAAGTTCCAATTAGTTTAAAACAGGGTTGATAATTCTGTGTATTAAACGCTACTAATACTCACGATAAAACTTACCTCCCACCACTACTCACGCCCACCCTCTCTAAATAACACACTAACTTCAACCTCATCCTACTACTCACTCTATATGGCACGCACACCTCCCACCACGTCATAGTAATGTGTTTTACTACTACGGAGATTTGTTCCTTTATAATTAACACGTTGTCTTTCGCTCTCTATTTCAAATTATTCTCAATAAATGCACAACATATATTAAGGTATGTACATATTGATTTAATTTAAAAATAAAAGAAAAACATGGTACTTATGCAGTTTGCAGACCGGACTATTTTTTAGATAGGATTTTCAAGTTAAATTCAATTTTTACGGTATCTTTTTTTTTATTAAATTGTTTGGTGAAAGTACAGAATAGTTAATAATTAACCTCCCTATGTTAAGAATGGGTTTCTAAATTATAACGTTATTATTTCAGCCCGGTCCGTAAACTGCATAAGTACCAAAAACATTTTGGTAATTATTTTCCTAAGGAAATTTAATAATTTTCCGGTGTTATTAAATTATAAGCAAGAGTCATTTTAAAATGTCTAAGTAGTTGAAATGTATAAAGATAAAAGTTTATTTTGATTTTTAAAGATTTCTTTTATTATTTCCGTTTGTTGCTTATCTCAGAATATCTTTGCATTTATTTAACTTCAAGATTTTTTAAAGATTTTTAATGTCAGTTATCATGTAACATGAATTGGAATAAATACATAGAAGATACTGCCAAGTGTGTAGCTAAGAAGGTGGGCTCCCTCTACCGGGCTAGAAAACTTTTCATATCTCCAGTATCCTAAATATTTCTATAAAGCCACTATTCATACATGCATGGAGTATTGTTGTCATATTTGGGCGGGTGCATCAACAACTACCCTCTCCCTCTTGGACAGGGAAAAAAAAACAGTCCCTAAGCAAATGGGTCCCACACTGTCTACCAAGCTCCAGCCCCTGTCGCATCGCCACAATCTTGCTACCCTGTGCTTGTTTTACAAGTACTTCAATGGAATGTGCTCCGACAAACTTGCTGCACTCTACGTAACGTAAACGCCCCCGACCAACCTGACAATCAGCAAAATCACACCCCTTCTCTGTAGAGTTTCTCAGATGCTGGAAGGCTTTCTGCTTCTTTCCCTGGACCACTTGCCTTTGGAATTCTCTCCCTGCTCCCCGTTTCTCGACCGTACCAACTGTGGGAAAAGAAAGGAAGGGGGAAAAATGGTACATGCTGATTGTGGGTGCCGGCTTTCAGGTGGGGGTTGAGATATGGCCAATATGAGCAGAGATAAAGGGGTGATATTTATGCATGTTCAGGAATTTGGGTGGGAGGTAAATAGAGGTTCTACCTCTCACCGGGGGTGTGAGATGTGACCAGACGTAGTACATTATTCGACTCACTATAGACAAGACGCTGGATGGTTTCTCTGGCAGAGAAATACGTTCTCTTCCCCATTACATATTGTTACCAGACCTATTTGGTTGGGTCGCTGAGGGAGCATTTCCTTTTGCAACCCACCCCCGACTGCTGTCTCGACCCCTTTAAGAGTATTGACTCAGGAAGATTTTTCCTATATAACATGCAGAAATTTAAATATAATTTGAACACACATATCGCTGCAACCTATCTCCCCCCCCCCCCTAGTTAGGATGTTCCTTTAAATATGATCCCTAATTTCGTCTCAGTGGCAGTGTGTCTTGTTTGAAGTGAATTGAAGTAAAGGCAAAACAAACAAGAAACAATGTAAGTTATGATCAAAATTCACAAAAGTTTAAAAAAAAACTTGTAAAATGAAATCTCATATTTCAGTTGCATGAATAAAACATTTTTCCCATCATTTTAAGTTTTCTACATTAGAGCGAATTTTAAAAAAAATGCAATATTTATTGGTATTATTGTAGATTAACACACTTCGCTACCCCCTAAAAATGAGATTCTACTTTTTTTTAGTTGATTACGTGTGAACATATTAACAAAATCTTGTCACAAGAAAACTAGAAGTACAAAAATCAAACAAAATATATATCTGTGTCCACTTCTAGGTACATATAGATCTTCATTTCCATTAATTACGTGACATTTTTCATTGGCCGAGTTATATGGCGACTGCTTGCAGATTCTAGGCTGACTCTGTGAACCGGGTTCACGCCTCCCGACCGTCTGCAATTGTTACTTTCCTGCACTGATGAGAGCAATAAACTTGAAATGCTTGCGTCTGTAGGTATTAATAATTTAATATTTATTTTTATATTATATATATGTATATATATATATGATGAAAATGAAAATAGTATTTCAAACGTAATGTTAATGAAAGAAAGAGAAACTAAATCATCAGTAAAGTCATCAACGATTCGTCTTCATCAAGAAAAGACTTCCTCAGGATGGTTTAAGAGAAATAAAAAAGTTATAAACACAAGTATATTACTTGGAAATAGTCTGTATGTATAGAATGTAAAAAATATTTATGTTCATCTTCTGGGCGAAACATGGTCGACTAAAATAAAAATGTGAAATTTCCACATCACATTCGTATTACACATTTTTATTTTAGTCAGCCATGTTTCGCCCAGAAGATGAACATAAATATTTGTTTACATTCTATACATACAGACTATTTCCAAGTAATATACTTGTGTTTATAACTGTTTTTATTCTCTTAAATCATCCCAAGGAAGTCTTGGTGGAATAAGAATGAACTAAAATAAATGACAAGAGACGGTTAATTTCAGATCAATTAATTTATATTGCAAAATTTAAATAAAAGACAGTAAATTGCAAAATTGGTGGGTTTACAGTTAAATATTTAAAGGTCCGGAATGGTAGAGACTTTAATCATTTCGAGAGTAACAACTTCTCTTTTTCAAAAAGAAAACAAAAGTTAGACTGGCTGTGTCAGTTGAGGAGAGCCATATATATATATATATATATATATATATATATATATATATATATATATATAATTAACTTGTTACAAATATCCAGGGGGTATGAATCCGAAGGAAGTTGAAACCGGGTTTATGAGAGTGCTATATATATATATATATATATATATATATATATATATATAATTTAGAGCATATATATATATAATTTAGAGCATATATATATATAATTTAGAGTTGCATATAAATTTAATGTAAAATGATCCTCCATTTCGGGACCATCTAGCCTTTTAGGGCAGTTAAACTTTTTTTTTCACGTCGGCTTTAATTTGGGAGTGACCTTGACACTCGGACTTAGGGTTCCGGAATTTTTTTTTACCGATGGGCCTTGCCATACTAGCCTAAGGTTAGTAGTAGGGTAAATAATTAAGTCATTTTTAAAACTAAATATTAAGCATGACCCCCCCCTAAAAAAAACACAAAATTTATCTCCAATAGCAAAAAAGATTGGTTAAATTGGCTAAAATGCTAGAATGGACAAGAAATATGGGATCATTTTACGTTAAATATATGTCAGCACAGATCCTCAACTCTAAATTGTAAAATAATGTTCGTTTTCCATCAAGTTTTTTAGGTTGTTCACACCTAATCGCCTAAAAAAAGTAGACTCTATTTTTTTTTTTGGGGGGGGGGGGGTAGGAGGTTTACCTTTTACTTTTAAAAAAACATTTTCATGGCTTGTTGAAATATATTTTCGTTGTTTATGAAGTTAATATTGTGATTTTATTGGTTAACGGACATAAAGCCAATTTAGCACGACTTCCATTTAGGAATTTGCTTAGAGGAAAACAGTGTCTGGCAGAAAATGTCCCGTATGAATTTCTTCCTCCTATAGTGTGCACCAGGGACCTCCAAGCGCAGCCATAGAATCGTTGACGTCACCGGTTTTTGCTTTCTTTAAGAAATTCATACGGTCGCATTCCATTTAGCATTTTTAAAAATCTCCCTAAAATAAAGTTATATTTACAGGAAGTTATTTTAAAGTAAAATAGTTTAATTAAAGATTAAATTATCTAACTTGAAAAGAACACATTCTTTATCTTGCGATACAAGTACGAACATTTCTTTTTCTGTATTGTTTACAGAAAAAAATAGCATTATCATGTGAGACATTGCGATATGTTGTGTACCTATGGATGTCCAAAAGCAATAGAATTACTTTCATTATGTTGTAGACAAAATTAACTGTTTTTTAATCCTCTTTCTTTTTAAACTTTTCCTTGAGTTGCACATTTTTTAGAAAGATTATTACTTTTTTTTACTGAAAAGAAAACAAACAGAATAATTGGTTAAATTACTTACCTACTTAAACTAGTATTTACTTTTGTTTAATGAAAGAATATTAAAATGGATAATTTTAGTATTTTGATATTTAGAAATACTATATTTATTAATATATATATAAATTTATTATTTAACTATATATATTGATTTATTTATTTATTTATTATTTAACTATATATATATATGTATATATATATACATACAGTCGGCGAAACAGGGGGCAGGGAGGGAGTTCCAAAGATATATAATTCTGGTTCTGTTTTTAAATATAACAATAATAACAATGCGTTGGTTCTTCTCAGAAGAATATTTATTCAATAAAACAGTAGTTATCATTTTTGTTCTTTTCCAAAATATAACTTTAATATTACCTTTACAAATGTTTGTTTCTTCTCAACTACAAATAAATAATTGTCATCAAATTATTAATATTTTATTTCTTTCAAACTTGGTGAATTGCCATAGTTTCCATCGACTTTCTGAAGTATTTATAAAGGAAAATTATAGAGATTTAAACATATTGCATTCATATAATTAGAAGTATTTAATGCTAGACTACAATAAAATATTCAACACAGTAAGTCAAAACACAACTTGACTATAGTAAAAGATTCTGAATAGATAAACATTTAAATTGGAAAAAGAAAAAAGGTATAATAATAATCATAATAATAATAAATATATAGATATATATAATACTTTTGTCGGCGTGTCGTACAAAAAGTTTTTTTAGAATGTAAACACAAAACAACACGTGCGTGCATTTGCAAAATTGTCACTTTAACTTTAACAATTGATTCGCTAATCACGGATGTATTGGGCTTCCATAGTTTATTATCTACAGAGATAATATCAATAATTATCCATTTTTACTAATTATTGCCATATTTATAAGTTACTAGAAATTTAGAGGTCATTATCTTGTAAAATTATTTTCCTATATATTGTTCAAGATAAGGTAAAAAGATATTAATTAGATAAATTGAACTGAATCCATGTAGGGGTAAAAAAGGGGTAGTCATTTAGCGTAAGGAAATTAGTTTGTAATTCGTTGCTAATGTTTGTGGGTGAGTTGATTATTAATGAGCTGTGAATGATGATTTACTGAGAAGAAAATTAATAAAAGACAAAAAATAAATGTAAACAATGATTAAAACATTGGTAAACCAATCAGCATGGATGCTCTTAGCATGTCACTAACTTAGTTCTTTCAACTAATTTCCTCTGAAGAATGCATCAGTGAAAAAGAGAGTAGTGGCTTTCCATACTACACAGGATCGAGCTTAATATTGGCCTCAATTACAACTGATCATACCATGAGAAAATCCAGTACAGGCTTACATGTTTGGCATCCATTTTTATTCTAAATCAGTACCCATTGACAATGGCTATTTAGTATGTGACCATATCTCAGAAGAATTCAGCCGCGGTCCTACCAGGTTCAAAAGATGCCGGAACACAGCGTGCAAGCGTTTTTATAGGCTGACTCATGTGACCCCTGAGGGATAAGGGGTTGGGATGCCTGACAACCAATCCATGAGACCCTTAAGGGACAAGGCTGCAGCCAGTCAGTGAGGGGGACGTAAATAAATTCCAATAGTACCTATTAGTATGACAATGGCTATTTAGTATGTGACCATATCTATGTTAACGGCTGTAATTGATCAAACCATATGAATAAAATCTAGCCCCAGTTGATGCTTCAGAAAAGATTAATATGCCAAGCATATCAGTTTGTTCATATCCCAATTTTATCACTTGGCACTTCTATGATTCAAGGCTTATTACAATTTGCTATATCAATTATGATCTATTTTCACTAATTACTGTAACATTTTAGTTACTTCAAATTTAGAGGTCATTAAGTATTTTCCAATGGTTCAACATTAATTTTGAATTATTCCATATACTGTATATGTATAATTTTAGCCCAGTACTTTTCAAAATCTAGTAATTTTATTCACTATGGATATAGAAAGTTGGTCTCATCCCTAACAAAATAAGCATATTCGACCTGTTCATTGGCGATTGGTTTTATTAAGAATATGACAGAATATTAAGCTCCTACAGTAATGTATCAAAATGGACAAAAATAAGGCATGATAAGTTATAATTATATTTAAGTTTATGAAAACTGTTGGCTTTATCCAATTTCACATTGCTACATTTAATATTTTTGAAGATGAATGTACAGAAATTGAGTAGAGAGGGGGAGGCTAAAATCGGCGGCAATCTTTAAAGATTGCGCCCGTTGACCCCTTTCCACAAGGCTTATTTTGGTAATTTTTTTATCTGAAAGAGAGGTTATACATGCCCAATATCGAAGTTAAAAACCTTTGTTAGTAATTTGTTTGAGGTTCAGCCAAAAAATCAGCTCGATTGACTTGACTAATTGGTTTTATTTTTGAACACGTCTGCAAAATTCAGTTTAATCTTGTTACAAAAAGAAACAGTGTAAAAATAGATTTAAAGTCAAATAAACTGTAAATATAAAAATCCTGTGAAAATTGTTATTTCCCTTTTAACATAGACTCAGATTTACATTTTTATTTTTAATTAAATACAAACATAATAAAAAATCAGCATATTAGTTGAATTATAATTACATGCAGTAATGAATACTATAAAATGCATACTATATTAAATGAATACTATAAAATTTATCTTAATATAATTTCTTCTTTGCTTACAGATTCAACATGAAAGGAGTGTTTTAAAAAAAATTGAGAGACCATAAAAAAGAAACCCTTTAGTGGGTATATTTAGAAAATTGCTGACTGTTTTCTGTAAAAGTTATTGGTTAGTGATTTTAGGGAAGACATGGAGAGGCTATCTGAGAAGACATTTTCTTGTGAAGAGTGTAAATCTACATTTTCTCACAAATCCGCCTTCACAAAACACATGCGGATACACAGAGGAAAGAAATCATATTTGTGTGGAATTTGTGGAAGATCATTCTCACAGAGTTCTTCTCTGAAAATGCACATGAGAACACATACAGGAGAGAAACCATATCCATGTGCAATTTGTGGAAAAGAATTTTCAATGAAATCTAATTTGATAATACATATGCGAATACACACGGGAGAGAAACCATACTCTTGTGAAGTTTGCAATTCTGCATTTTCTCAAAAAAATCAACTAAACAGCCACATGAAAACACATGCAGATAAATCATATCGATGTGAAGTTTGTGGAACTGAATTTTCTCAAATACAGCTTCTAAGATCGCATATGCCAATACACATAGAAGAGAAACCATATTATTGTGAAGTTTGTTGTGCTGTATTTTCACAGGAGAACGAAGTTAACAGCCACATGCAAATCCACACATTAGAAAAACCATATCGATGTGAAGTTTGTGGAACTGTATTTTCCCATAAGTTTAAACTGAAAATACACATTCGAACGCACACAGGAGAAAAACCATATCCATGTGAAGTTTGTGGAAGTGCGTTTTCTCTTAAACAGTCTCTTACATCGCATATGCGAATACACACTGGAGAGAAACCATATTTTTGTGGAATTTGTGGTTTTGCTTTTTCACGAAAAGATGAAGTAAACAGCCACATGCGAACACACACGGGAGAGAAACCATATTCATGTGAAATTTGTGGAGCTGAATTTTCACAGCATTCTCATATGAAATCTCATATGCGAATACACACAGGTGAGACACCATATTCTTGTGAAGTTTGTGGAAGAGGATTTACACAAAACTCTAATCTAAAATCTCATATTCGGTTACACACAGGAGAGAAATCGTATTCTTGTGACATTTGTGATTCAGCATTTTCACGAAAAGATCGTCTGAAAATCCATATACAAAAGCACACAGGAGCGAGACCATATTCTTGTGAAGTTTGCGGAAGAGCATATTCAGAGAAATCCCATCTAAAAAGGCATATGCAAACGCACCCAGGATAGTGTACATACACACATGTAATGGAGAACTTTTATAACATATTTGAATGTCTATGTATCTCATAGAGAGATCAATTGTTAGCCCCAGGAAAGGTATCCTTGATTTCTGAGAACTTCGACTGAAGTAAAATGAAACAAAAAGAGAGAATAGCTATGAAGTTATGCTGGTTGACAGCTACTTCAGAAAGCGACACAATGTAGTGTGTAAATATCTCAATTATACCATATGCAAAATATTGAACATCCAGGGTAAAAGCAAGTCCTGGGAACATGCACTAGAAATAACTATTGGAAATAAGTCATACGCCATCCACTATCACTGTGCAACCCTACAGCTGCATACTTTGAAAAGGCAGCTGTTAACTCTGACATAGTAATATGAGACAAGATTGAAGTATGTGTCCCAAACACAGCTGAAGAGAAAGGAACTAAATACAAATATCTTGTGAAAAGATTCTAATAATTCTAGTAATAATAGGAGCAACTAGGCTCATTAAAAAGAACTTTTGAAGCTACTATGCGAATAGATCAGTGAACCAAGTTCAAGAGCGATCCAAACAATTGCATAAAAAGGGACGCTTAACATCCTGGTGAATGTTGCCATCCAGTAGAATGTCTCATCCCTATCAAAAACAATGAAAAGTAAATTGAAAAAAAAATATAAGTTCATTCTTCAAAGTCAAATGGCCATATGCCAAACATTGATCATGCGACACAACATTGTAGGTAAAATACAGGTTAAGGTTTATCATCGTTATTATATTCGATTTAACGTCCGTTTTACATGATGGCATACATTAGACAACTTTTAGAAATGAACTTCCAAACTGACCTATCTCTGACAAGATCTTTATCATACTTTCTCTCAAGTCCATTCTTATTAATTCCTTTCATGTTTTTTTCTTGTCCTTCCCCTGTGAACTGGACCTGCTACATCAAATGTTCTACATAACCCAAGAACTTTCATCCATTCTTTCAAAGTGGCCATATCATTAAAGTTTCCTATTTTTCACACATCTCCCTATACTGTCCAGATTTAATCTTCTTTGAGGTCATCAAAAATAAGTTATTAAAACTCACATTACAAATTCATCATGTTATTTTCATATCATCTCTATCACTGCAACACATGTTCTCAACCCTGACTGGCCATGTTTCACTTACATCATCACACTACATACACATGCCAGATAGACTCTTCCCTTGGTCGACAGTTGTAATGCTCTACTGGTTTTTAATGGCCGGAGTTACTTGAAATTACTCCATCCACTACTCACACTTGAAATCCTATAACACTTTCTCCACCCTGTGCTCTAATAGTTTGACAAACGTGACAAAACTTCACAATCACCTCAATATCTTTGCCATCAGGATATACTTTGTCCGCCTCAGTTCAAGTCCATTTCTATTCTTTTACAAACATTGGTTATCCTTTCTTAATCTACTAGTAATTCCACAGCAATGCTTGTAAGTACCAGAACAAATTGAATTGTTTCGCCTCCTTTTCTACAAACTGAGCAGTTGAATTTTCCTCCTTGTTAACACTTCCAACACAACAACTACTGATTGTCACTTTGATCTTAACAACATTTACTCTCATACCTTTACCTACCATAGCATTCCTCCAATTCTTCAACTTAATAAGTAATTCTTCAATTGTTTGACCGGCAAGTACTAAATCATCAGCATCCAGACAACTAGTATGAAACTCCCTTGACAATGCTTCTAAGTCTCGGTACAGAACCCTGGTGTACTGTTATTTAACATTAAAGCTGTCAGTAGATGTGCTGTTAATTCTAACACGACTTTGAGCATTTCTGTATATTGTTTAAACCAATCGTTTTCCACTATTTACAAAAATCCCACCTCTACTTACACTGTCAAAAGCTTTCTCCAGATCTACAAAATGCAGGTTTTTCTTACCAAGGTACTTCTCTTGCATTCGTCTATGTATATAGTACCAGTAGTACTTTGCCCAGACATAAAAGCAAACTACATTTCATCTATACTTATCTGACTTCTTATTTGCTGCTCAATAATTCTCTCAATCTATTTCAGGAGCTGATCCATCCACTTTAAGCCTGCGTAACCACATGTATATGGTACTTCTGCTTTACACTTGTAACAATTACTAATTGTACTAAGTTCCCTTGTGGGATAACTTTTTTTATGATCTCATTTGTCAAGTTTGTGATTATCTCAATGCATGCTTCACCCGCAGGCTTCAACATTTCAGCAACAATGCCTGAGCATCTTCCAGCCTTACTCTTCTTCAGCTTACAGCTTCCGTACCATTTCTTTCCCAATTCCTATAGCTGAACCAGATAGTTCTGCTGCAACTTCTAGATTTATAAAAAATTCTATAAAAATTCAGTATTCAAGAATTTTTTATAGTGGAATTTCCAAGCGTCACTATTATCCTGTTCACTCTATTGTCATTCTAAATGCATATTAATACGTAACTAAATTCTTTCTTTTGTTCCTAAAAATGGTGTTAGCAACCACCATATCTATTGCAAGACCAAATTAAAAAATTCTTTTTTTCTTTCTGTAGTACTATCTCCATATCTATTTTCCCCATGCACCTCAAAATCATTAGGGGTCTTTCCAACATGCCCATTAAAATGTTTGGCTACAGCAAGTATTTCCTTATCAACCATACTAGTTACTGCAATAAGCCTGTCACAAAACTAATTTTCACTCTAACCACATTAGAGTGTATAAACAGATTCAACTTCATCAGTATGATTTGCTCACTAACACTTTAAATTCATCTCTTATCTCTCTGCAATAAAAATATCAACACTATATGTTCCTTTTTCATTTTCTGTCCAATAGAGTTTATATCTGGCATTCTTTCTCACAATCATTCTAATAGATTGACCTCTCCAACAATTTACTTGGACGCAGCACAGGTCAATACATAATCTTTCAAGAAACTCAACAATCCTATTAAGCCTTCCACACAAGCTTTTCACATTTAAACCTTATTTCAGGCGAGATTTTTATATGTCGAATGCCCTTCCTGACACCTACATAGTGAGATGATGGGGAACAGTGCTGGTATCGAGACACTTACTCTATATGGTTTCCTATAGAGCGCTTCACTGGCCCTTTTGGTTTGTTTTCTTGCTAATTTGCTTTTCCATAAAATTATTTAAAAATTATTCACTGGTTCTTTGCTCCACGATCCACTCCGGAGTCTAAGTGAGAATTCCAATCACTTATTCATAACCAGTATACTAACACCAAGTACAGTTTTCTGCTGCTCCTGATTTCAGAATTTATACTCCAAAATTATTTAGTAACATGAAGGTACTGGGGTCAGAGTTATATATTGGGTGGGATTTATTAAGGCTTTTATTTAATTATTTTTATTATTTATCATTTATTTATAGTTTTCTGTTTCAAAGAGTGTTTTTAATTTGAAGCAGTGATTAAGCCTTGTTTCCTTGATACGATGGATATTTAGCAATCACCATTTTAGCGTTAAAAGTTACAGAGGGATTGGTGCCTGCTCAAAAAAAATCTCGAGTTTAATAGTGTATTCAGGGTAAGTTTTTTTTCTTTTTTTTTCTTTTGCTAAGCCATCTCATGACTAGCCGCTTGATCGGATCAGACCTCTCTAAACTGTCTAGCCTAAGTGGAATGTTACAAATCAGATTGCTCCGTTGGGAGGGGGAGTCTTACCCCTTCTGCTGAGGTGTAGTCAGCATATTCTACAATCGTCACTGACCGGATATATTGGGGTATTGCAATCCTATTGAATCTAAGTTCAGTAAAGATATAACATATAATGTACGTAATGATTACAAATGTTTTTGTTGTCAGTTGGGTCACCTATTGAGCTTAGGTTAGATTGTGTGAATGTGGGAAAAGACAGTTGTTTAATATAAAAGGATAACATCCAAAATTACTCTCATCAGCGAGGAAGAATACAGGGTAACAGCCTGTCACATCTTTCTTAAACGATGCAAACTTAATAAAGAAAAAATGAATAAAATAAAAGTGATTCGTTTTTCCATTGACTTTTGACTTGAAACAGAAATGGTAATAAAAGAGAAGGGGTGATATATATATATATATAGAGAGAGAGAAAGAGGGGGGGAAGAGAGAGAGAGAGAGAGGGGGGGGGAGGAAGAGAAAGAGAGAGAGAGAGAGAGGGGGTAAGGATGAAAGAGAGAGAGAGAGGGGGAAAGGATGAAAGAGAGAGAGAGTGAGAGGGGGAAAGGATGAAAGAGAGAGGGATAGAGAGAAGGTGGCAGGGACAGATAGAGATAGAATATTTTAAAAAGAAAGATGTTACACACTTTAAACTCTTTTATTTTGTTCTCCATGCCCCCGGGCAACGCCGGGTAACAATAGTCGTTATTTACAAAACGGCTTCTAAGATTATTTTTGTATTTACCACGTTTTATCATCATCATATTCGGTTTAATGCCCATTTTACATGATGGCATGTGTTGGACGACTTTAAGAAATTGATTTCCAAACTGGCCAGATCTTTATTTATCCTTCTTCCTCTCAAGTCCATTCTTATCACTTCCTTCCATGTTTACCTTGGCCTTCCCTGTGAACAGGACCTGCTACATCAACTGTTCTACATTAACTAACCCAAGAACTCTCATCTATTCTTTCAACTTGTTTCTCTGATAGAAACTGTAAAACATTACATAGAGGATATCTACATGAAGTTTCAATTTCACTAATATGTTAAATTTACAATAAAGAAAGGAAAAATTACTGAATCAAAACATATTAGTGTAAGAAAATGCCATATTGAGGATCTTAAAGATGATACAGTCTACAAGTACTTTAGAATGGGGAAGAAGGAGTCTTGTGCATGAGAGGGTGAGAGAGAAGATGGAGAATGTGGAAAGGTAAAAAAGATCTTAATTTTGTATTTCTATGCTGAACTCATAAACATTGCATATTAGTTTGGCAATTAAGTTCCTGCTGATTTTTTTGTTGTTATTTGAAATTAAATTTAAGGAATTTAATAAAAAATGACAACTACTTCTCCATTTTTGTTTACAACTTCTTTTCAATGTGAAGATTTTCACTATCTTTCTGATAGAAATCAAAAAGCACAAAAAGTAAATAAAAGCAAAAAGGAAGTGTCAAAAATAGGTGCTTCTGTATTATTGGGGACAGATGAAATTTTCATTTAGATTTTAGAAGAGTCGGTTGAAAGGGGAGATAATTCAAACTGTTTCGTTTTGTTGTAACCGTAACCCATAAGGAAAATCCAGAGAATTAGTAAGAAATAAATTAAAAAAGAGTAAAACGTTCAACAAGATTTTTAATACCTCATTGATAGAAAAAAAATTTTTTAATTGACTTGACATTCTATTTTAAGAGATTAACTTGGAATACATAGTTGACAAAATTGTTCTAAAATATAATTCTGGACAAAACAAGATTCCAAAATGAAAAAAAAAACAAGATTCCAAAATTAAAAAAAACGGCATGAACTGGCAACCCAACTGTCAATAACTGTAATAGTGGTCGATAATAAGTAGAGCTATGTTTTTGTATAATTTGGTATTCATGAATACATTTTAGCTACATATCTATAGACATATTTTGGCGTAAATAATTAAAAGTAGAAACATATATTGTAGCTAAAATGTTTGTATAGGAAAACTACCTTTATATATATATATATATATATATATATATATATATATATATATATATATATATATATATGTATATATATATGTATATATAATGTATATGTATATATAATGTATATGTATATATAATGTATATGTATATATAATATATATGTATATAATATATATATAATAGATATATAATATATATATATTTATAACATATATATATTTATAATATATGTATATATAATATATATGTATATATAATATATATGTATATATAATATATATGTATATAATATATATATAATATATATGTATATATAATATATATGTATATAATATATATATAATATGTATATATAATATATATGTATATAATATATATATAATATATATAATAGATATATAATATATATATATATATATATTTATAACATATATATTTATAATATATATATGCATGTATATATGTATATAATATATGTATATATATAATATATATATATGTATATAATATATGTATATATATAATATATATATATGTATATAATATATATATATGTATATAATATATGTATATATATAATATATATATGTATATAATATATATATATTTATATATATAATATATATATGTATATAATATATATATGTATATATATAATATATATATATTTATAATATATATATGTATGTATATATGTATATATATATATATAATATATATATATATGATATATATATAATATATATTATATATATACAATATATATATATACAATATATATATACAATATATATATATACAATATATATATAATATATATATGTACAATATATATATAATATATATTAATATATATATAATATATATATGTAATATATATAATATATATATGTAATATATATAATATATATATATAACATATATATGTAGTATATATATATGTAATATATACATGTAATATATCATATATATATAATATATATATATATATGTAATATATATAATATATATATGTAATATATATAATATATATATGTAATATATATAATATATATATGTAATATATATAATATATATATGTAATATATATAATATATATATGTAATATATATAATATATATATGTAATATATATAATATATATAACATATATATAATATATATAATATATATGATATATATATAACATATATATAATATATATATATAACATATGTATAATATATATATAACATATATATAATATATATATAACATATATATAATATATATATATAACATATATATAATATATATATAATATATATTATATATATAGATATATCTAACATATATATATATAATATATATATATATACTATATATAATATATATATATGTAATATATATAATATATATATATATAATATATATATATATAATATATATATATGTAATATATATAATATATATATATATAATATATATATATGTAATATATATAATATATATATAATATATATATGTAATATATATAATATATATATAATATATATATATGTAATATATATAATATATATGTAATATATATAATATATATGTAATATATATAATATATATGTAATATATATAATATATATATGTAATATATATAAGATATATATATAATATATATGTAATATATATAATATATATATATAATATATATGTAATATATATAATATATATAATATATATAATATATATAATGTATATGTATATAATATATATGTAATATATATAATATATATATATAATATATATGTATATAATATATATATATATATAATACATATATAATATAATATATATATAATATATATAACATATATATATAATATATATATGTAATATATATAATATATAACATATATGTAATTTATATAATATATATATATATATATAATATATATACATATATATAAAATATATGTATATATAATGTATATATAATATATATACATATATATATATAACATATGTATATATGATATATGTATATATAATGTATATATTATATATTTATATAATATATATATATATATAATATATGCATATATAATATATATATATAATATATAATATATGTATATAAAACATATATAAAAATATATTTATATTAGAGTTAAATCTTGGAAGTTTACTAATATAGTGATTGCAGTTGATTGATTGACTTACTAGACACAATCTTTCAACAAAATCTTTCAACGAAAAAAAAAATTTTTTTTGTTCCAGTTTTGAAGGTTAAAAAAAATTCCGAGACTATATATATATATATATATATATATATATATATATATATATATATATATATATATATATATATATATACATTTTTTACACACCCACATGTATCTGTCTATCTACACAATTTTACAATGTTATGTAATTTTTTTTTTAGAATCTTTATTTTTAAATTTTAAATCTAGTGTTCGTTTAAATTAATATGTCGGTACATACTGCAATTAAACATTCCATTATCTGTTGTTCGTTTTATATAATTGTGTATATTAATATTTAGTTTATTTATTCATTATTTCTTTTAAATATGCATATTTTATGAATTAATTAAATTCTAGCTTGTATTATCTATTCATTCATCGCTCGTATCTGTCTATGCTAATTAGAACAATGGAAGGGAGGTAATTTAGCTGGGTCTGTTTAATGATGTTTAAGTCACTTTTAAATTTAGTTATTTCTAATTATGTTAGGTTAAAATATTTTTATTCTCATATGTATTTCTTTCTGTTTCAGTTTTTTATCATTAATTAATGTTATAGGGTATTATTATTCTCGCCGGGGTGGTTGTGGTATTTTATTCCCTCTTACTGTTGTTGTTGTTATTATTATTTACTCACTAGGAGTTATCACACTGGTCATCGTCAGTGATCGCCCACTGCCGACAACCTGTGGTATTCCCTGGAGTCTGAGTGACAACAAGTCTCCTCAGATTTCCAGTATGCTCCACCTCTTTTCGTTCATCACCGCTGATGACCTTGCGGTAATCGCAACAGCCACCTACCAACGATTTCCCGCTGATAAGGGCCATTGGTCCCCTCTGGGGCCCGAGTGGCAACAAGCCTTTCCCAAGGTCCCAGAGCTGTCCGCGCTCTTCCAGTGGAGGTCTGGTTTGCGCTTTCCCTCCTCGACCCTCTGTCCATAATTTTCGTGGCGTCAGCCTATGCTTGCGCCTCTCTCGTGCGGTTGTATTTTCCCCGGTTCTGTTGTTTTGTGCTTCCATGTGTTTGTTCTCCATTCGTTGCTTATGTGGGTTGGTTTCCGCATTCGAGGACATTTCTCAGGATTGTAGCTGTTTTGATCATTACTGTCCTTTGTGTGGTCTCAGTTATCCATTTGATTCCTATTTCTCCTAGTCTTTTCTCCATGTTTTTGGGGACTGTTCCTAGTGCTCCTATGATTATTGGTGTTATACTGACTTTCTTCATGTTCCATATTCCTTTCAATTCTCTGGCAAGTTCAGTATATTTGCTTCTTTTTTCCGTCTCTTTGATCTTCACTCTGTGGTCTGCTGGAATGGCAAAGTCCACGATTTTGCAGGAGTTTTCTTTCTTGTTGATTATTACCATATCCGGTCTCCTTGCTGTTATGGGTTTGTCTGTTTGTACATTTATATCCCATATGATTTTGTGTTTTTCGTTTTCTAGTACAGTTTCTGGTTTGTGTTTGTATCGTTTTTTTGCATATTCGAAATTCAGTTGTTTGCACATTTCCCGGTGTACTTCTTTCCCCACGCTGTCATGTCTGTTCTTGTATTCCCTTTGTGCTAGCTTGCTGCATTCACTTATTATATGATTTATCGTTTCGTCTCTTTGTTCACACAATCGGCATTTGCTATTTTCCTCGGTTTTATCTATCTTTGCTTTAATAAAGTTTGTCCTAATCGCATTATTATTATTATTATTATTATTATTATTATTATTATTATTATTATTATTATTATTATTGTTGAAATGTTAGTGTTGGTGTCTCTCCATCTGTCGGATAGGGATAGCACGTTTGAAATTTGTCAGGCCATGGATTTAGTCATTCCCTACCCCCAAGCTGATCAAAAGTTGGAAGCGGTGGCCAAGTATAAACTCGAGACGTAGTTTGTAGCCCTTAAATTGGACATATCTTTATTCATTAACAGGAGATGTCACGGAGAAGTTTTAGACAGTCGCACTGAGGAACTGCATGTCAGTAAGCCGAATCTATGTAACACAAGCTCTGTGTGCTTAAGCTATGTCAGAAAGATGAGACTGGTATAAGGAAGAATTGGCAGGTGGAAGTCCTAATAAATATTGTACTGCCATTAGCAGTCAGTGTTGCTGATGGAACTTTGGCGGTGGGATTGAACTGTCACGAGTATGTGAGGAGGACTTACCAGTACGATAATGGGCAGGTTCCTTTTGCCAGTTATGGAGTTGCCAATGGGTTGTGCAGCCTTTAGTTTCATGTGACAATAAAGAGGAATACTCACTGTCAGGAAAAAGAATGAGGTGCTTCGCATGTCGTGTCTGCAAATTAAAAAAGGGCTTCCCTTCATAGGTGCAGGTTTTTATGGTGGTCTCTGATTTGCATATGTAGAGATCAGCTGATATAAATGAATAGGACAGCTGGGAAGAAAGAAGAAGCGATTTGGATTGGAGAGAGAAAGGCAGAGAGAAAGTGGGTTGCACAAAATTCGGTTGGAAATTGAATTGCAGTCAAAACTTGTTTTTTATTCTTTTATTTTTCTGGCACAGTTAGATAACATTTCACGATTTAATTTCCTCCTTACAGCAGGCCCTCTGAGAAGTTTGAATTGAAGGAGTCTTTTGTCTGATTAGTGGAACCTAATGCGAGTGGATGGACCAAGATATAAGAGCAACTACTTAATATATTCCCCGTATAACGTTGGATAAAATGCTCGAATTTTTAACATCGATAGAGAAGTTTAACATCAGACAATGAAGGGCCGAAATAAACTGAGCAAAGAAAACCAATTTTAATTGTAAGAGTAAGGTATACCCTAGGATAAACTGACCTGTATTCTCCGTCGTTGTGCTGGTGATATTGGCAGTTTCAGCAGTATCATATCATAGACTGCTAAGACCAACATAATAATTTCTATAAGATTATGATTATGTAACATAATAATTTCCATAAGATTATGATTATGTAACATAATGATGTCTATGACATTATGATTATGTAACATAATAATTTCCATAAGATTATGATTATGTAACATAATGATGTCCATAACATTATGATTTCCATTGAAAAAATAACGTTGAGGTCAAACGAAAGGAAAACAAAGCCATTCTATGAATAAAAACAATATACTCATTTGATTGACCTACACCGTTCTGTGTAAGTAGCCTAAAGTTAAGACGGCGTAGAAACGAAATTGAAGTCAAAATATAAGAAAGTTCGGCTGCTGCTTTTCTTTGAGCTGCATTTTTTTCAGTGGAAAAAGGCCTTACTCGGCTATACAGTGAACCAAGGAAGGGGATAGGACGTCTTACTTCGTCGGTGCATAGAGTCTCTTTGTTTACTCTCCGGAATTCTTTAAAGGTCTGGAAGTAATCTTCCAAGGTTCGATTGAAATTAATATGCCCTCTGGGATCTTCTTCTTTCGTGTGAATCAGATGATTCTAGTGTTGACATTAGTTTCCCCGATGTTTTTCTAGTTAGAAATCTTTCTTACGAGAAGGACCACGAGAAGGTTGCCAACATCCCTAAGTGAAAACGATACTGTTGTACCGACTGGGTTCGAACTTGGAACACCCAGGTCTTCAGTTCGTGTCGATATCCACTTAACCACCGTCACCTATTCCCTCTAGGATGATTGGTCATCGTGTGAGCAAATCACCTTGCAGGGGCTGCCCGCCGCAGAGAAAATAAATGTAAATGTTCATGACTGACAGGAAACGCGGCTACTATTTTGTGTATATCCGTGATGACGTCCGCTGTTTCCGTTACTGTGTGTACCGTTTGTGTTTTCGTTTTTGCTGTAGGATGAAAGTGTACAGACTCTCCTTTGTTCCATGTCTGCAGCTCGTATGTGAGCTAGTTCTGTTGAAATTACTCCCTATAGTCAGTAATTTTTATTAACATATTCGAATTTACTGTAAGTAAATTATGAGTTAGAGTTGTCTGCCCTTTCTTTTCTTTATTCTATTATTGTTATCTAATAGTAAAATGAACGCACGGCTCGCGTGGAAGCTTACGAAAATGTGTTTCTCTTATTAACTGGAATTCGTCCTGGTATGAAGAATATCAAAATGTTGCCAAGAACAAAAAGTACGTCTCACATTTGTGTGAAGTTGGCTTTATATCAATAATAATTGTTCAAAAGTTCAATGGCCCTGGCTTCGTCTCGTATTTATTTGAGGGGAGAATTATCTCTTAGCGCAATTCTTCTAATCTTAGAGGAAACCCATCCTTGCAATATATGGACCAAGATTACCGGGCTATATCTTGGAAGCTGCATTTGGATGACAGAGTTCTTAGCCGAACATGGTATGAATCCAAGTTTTCTTCTGGATTTTGCATAGCGCGTCGAAATTTGATAATATTTCATGATGTGTTTTTTGGAGGCGTGAAATCGTTGGTTAGTAACGTTTTCACTATTTCATATTGGTTTAATATTACCGTTGCATATCCGCTTCAGTGGTTGCCTCGATGTCATTCTGATTGTCAGTGAAGTTGTGGAAAATGTAGAAACCCTCGTGTCCGGTGTAGCGTAAAAGAGATGCTTTTCGTTTTTTGTCATTGTCAATATCTAAGAAAATTAGCAGGTTTTCAAATTTATCTATCCACTTTTGTCAATTGTAGTTGGGTTAAGGGGGGGGGGGCGTTGAAATTCTGAAAAACAGGCAGGTTCGGCTAGCCATATTTCCCGCGCTCGTTTCGATTTGTTTGAGGAGGTGTAGGTGAACGTAAGCTCGTCACTAAATTCTCGCCGCTAGATGTCGTGTTGTAGACTCGGCTCACGACATTAAAACAAAAGAGTAGAAAGAAAAGAAAGAACAAAAACGAAGAGACACATGTGTGTTTTTACTTCCGCACCAGAGGTAAACTGATTAGGTAAACAAATTTAAACAAGTTTTAACAGACTTTCTAGTCGATATTCTAAAAAAATAATGATTTGAACACGTAGATATAACAGTTCAATTTTAAATTAGATTTTTCCATCAGGAAAAACAAAGCGTTTTATGTTATGCAGATTTGTTATCGTGTAAAAAATATTTCAAATTTAAGGAAAGAAAGTATTTGTTTTCTTTTATTTAAGATTTTCCTATCAAAACAAATGAATTAAAAAAAAATTAAAACGATATTGCCAAAACCTGAATTGTTGGGATTGAATATCCCTGGAAGAAAGTTAAATTCTCGCACGTGATAATGCAATAACAATTATGTAAATAAGTGCAAAATAGAAACAGGGCAACAGCTTTTTTTTAGAAGG
Organism: Sepiola atlantica; assembly: GCA_963556195.1. Taxonomy (NCBI): domain Eukaryota; kingdom Metazoa; phylum Mollusca; class Cephalopoda; order Sepiida; family Sepiolidae; genus Sepiola; species Sepiola atlantica. The sequence goes on from OY744525.1 coordinate 134,989,507, forward strand.
AACACAACAACAATTGTATATAAGTTTAAAACCGTTTTACTTGTGAGAAAACATGAGGTCAAATATATACAACAAATGGTGAGTTCAAAGTTCAGAAATGGGCGAAGTTAATTTAGGTTTGCAAAAACGTGTTTTGCGAACTTATCTTGTGGGAGTTCTGGTAACAGGTTACACGTGCGCCCGCCCCCAATTCTGTAGTCACTTCAGTCCATGATGGTTGGTAACAGGAAGGAGTGGGGTCTCTCTGCGACTGCCGTCGAGAGCTTTGTCTCAGAAGCATCAAGTCGCGGTCCTACCAGGTTCAAACAGTGGGTCGAAAAGAGGCCGGGACACAGCGTGCAAGCGTTTTTATAGGCTGACTCACGTGACCCCCAAGGGAGTAGGGGTTGGGATGTCTGACGGCAAATCCGTGAGAGCCTTAAGGGACAAGGCTGCAGCCAGTCAGCGAGGGGGACGTTAATAAATTCCAATAGAATTCTTAGAAAATGACCCCAAGTCTGTAGTGGAACAGGAACATAAATGTATTGTAACATTTAATACCACTAAGACAAAGCTCCTTTCATTTAACAAGTAAGAACCGCTTCTATAAATATAGTAAATAAAACGAAAACGGTCATCACATAAATAAAAACAAACTTTCTTTTAACAAACAACAAAAGGTGTTTATTTAATATTATCTATACCGTTAGGTATAAGTCGGAAAGGGTTACGACAGTGTCCAAGTGAAGAAAGCAAAGGATAGAAAGTTCTTTGACTGCCGAAAGTCTACGAGCAGCTTATCTCCGAGTGAAGATAGCTGAGCTCGGGAATCCAGGCAGGGGAGAACATAAGGGGATATCCTTCTTGGTTGCTTGTTGCAGTCGCTCTCATGACTCTTGCTATTGCCAAAAGGGTCCAAAGTAGATCCTCAGGGAACAGCTGAAATAAATACGCCCAGCAAGCTGATTGGTCAGTGTATTACCAAATCGGCTTGCAAGGAAAGTTCTCCACATTATGAAATAGGTCCTTCTTATGACTGCTACAGAAGAAACCTTTTAAATACCGATTGCCATAAAAGTACAACATTCAAACTTCTCGGCCTAACATTCACATATAACGTGAATTGGAACAAATACATAGAAGACATTGTCAAGGCTGGTGCAAGGAAGGTAAGCTCCCTTTACCGCGCTAGAAATCTTCTCAGCTTGCCAATATCCTACATCTTTAGAACGCCACCATTCGACCATGCATGTAGTGTTGTTGTCACATTTGGGCTTGTGCAACAAACACTTGTCTCACCATTTTAGTTAGGATCTATAAAAAGTATCTAATCTAATATATTCCACACTGTCTACCAAGTTCCAGCCATTGTCTCATCGCCGCAATGTGTCATCCTTGTGCTTATTTTACAAGTCCTTCAATGGAATTTGCTCCGACGAACTTGCTGCACCGGTGCCCCCTGAACGTAAATACTCCCGACTAACCCGACAATCAGCTAAAACTAATCCCTTCACTGTAGAGGTCTCCAGATGATGGAAAGATTTTTACTCTAGTAGCTTCTTTCCTCGAATTGCTAGCATTTGAAATACCCTCCCTGTTCCCTGTTTCCCTGACTGTACCAACATGCAGAAATTTGAATATATTGTGTACAAAAACAATTGCTGCACAAAACTCTACTTAGGATGTCTCTATAAATATCGCCCCTAATTCAAAGTAGCCCCTTATGTTTCAGTAAACATGTTCCATTGTTTGAGGTTGACTAATGTAAAAAAAAAATGTTAAGTATCCTTTTTTAAATACCCAACAATTAGTGGATCAAAGATTCCGACAAAAATAACAACCGTCAAATGCATACATATAGCGTGTCAACATTCCCTTCGAACCGACTTGTTTGTCTAATTGGTACCAACAACTGTGACGTCATCAGAAACTATTGTGCAGCAAAACCCCTACACACAGTTCGGTATTTACTTATTAATGAATAAACCATATATTTTCAGGGTCATAGTTTCACCTACTTCTTTTCTCAATCTGCTTTACATCGTAAAACAGAGTTCATAATGTTGTATTAAGCACTAATATTCACTATAAACTTGGTCCTGGGTATGATCATAAAATACATCCAGTGGTGAGACCTCCATTTGGGAGCTGTCGGGAATATGGAGTTGCCGCTTAGTTGCTATTGCTCCCAGGTCCACTCTAGCTCAGAGTGGTAGTACCTATAAGGGCCTCATCTATGGGTCAAATAGAACCTACTGGCTGTCTGATGTTATTGACTTCCTGACTCAAAATGCACCAAACATTGATGTTTTATTGTTTTTTTCCTTGCAAAACTCAATCATGTTCTGCGAAATCAAAAACAAAATACAACAATTTCCCTCCCTCCCCTTTTCTTCCCTCTCTCCTCTTTCTCCACCCCCACCCTCTACCTCCCCCCATATTTCACTCAACCAAACACCATGAATAATACTTAAACATATAAAGAATTTGAAGAATAAAAAACTTCACCAAAATGACCGGATTCAGCATTAAATGACCTGAAAAGGGTCGATATGTCGTAAAACAAAACAACGAAACCAAAAACTATGATTAAACATTTGAAGATATAAAGAACTTGAAGCATACAACCCTTTTACCAAAATGACCAGCTTCGGCATTAAATAACCCGAAAAGGGTTGATATGCCGTAAAACTAAACTACCTACTACCATCACTATAGACTGTTACCTCCAATTAACACCCACACCAATATTAACCCTCTTTAAATAACAGACTAATTTCTAAGTGCATTGATTTGCTGGAGCTTTGAAGTTGTTCAATTAAACTACTGTATTTCTTCTTATTATTTATTGAAAAGGAGCAAAAAAAGGATATGTAATACGTGCTGTAATACGTGCCATGTGCACATTTCTTAAGTTATATATTAAAGTGATAGCAGTTTGCTACAAGCTGTGTTGGATAATGGCCCTGTGAGGCCGGACACATGTTGAAGTGGACGTATGTGTGGGGGATCGTTTGGTTTGGCTTGCATGATTTAGTGCGGGTTGACCCATACAGTCGAGTGAAAATAAACTGGTTCTCACAGTTGGAGCTCACAAGCGTTGACAGGGCCACCACGTTGACGAGACCTCGGGTCAAAGGTCAAGGTACACTTGCGCATAGGGGTTCTGTGACGTCACATGCTTTTGTGTAGGAATCAGAGTTTTAACAGTCTGGTTTTTGGAAGCAAGCCGAACAGACGATTTCTCTATGTAGTCTTCAAATGATTAGGGGAATTAAATTCCCAAAGAGAATACAGGCATGAGATTCCCTCTTTCCCCCCTCTTCGAATGGCTGAGGATTTAAGCTAGGAATTAACTACGATAAAGTAGTAATTTGGTCTCTCCCTCAACGTTAGTGAAACATCTACATGGCCGACAGAAATCTGCTGCCTGAAATAAACTAATCAAAATGTAAAAGATTGTTTGCCTCCTGAATCGGTCATGAAGGTTTTGTTGTAGACACAGCAGACGGCGATGTTCACGGCAGTACAGAAGTGAAGAAAGAACTCAACCACTAGACGACATAGAGATGACACCTCTCCAGGCGACGAGGAAGAGAAGGTACAAGAAATTAAAGACTATGCAACAGCTGGAGCACAGCCGCCATATTGTTTGAATGGCTACAATGAACAAAGGAGACACACAATGCTGTCGAAGGCTGCATGCTCTTGAGTCACCAGTATAGAAAAAGAGATCGGCGTATGGTTCTCAAGTGTTTATATAGTTATGTCAGCCCTCCGAGATTTGCCTAAGTGAAGGCCACTGATTGCTCAAGCCAAGGAGGAAGTAGATTGCTTGAACCAATCAGCGGGCAGCTAAGAAGTCATTGATATTTGAACAATATGGCGGCTATGTGCCGGCTTGTAGCAAATTGCTACAAAGTAACTGTCAATATAATTTGCACAGTTTTGCCGACTGGCAACAAAAACCTGTATATGCAGTTCACATTAACTCATTAATGAATAAACCATCTATTTTTCGAGATAATAGCAACACCAAAATGCATCTGCAAAATATTGAACTAAATTGACATGTTTTACTGTATCTTTAATTACTTTACTGTTCTATAAAAGAAAGTTCATAAGTTTTGTATCAGAATTCAGGTAAAATGGCACAGTTAAAATGGCGCAATTGGATAAATATGAAAACTGTTACAAGGGAACAATATAGACGAAAATGATACCGTGGTGTGACTTTGGTTCCATGTTTGGGGTCTGGTATTTTAGACGACGGTCGCGTTTTTAGGAATTACCAAGCCACTACACTAAACAATTAATTTTGTGTAAATAAATTGAGACCGATTCTATAACAAAGGATCACCAGTTAGCGAGTGCTAACTTTTAACAATATAAGATTGTTAATAATAAAAAAAGAAACTGTAAAGTAAAAGAATAAAACTTTTATATGTAAACAATTTTACAAAAATGTAAAATATAACAAAGTTTGTGCAGGATAAAAATGTTTGAAACGACACGAACGTTATCGTTGTCCTTAAAGTTTGTGTGTGTGTTTGTGTGCGTTCTTGGTTAAGCTGTTATTGCCGGAGAAGACAACTGGTGTGCTTAAAGGTGGATGCTCTTGTTGTTGCTGTCTTCATTGATGGCGAGGCGAACTATCCGTTGTCGCCAAGAAAACTGATTTCTTTTCGATAATTCCCTGGTTTTATTAAAAGTTTATTTCGCACCCACTTATTCAAAACATGTGTGAACACTTTTCTGAGTTTACACTTTGGCCACATCTGTTAGCACTTATTTTTACGATCCTGGCCAGTACTGTGATCCCCTCTTCAAGAAGAAAGAAATAAATAAAAAGAAGAGGGAGAAGAGGAAAGAAGAGGAGAGAGTAAGCCGAACGAACCTAGAAAGAAAAAGGGTAGCTAAACAGGCTAGCACTTTCCTTCAATGCCCGTTCGTCTCATCGATCTATTGATCTGCCACAATACAATGAGTTTATTAAAATATTGGATACAATACATAAAGGCAAAACATGAAGAACTTTATCAAAGTAAAAAGAAAATTGTATCTATATTAAAAAGAAGATGAGAACCCTCAGCTATCTCCTATCTCCTCCAAAAATAAGATTCTACATTTTTAGATCATTATGCATAAACACTGAAAAATTTAAAATAAAAAAACAAAAAACAAAACAATTAGTTTAGAATTTAGAATGGGGATCAGTTTCGCATATAAATTTTACGTAAAAGTATCACCCATTTCCGGGACAGTGTTTTACCAAAAAACAGTTTCAGGGCATATAACAAGTTTTTTTTTTGTTAAGGGAGATGAATTAAACCTACACCTAACTCTAAGTTCGGGTAGCGACACCCTCCACCCCCTTATCCCTACTACTAACACTAGGTGGCAACAGCACCCTCTGCTAAAAAAGCCTCCATCAACTTTACCCTTTAACCATAAGTCTTTGTGGCAGCAGCACCCCCCCCCCACACACACAAGAAAAACAAGAACATTTTTACATACAATATTACATGTAGTCTAAACGGTATCTGTGGGTGATCATTTTAAGTAAAATGTATATGCGAAACTGATCCCCCGATAAATTCTAAATTAATTATTTTTTTTCCCCTAAAATTTTTACGTGAGATTTACACGTAATCGCCGAAAAAGCAAGTGGAATTTCAATTGGGGTGTGTGGGGGCAGGTGATTTAGCTGAGGGTCTTCATCTACAATAATACCATTTTTAAGAAGAGGGGAGGCAAAGCCTGGGAGGGTGGACCTCCTAGAACTGCACAGGACAAACCCACAGAATCAAAACCCGAAGGCCAAGACAATACCGGTCTATAGGGTGTAGTATACATCGGAACATATACTACACTTTGATCTTGGCCAAAAGGCAGAGAATGGTTACATATTTATTCACTTATGACATTTTTTTCACGTGACTTTTTTTTACGAGTGCCATATTTTCCGTGCACCGTTATATTGAGCGCTATTACTCACTATATACTGTCACCTCCCACTATTACTCACGCCAACCCTCTCTAAATAACACACTTACTTCGACCTCATCCTACTACTCGCTTTATTTGTACGTGCACACCTCCCACCAGCTCATAATAATGTGTTTTACTACTACGAAAATGAGTTTCTTTACGAAACTGCTCATCATTAACACGTTGTCTTTCGTTCTCCATTTAAACTTATTATCAGCAAATACAGAACATATATTGAGGTATGTACTTATTAATTTCGAAATATTTCGTTTTTTAAAGATTACTGCAATTATCTTCGTGATAAAATTGAATAAATTTCCTGGGTTATTAACAAGAGTAATTCTAAAATCTCTAACTAGATTTGTTGAAATGTATAAAGATACAAGTTTATTTAGATTTTTAAAGATTTCTTTTATTATTTAAGTTTGTCGATTATCTAAGAAATTATTTACATTTATTTAACTTCAAGATTTATTTTATTTTAAATATCAGTTATGGTCAATTGTTTCAGGTCGCACAGCTTTTGGCGAATTTTTATTGTTATCATTTATAAAAAAAACAGTTTGAATTTATTATTTGTTAATAATTGTTTATAACTTTGTAACATCATTAAAATTCACAAATTATTAATCATTATAACAATAAAAGATGTTTTTCCAGTTTAGCGGGTACTTTATTTTACCTTTTTAATTAGTTATTGGAAAGTTCAAGATATACATTTTATTTATTCAAAGGGGGATAGCCGTAATTCATTTAAGGTTATCCCCCTTTGAATAATTCCAAAATGGCTGTCATATTTGCACTTCGTCTTCGTAAATCGTTAAAATTTAATTTTCTTTTATATATAAAAAAAACTACTTGATTAATTTACGTGATTTTTGGTATATGATATATTCAGCCCGTGACAGGTACGTACATCAAACAGATATTCTTCAGTTTGTTTTATTATTTTTTTTCGAAAGTACCCGCTAAACTGGATGAGCACCAAATAAAATGTATGTCTTGAACTTTCCAATAACAAATTAAAAAGTTAAGTAAAATGGCGCTTGTTCCTATATAATACACAACCAGCCGTTTTTCTCAATTTTTTGACTGATTATTTTTTTTTTCGGTATACAATTACATATCATGTCGCTAAAGAATTCCGTGTTTTCTCGAATTCTGTTTCAAATATTTTAAATTTTAGGAGGGGGGTCAGTTTCCTATATAAATTTAACGTAAACCGATCCCCACTTTTTGGCCATGTTGCAAAAATTTAAAATATTAAAAAAAAAAAAAAAAACGTAATTCTCTAGCGGCATGATAGGTAATTGTACACAGACATTTTTTTTCAGAAAAAAGGAAAAAAAAAAGGTCCGTAAAAAACGTGAAAAATATGTTACATGTTGTTTGTATCGTTGTTTCACCTTTTTACGGACCTTTTTTCTTCTTTTTTCTGTATACAATTATCTATCATGCCGCTAGAGAAATCCGTTTTTTTTGTTGTTTTTTTTAAGATTTTTTGCAACATGGGGAGAAAAAAGTGGATGATTAGTTTACGTTAAATTTATATTGGACACTGGCCCCCCCCCCCTACTAAAATATTTTGTAAATATTTCTAGAAAACACGGAATTCTCTAGCGACATGATAGGTAATTTGAAGCCTTAAACTCCAAGCTTAGTGGGTGACGTCACCAATTTGTCTGTTCCTGAGTTCGCTTGGTCACCCAGTACCGCTCGGGAAAAGTTGAAGGGCGCAGATGTCGATAGACCTTGTCCAGCGATTACTCACTCCCACGCTGTGTTTGATAGATCAGTGAGTAATTATCTGGGTTGGGTCAGCAACTTAGTACCACTGCGAAGCGAACGGTCATTTCAAGCAGAATAAGTAAAATAGAAATAAAAAATAAGTCTTCAACAACTCGTTATGTTTGTTTTTTTTTTTAGAAGAATAATTATTTGGTCATTGGCACCATTAAAATGTAGAAATAATAATAATTCAACAGCCCGTTATGTTGGTTTTGGTTGTTTTCTTTTAGAAGAATAATTTGGTAAAGAAAATGTTGGTATTTTTAGAAGAATAATTATTTGGTCATCGGCACCATTAAAATGTAGCCCCGTCTCAATCATAGCAGAACGATAAAAATGTAGAAATAATAAAGATTCAACAGCTCGTTATGTTGTTTTTTTTTGTTTTGTTTTTAGAAGAAGAATTATTTGGTCATCGGCACCATTAACATGTAGCCCCGTCTCAATCGTAGCAGAACGATAAAAATGTAGAAATAATAAAGATTCAACAGCTCGTTATGTTGTTTTTTTTTGTTTTGTTTTTAGAAGAAGAATTATTTGGTCATCGGCATCATTAACATGTAGCCCCGTCTCAATCGTAGCAGAACGATAAAAATGTAGAAATAATAAAGATTCAACAGCTCGTTATGTTGTTTTTTTTTGTTTTGTTTTTAGAAGAAGAATTATTTGGTAAAGAAAATGGAAAACAAAAGAAAACTTTTATAATTTTAGTCAAGATAGCTTTATAGTTTCTATTCCCAACTCTGTGTTTTTGGATCGATGCTCGAATGGTTAATGGACGATTTTTAGGTTTTTGGCGAGATTGCCCAAGCCCAGTGGGATTTGTCTCAGAGTGACGTGGATTCGGTGGGCGAGCAGAATGAAGTCAAGTCTCTTCTAACTCTGTGTCTCACACAGGCAAAGTTCCAACACACTCTTAGCGATCGTGATCTAGCGACACCAACACCAAGTCCGAGGGGAGGGGGTCGTTTTTCACCGATGTGGACCCCAGTGGCTAGCAAAAGCGAGTCTCCAAAGCCTGTTACGCGTCGCCTTATATTGAAATCAGTTGTACATGGCCCCGCCTCTCGCCTAACAGAATTCAGTCAGCAAACAAAAGAAACGAAATGTCTTCCTTCATTATCCTTCTCTCTGCCATATTTGGGATTTTCAATCCGCCCTCCCATCCCTCACTGCTCACTGATGAGAAGAGGAGGGAGGTCTGTCTCATCAACTCATTCTTAGATAACCGAGAAAATGTAATTCCACTAATTTCCGTATATCCTACCAACTTACGTCTACCAAAACCAACAGTGAGATGCTTGGGTGACCCTTACCGGTTCAAATCGCACTTGTTCTATATACAAGCCATAGCTTGAAGCGAAAAAATGACATTTCTTCCAGTGAAGCCAGACATGATGGCACCTGACTCCACAATCCCTGCATTCGTTTATCAATTCTCATCTGCCCGGGCCACCTGTTTTCTGCAGTGGTCGTTACTCTGATACAACAGTGACAATCTAGGGTGACAAACCCAGACAGCCTGACACTGTCATCAGCCAAAACACAGAAAAAACAAGGCAGACATTCTTCTCTTATCGATTTTTGTTTACGGCAAATATCCATGTTGTTCTCTGTTAATTCATACTAGCGCGATACTCTGTCGACTTTCGTAGGCCCACTTCTAATTCATACTAGTGTGCATTTTGGCTTTCATCTTTCGTAGGTCCGTTCACCATTTTCACAAGCCTACCCCGTAAAAAGAAAAAAATTTGGTCAGTAAAAAAAGTTGCGAAAAAACAGGTGCTGGAGTATTACAAATAAGCACCAATAAAATAATAATTTAAAAAAATTACGAATTTTTTTTATAATAAAAAAGTTTAAAACTCATAAGTTTTCCATTTTCAATATTTTAATTAAATCATTTTTCTATAATGTTAGCCTTTTTTGTTCGATACAGCGATTTAAAAAAAATTAATCTAAGTATTTTTATGTTTTATAACCATTTTCATGCCGTATTTAATGGATAAATTATTTGATAGGAATTAGGTAATTCATATAAAAAAAATTGAAAATGAATGGTAAAATCAGAATTGCAAAAAGCAGAAGAAAGCAATTCGGGAAACCAGTGTAGAAATTTATAAGTCAATTCAAGATGGTGTGTCATTGTTGCTTTATTTACATTAATATCAATTTGATGCGAGATGATGTCTTGGTCTAAATATTGCAATAGATAAAATTCAAATAAATTAACGTTTCATTTCAAAAGAGACCGGAACTGTTGTAAAAATGATTCTCTTTATTTATTTTTTTTTTTTTTTAGTTTTCTGCGATGCTGCTTTTCTGGCCACCATCTTGAATTTTCATCTCCACTAAAAGAAATACATCGCTAATCTTTTAAAAGTAAGTATAACGTTACTTGAATTTCTTTATTTTACCATTTTCTAAAGCGTTTTTTATCACCTTTCTAAAAATATCTAATTTAGCTATCATTTAGCCTTAATCTATTTGATTAGGTGGAAATACTGTTAAGAATATGAATCTGGTAAGTTTTGGCCAGCTAATTTTTTTTAAAGGACTTTTTGAAATGGATAAAAAAAATCCGAGACTAAGCTAGCTTATTTCAATTAAACTCTAAAAACGTTTATTTTCAGTTATGTTAAAGATATAAACTCCTTTTTTAGCACTAATGCATGATAGCCCCCCCCCCCCAAAAAAAAGTATATAATGGCAGCAAAACGTTATGAAAAACTTACTTCATAACAAAAAATCTAAGCTGACACCGAAAATTACGTGACATGATCAATTATTTTGAATGTTATTAAATAAAATGCAATATTATGCATCGTCCTTGAACGTCGATATTTTTACCCGTTTACATCTATTTTGAGATAAATTCAACGAATTCGGTGATTGTCTGCCCTTTTCAATGACAGGAATATGTATTGACGTTAAAACTATCGTAAAATAGTGACTCATAAAAAATACTTTTATCTTTTCCTCAAATTTTAGTAGATAATTTTCCGTAATTTATAGTGTCAGCTTAGATTTTTTGCTACGAAGTAAGTTCTTCATAACGTTTTGCTGTCATATTTTACATTTTATGCATAAGTCCCCCTATTTCTACTGGCATAAATTCCTTGAAATAAGTGGCTTTCAGTATTTGGAGAACATTTTCAGTTGTCAGCAGCTACACTATGGTAAGTCTATGACCTTAAAGGAATGTTGGGAGAGTATGACAGTATGTAATCTCAATGCTCAGGGACAATATTTATTTATGTGGGGGTCGCTATGTTGTTTGGTTCGTTTACAATTGTAGGGGATTGATTAACTAAAGGTTTTTTAATCCTTATATTATGTTTGGGGCACAAATTATTTTAAGGGAAATACTATTACGAATTTATATTTTTGTATACTTAGTAATTTGTGACCTATTTGCGTTATGCACAGAATATCAAATATTGGATTATTAATCGACCTTATGGGAACCAAAATTGTTATGGGTTCAAACCAACAAAGGAAAGAAAGAAAACATTATTATTATTATATTGAAAAAGCAAAGGAAAGGAATAGATTTCAGAACAAGAATAACATTTAGTAAACTTAACAATTAACAAGTAAGACCTTCATATAAAGAACAAAACAATTTATTTTTTATGAGACATTTTGTAAAGCTATCAGTTACAGAGAATTTTTTAGTTCAGTTTTGGTTTAGGTAGCTCGTGGTTTTGGAAGAGAAAGTTTGTTGAGTGTACACGAGTTTCTGAGAAATGTCTGTTCATGTTTCCTTGTGTTTATATGCATGTGAGAGTACAGAGACACTGTTTATATGTTTGTGTGTGTGAGTGGAAAGTTGTGTATGTATTTGTGGTAATGTGTGTGTATTTGGATCTGAGTTCTTTGTTAGGCATTAAAATTGATTACCTACTTTTTGACTTTCGCCTCCTCGATCGAGCCAAGGGGGGAGACGATGTCCTGTGTGTGTGTGCTGTTGGCAGAAAGGCGGAAGTGAAAAAGAGAGAGCAAACAATAGCCTCTCCTTTTATAAGGGCTAAACACTCGTGCTGCTAACGGGCGTGTCTGGTTTTGATTGGCTGAAGTTTTCAGCCAGTGTGTTTCTATGAGATTTTCTCTTCTATGTCAGAGACGAAGAAAGGGTATTGGTCAACACAGAGAAAGAAAGGGAGTTTAAATAAACGCCATTTGCTTTCTTGTGTCACCTTTGAGTCCATTACAAGTCAATCAACCTTCCTATTTTCACTTTTTACTTAAGTAGAATCAATATTTTTTACTTCTATTGACAAGTTAAATGAAAAATTACAATCTTATAATAAAAATCTGTTAAAAAGAATAATAGTAAATGTTAAATTATTTCTTGATGATGATCATCACTTTATTAAAACCCAGTTGTGCACCTTTTAAGCATCCAATAATCTTATTTCATGATGTTATTCCATACGATTATTAGATTTGTATCTAAAAAATCACGTCCTGATTTTAGATGTAACAAAGTAAAAAAAAATATACAGAATTTAATGTCAATTTTTTTTTGTACTTCTACATGATTTGAACTGAACTGTTTTTTCTTTTTCTTTTTGCTTTTTTTAAAACTTTAGCTGAACCCGAAACTAACCGTAAACTAAGTTTAAAGTTGGACTGGTTCACATTGTGTAGAAGCATTCTTTCTTTTACTAACTTTAATATTAGAACAATTAAACTGAATAATGGAAGAGAAAAAATAATGCACAAGCCACAATACAAAGGAATTGCATGTTTTGAAAAAAGAATTTTGGATGCTGAAAATGTACATATTGTTAAAAAAATATGGTTCAATTACACCATTGAATAAATGTTTATTTTCAATAACCCATAATACTTCATTAGTATTTTGTTTACTCTATATTTATGTTGATAAACTTTGTGTGCTCATTAGTTGTATTTCTGATTCTTATTATTTCTGCTCATTCGTACAATTGTAGGAGCACAAATGGCCCAATAATACTCAACTTGATTTTGTAGTTTAAAAACTACGTTTCTGCAATTTCCTCCTTTTATAGATTAAAAAAATAGACAACATGGTGTTCTGAATGTTTGAAAATCGATATTGAACATTTTCCAAACTAATTCATCAATTACGAAAATTATCTGTCTGTCTCTGAACTGAAACAATTCAATTTTAGTATTTAATATGGAATAGTATCAGGGTTACTACTTCACACTAAAAAGTAATGTCTATTATATTAATCTTAATATATATATATTTAAATATTTTTTTTTGCGGCTATAAAATTTTATTGTGGCTATAAAAAACGTATTTTTAAACATGAATTAAATTAAAAAAATTGAAAGGGTGAGCTAACCGGTTTCAAACCTCACTCAACCGATTTAAATCAAGGTTAGGATTTAGAGAAAAATAATGCTATAGAGATTATATTAAGGGAAAGACAGGAACAAAATCAATCAAATAGAAACTACATTCAGCACATATTTTCTCTTTGCTTACAAAGAGAATGTTGCAAGAACTTGATGTAAATAGTTTCTAGAATCTTGAGATGAAAGGAGAGTCTGATTTACTGAGAATGGAGAACAAGTACAACACAAAACCAGAACGGTTATTCATAAGATGTTCAGCGATGGATGACCCATATGTATTATTCAGAACATCTAATGTTAATTTTGGTGGGCATGTGTTTTTTGAACCGGATGTCTAATCTTTGCGACATCCTCCCCACATAGTGCAGACTGCAACTACATTTAAATAAATAAATAATATAATTATTATGGTGGAGGAAAAGAACATCTTTCCGAATCAACATCAAGGTGGGCCTGGTAGAAAAACCACTCATGTATTTGAGACAAAGTGATACTTTTGTTCAGACAAAGAGATTTATTTGCCGAATCTACATTACCTAGCACAGGTAGCCAAAAGTAAATGGTACATCTGTCAACAGAAGCTGTTTTAGTTTTATAGAAATTCCAAATGTTATTTTTGATTGTAGATTAAACAATGTCTAATGGATAGCCATTGTTGTAGAGGTTCTTAGTGATGAAATTAAATTAATCCATGTATTCCCTTCGACATGATCCCATCTGACCAGACATTTCATCCATTATTTCTTTTTTATTAGCGGGGGGTAGAATAGTATATGTTCTGTGATAATGATATCATCTACACAAAGATTACTGGCATTACCGGATCAGGCTGTCGGAAGGTATTGAGTTCCTGATTCAAAATGTACCAAACATTGATGTTTTATTGTTTTTTCTTTGCAAAACTCAATCATGTTCTACAAAATCCAAAACAAAAAATAATCACCCTCCTTTCCCTCCCCCTCCTCTTCCACTCTCCTTCCCTTCTTCCCCTTTCACTCAACCAAACACCATGAATAAATACTTAAACATATAAAGAACTTGAAGCATAAAAACCACCAAAATGACTGGATTCAGCATTAAATGACCTTAAAAGGATTGATATACCATAAAACAAAACAACCAAACCAAACACCATGAATGAATACTTGAATATAACATGATCTTGAAGCATGGAGACTTTTATAAAAATGACCAGATTCGGCATTAAATAACCCAGAAAGGGTTGACATGCCATAAAACAAAACAATCAAATCAAACCTACTCAAATATTACCTGTTTTATTGGCATGTTTTTTATTGTCTTATTTGTTATCATGATGCTATCCTCACAGGCATTACCTCTCCTTTCAGAGGAGAACTACATAGTATATATTTGTTCGTCATATATCCATCCTTACTGTATTATCTTTTCCTTTGAAAGGGGAGTTTAGCTCCTCTTTTTTGTAATTATACTAGTAGTTATCCTGGCTGTCTGCTCGGCTGGAGAGACCAATGCTGGAATGTCAGTCTCTGTCGCAAAGGTCACAAACGTGTGGTCTCTGGACTTTCTGTGTGCTTTACTGCAGCAACGTTTATCAGCTTCTCTGTTTTCTGATGTTTGTTCGGGGTTCCTTTCCATTTTGAATGGTTGTCGTCAATGCTTTCCCAAGACCCAATGTCGATCGCCTTCATGTCTTGCCTCACATCTTTGTATCGGAGTTGGGGGGCATGAGATATTTTTCCAATAAGTTTGAACTAGCAGCAACAAACTAATAGAAATTGTGGTTAAAGAACAAGTTGCAGAGGAGAAATTAAAGCTAAAAACGAAAAAGTGAGAGAGAGAGAGAGAGAAAAGATATAAAAATAGAATACATTTTTTTTGTTTTAGAAGGGGCAGATTTTGGGCAGAAATATCGAATCAGTCATACAGTTAATGAATGGAATGGCATTTTTTTTAAGAGAAAATAAAAAAACATTACTCTTTCACTTGTGGCTGTTTTCTCCCAAGCATTATCTTCTCTTTGAGGGTGCAGTGTTCGATTGTCATGAAGCAATCCTCACAGGCATTACTCCTCCTTTTTGGAGGTATAGTGCCGTATATTTTCTTTTTTTATGAGACAATCCTCTGAGACATTACCTATTTCATTTTATTTTGAGGGAGGATCTTTTCAGACAATACTCTTTTATGTGATAGTGTTGTTACTGTTCTGTTGCCTTTATACCATCCTCCCAAACAATAACTCTTCTTTTGGGGGACACATTTAGTATATGTGCTTTTTTTCCTGATACTATTTTCCCAGGCATTAACTCTGTTGAAAAGAAACAGTGTAGTATATCTTCTTTATCATGGTTGGACAAGGCAGGTGAAGCTAGAGCAGTAGCGCTGGCTATATATCCTAGGCCTTTGACAAGGTCTGGCATGAAGGGTTTCTCTTAAAACTGCACTCATATGGTATTACTAGACAAACATTTAATATAATTAAATCCATTCCTAACAAAAAAAGGTCTAGGTTGTCGATGGCCGTTCATCTAAACAACATGACATAAATGCTGGTGTACCCCAGGGATCAATTCTTGGACCTCTACTGTTCCTGATTTTCATAAATGACCTCCCTGATGTTATTGAGACTGAGATAGGAATATTTGCTGACGACACCACACTCTACTCTCGTCATGTGGGCAAAACCGATGCGCACATATCTGAGGCAATGGCTGAATCCTTAGAAAATGACCTCCAGCTACTTTCCTTCAATAACTACAAGAAACCTCTTCAACCATCGATTTTCATGGCAAATAACATCCTACCTGAGAGTTCATCATTCAAACTCTTCGGCCTAACCTTCACAGATAATATGAATTGGAATAAATACATTGCAGACATTGCCAGGGCTGCTGCAAAGAAGGTGGGCTCCCTCTACCGTGCTAGTAAACTTCTCACACCTGACATTGTCCTATATCTCTACAAAGCCACAATCCACCCATGCATGGAGTATTGTTGCCACATCTGGAATGGTGCATCATCCACTAGTCTCTCCCTCTTAGACAAGATTAAAAAATGAGTTGCCAACTTAATAGGTTTTTCACTATCCACTAAGCTTCAGCCTCTGTTCCATCACTACAATGTTGCTTTCTTGTGCCTGTTTTACAAGTACTTCAATGGATTGTGCTCTGATGAACTTGCTGCTCTAGACGAAGAGCTGTCTACTCCAAAAGCTTCTTTCCTTGTGCTGGTGGAGCCTGGAACACCTTCCCTGCTCCCTGTTTTCCTGACGGTACTGACATGAATAAATTTAAAACTAATGTAAACAGACATCTCGCTGCACAGCTCCCAGTTTAGTTTGAGCACCCCCAAAACTTTCATCCTTTTTCTAAGTAACCCTTATGTCTACAGTGACATCCTGCCTTGTTTGAGGTGAATCATGTTAAAAATATTATTATCTCAGTTGTTTGCAGCAACCAATAATACAGTCCTCACACTTGTTTGCTTACGCTCATGTCCCAGACTAATACCTTTAGTGTTGGTTAATGTTGATTGGGTCGTAATTCCCCCCCCCCCTGTTGTGTTAGTCAATCAATAAGTCTGAACTGGAGTCGATCAGCTGAGGGAAAAAGTATGTTACAAAAACAAACAAGCATGATATTGATAATACAAATAAATACTTTTAATTTAAAAGAAATAAAAATATATGTTTCTATGAAACTTATATTAAAAATAAAGTCTTTCACTGGTTAGGGGTTGATACCTCTGTGCCTCTGGACTGAGTTTGAGTTCTAAATTTGACTAGCTAAGTTTAATGGACTGTTGGTTGTTTAAGTTTTTGGATAGATGGGGCAAAAGCAATTTTCTTGGAGTGGCAACATGCCAGTTTTCTCTGACTGTCAAACTCTGAAACTGCAAACTTTGTATCAAACTTCTAATAACTCTGAATAAATTTACGATTGTCACACCTTACATAGCAAGGCAACCTGGGGTTGTCTGGCCAAGCTCTATTTACTCAATAAACAATTCTATTGGTTACTTACTATTCAGAATATTCCTATCAAGCAGATTTTCTCATGTCCATTATATATATATATATATATATATATATATATATATCTTGTTCTAGTGGCTGTGATTATTTCTGCGCATAACTGTACCTCGAGTATCTGCCATGTCATCCCTTAAACATGATAACCATTCAGTGGAGTCAAATTTTGATCATGGTCTGTTGCAGCTGCCAATACTTGGAACAGTAAAGGACAAAATCTCTGAAAACTATTTAATCAGTTGTTTTTAGAATCTGATTCTTTTTCTCATTGTACCCTATGCAGATCCTCAAATATATACTAGCATACAAATGTTTTACAATTCTCCGTCGGGTTCTATCACTTTTTCCATTAACTCCTTTCTCTTTTGTCAATTACTTGTTTAATTGGCATCTTGAAGCTTATTGGCCAGAAACATGAAAAGATAAGTAAACAAAATAATTCAAGTCAAACAAAGAAAATATCTATGTTAATAGTTAATGTCTCTTTTCTTTCTTTTCTCTCTCCTTGTGTGTAAGATGAATGGTAGCAAAGACCAATACTACTCATACAATGAAAGATCACGTGTTTACAGTTAAGTTCTTGCTTGGTCTGGACTTCACAGCAGACATCTCTGCATTGGTGACCTGACCTGCTTTTTCCTTCTCTGTAGATGGTTCCTCCTAATACTCATTTGGAGGTTGCAAGGGTACCTCATGCAAGGGTCCCAGCTAAAAAAATATCACCACTATATCCACAGACTACCAGCTAAGATTTGCCTTCTCTGTTGGGTTTAGTTTTGTCTTTAATTATTCGAGGTGAAGTAAACAGTCATGGAGCATGTGTGTGATTCACCAGGCACAAAGCCTGATGATAGAGAACGGCTCCACTGATGGAGACAGATGTCCCCAGTTATTCATTCCATAAAGTGAGTATGGATATTTCAGGACTATATAGGAAGACCTGAGTTTTGTGGACTGGTTAATGAGTTGGTCAAAACTGTGACAGGAAAGAATTTCTAAATTGTTAAGACAGAAGATTATTCAGTGGAGCCATTCTCTATCATCAGGCTTTGTGCCTGGTAAATCACACACATGCCCCATGACTGTTTACTTCACAAAACAACCTTATCCAGTGTTTGTGTGTATTATCAATTACTATACGACCTTATCTTCAAGATCTCCGGCCTTAACTCTAAGAGCAGAAAACCCTGAGGCTTCAGATTTCTTGGTGAGATAACACAGCACTCCTACCTGTATTCCAAACCTGGAGTTGCTGCCTTTATTTACTTTAGCTTAGCTCTGCCCTATTATGTCCTTCAAATGGTCGTCATTGATTTATTCCAACCTGTCCTCCTCAACACTGTCTCAACCATTGAAATGTCCTACTATACACACCCGGTTCCTGTTTTACTGATTGCAACTCTGATCGTCTAGGAATCCAAACATCTCCAGAGTCCTGGTTTGTCCCAAATCCTTTTCGGTATTGCCCACTATGGCTCGTTTGTCAATGATATTTATCATTCAGCCCAAATTAGCCCCTGGTTCTCATACAGTGTTGCTATAACTTCAGAGACCAAGCCTACCATCCGTTTATAATCTAATAGAACTTTCTATTCTCCAGTAGCAAAATTATTCTGATTTTCTTGAATGGCTAATAGCCATTCCTGGAGTTCTCCAGGTTCTCCTTTATATGTAGGGAATTTGACTCCCCCTACTAAATTCTTTATTACTATCTGCCTATCTTCCAGACCTCCCCCATTCTCGCCCATCATTAAACCATGATTGCTCATTTCATTAGTCTTAATTTTTGCCACTTGCTCAAAAATCACAACAATAGACAGAATCATAAAATCAATAAAAATCGATTTCAACTCAATTTATAGTAAAAACATATCAATTAATACTTTTAGAATGAAAAATAGTTATTGTAGATTAACACCTTTCGTCCTAACCGTAACCCATGAACAAATAAAATTTTGTTTACTTTAATTCTACCCCAAACAAGGCAAGTTATAGGTAATTGTGGCTAGGGGACAGATTTATAAAGTGGGAAGTTGTGCAGCAAGATGTTTGTTCACATTACATTTAAATTTCTGCATGTTGGTACAGTCTTGTAAACAGTGAGCAAGTAGGGAATTTCAAAGGCAAGTGGTCCGAGGAAAGAGTAGAAAGTTATTTTGTATCTGAGGACTTTTATACTTTTATAGTGAAGGGGTGGGATTTTGCTGCTTATCTGCTTTTTTTAGGGGCATTTACGTAGAGGTTGTACAAGTGCAGTAAGTTCATTAAAGCACGTTCGTGAAAGTACTTTCACAAGATTGTGGCTATATTACACGGGCTGCAGCTTGGAACGCAGCACGAGAAATAGGTTAGACTCTTTTGTTGTGCTCTGTTTGGAGGAAGAGACTAGTTGTTAGTGCACCCGCACAGATGTACCAACAATACTCCATGCAATGCGAATGTTGACTTTACATCGATGTAGGATATATGTTTATTTTAATGTCTATCGCACCTGCTAATTTTTCATTATTATTGCAAAAGTGAGTTTTCCTGTGAACATATCTTTCTTTTACTAGAAAGCTTAAGATGATTATGTGTGAACACCATGAAAAACTTTCCTTTTAGAATTTAGAGTGATGGATCAAGTTTGTATATGGATTTAATTTAAAATAATCCACCATTTTCAGGTAATTCTAGCATTTTAGGGCAGTTCACCAATATGTATTTGCTATTGGAGATAAATTCTGTGACTTTTTTATTAAGGGCATCTACTTTTTAGGCAATTAAGTGGTTTTACGTGGTTTTTTGTTTGGGGGAGGCTTGCCACTCGAACTAGAGTTAGTAATAGTGTTAAAGAATTTTTTTGAGGAGGGTTGTCCTCGGAATCAAGGTTAATGAAGGGTTTCTTTTACGAGGACTTAACACCTGAACCAAGGGTTAATTGTAGGGTAATGAATTATTTTATTTTAAATAATTTTTTCAGGTTGAGAAATCGGTGGTAGTAGGGGCACGCCCCCCCCCTCCTCTTAGGTTTTAAAATTCATCTTGATTTCAGATTTTTTTTGTCCATTGACCACTCACATTCCTGAATTCGCTTTAACTAACTGGTATTGGCTGATGTGGTGTCACCGACTTTTGACCATATTCTTGGGACATCGGCATTGACAGTTTCTACGCTCCTGAAGAAGACCGGAATTGATCAGAAAATTGCTTGTCAACTGAAAAGTACATAAAAAAAACAGACCAGCAAGGTATCTAACAAATATTTTTGAATTAAAATATAATATATATTTTTCTAAAACTTGTAGTTACAATAACAAAGTCTTGCAATGGTTGGGGGTTAATACGTCTGCGTTTAGGTTCTAACTTTGACTTGCTAAGTTTAAAAGACAGTCAGTTGTTAAAGATTTTGGATGAACGAGCTGAAAAGCGTTTTTTTCCTCCATGTGGAGAAAAACAATTCTCTCAGAATGGTGACAGCATTTTCTCTCTGAAACTCAAGACTTCAAAAACTCTTTATTTTATATTACATGGTAAAGCAACTTGGTTTTACCACACCAATCTCTATTTATCTTACTAAGTAAGCCATTTCATTGGTTATTTACTTGTCAGAAATATCAAAATCTCTGAAAATGTGAAACAATATTTTACCAGTGTGTTTTAGAAAATGATTTTTTTTCGGATTCTAAACCATGCAGTTCCTCAAATATATATCCATCTTTTACAATCCTCCACAGGGTTCATCACTTTGTAAGAATGATAATATCCACACAGGTATTGCTGTTTGTCTCCATTGAAAGAATATTTCCAATTTTCCTTTAGAAGATTATAAAGCTTAGCTTTATAATCTTCTAATCAAAACTATTTACTATTTTGATTCATCTTTAGTTTAGTATAAACTAATATTCAACTTTAATATTACAAAATCCAATGTGTAGTATTTTATATTTTCTGTTAAATTTTAATTTCTAACTATCTTCTAAATATATTAACTTGAGAGTTAATCATCAACAGAAAATAATATATTTATGAATTTATATCATTAGATAAATAGGAATATTGTAGGATATATAGAATGATTTTACTTTGCTGGTTTTATCTATCAAAACTCTCTACGTATATATATATTATTTTGATTGTATGAATTCCAATAATGTTTTAGCTTATTTAACCTCCGACCTCATGTCAAACTCTGGAACCTGTATGAAATTGTATGAACTACTGTTCTAATCTTGGATGTTATTCCAATAATGTTTTAGCTTATGTAACCTCCGACCTCATGTCAAACTCAGGAACCTGTACGAAATTTTTAATGAAACCCTTTTTTTAATCAACCTCCAGAAGACTGTCACTTAAAACTGATTATTACTTTGCACTTTTATTTGTTGTGTCATGGTAGACAAAGTATGACTTTAAATTTATTCTTGTTTTTGATATGTAGTCTTTTTACTTATTACTATAAATATTTGTAAATCCTGAGATGCTAAGAATCCAATTTCGAATTACTTAAAACTTCTACCCAGTCATGCAAGGTAATCCTGTGTATTAAATAAAATCTTTTGTTTGAAATTCTGTACACATTCCTAAGTTTGACATAAGGATTCTCGAGTTAGGCAAGATACATCTGAAGAAAGCTGAAAGTTACTGTGGACGAAATGTTGTGTGAATACCATCCAAGATGAGAACAGTAGCCAAATTATTAATCCTCCTTTCAAATATTCCGAAACTCTCCTATAACCCAAGATAATCAAAGAAAAATGGCAAGAATTTTGGGATGAATGCCAAAGTAATAAATTACACAAGATTTTGCCAACGATTGAGGAGTGGCCTCTAGGCTACAGAAAGGCAAGAAGAGAAAACAGTGTGTAGTAGACAAACTATATAGGACATATTACAAACATTTATTCGAAGGTGAAGAGCTTCCAATGTGTATATCATGTCAAGAATCTTATACAGTCAAACATATTAATAGACTGTCAGGATCTACAAAAAAGCCGAAGGATATACTACAACTCAAAAAATCTAAAGACACAAATCTAACCAAAATCTTATACTCCATGAAAAAAGTTAGACTTTTCTAAATAATTTAATTAAAAATTTTTGATGTTTTTTTCATAACAATATAAAATAATTATCCTTCTTTAGGATTCAATTTGACAATTTGTTTGACATTAAATAATCTATACATGGTTGATATGCCGTAAAACTATAGATGTTTATATGATGTAAAACTGACCAAACCAAACCGAAAATCTCTTAACAATATTTACTACTTTCTTAGAAATACTACAATTTTTCATTTTCATGAGTATATGATAATGTGATATGAAACCTATTCTTCTCTATCAAATAGCTATTTATAATTTATATATGTTGGAAGATATTACATTATGTTAAACAGCATTAATTAATATTTACATCACTAGTTATAAGACTTAATATCATTTCTTATTACAATTTCAAAAACATTTGACAAACTACTTGTTAGAGAAACTAGTCCAAAATATATCCTTAAACTCTTTTATGAACATGAAAAGAGACTTGGAAATTTTGGATATGATAATAATGTTTTAGAACCATAAATATGTGTAAACAATTTAGGAAAAAATCTTGTTGACATTCTTAACATCATAAAATTTTGTTGTGCAAAAAGTCATAAATAAATATCTTATTCCAGGTTTGAGTAAAAACAAACAAGAATGTATGAAAGATTTACAAATATTTTTACTTATTTGAAATGGAAGCCTAGCATTTTTATAAACACTCTTATAGAGATGTAGAGATTGGGGTAATGAGAAGCTTGTTGCATTGCCATTATGTAGTAGAGTCACAGGATAAAGTGAAAAGAGTCTCCAGGTTTCAGTTAAAAACACAAACTTCTTTATAATTTAAATTGAATCGAAAAACTTTTGATGTAATAAGTAATTACTTCATATTATTCAAAATTCATATGGAACATTTTACACTGTCAATTCCAAACTAATTGATATCTAGAATTTAAGTTTATAGGCCAAAGTAAACTATTATAATTCTTTCATTGTAATATAACATTTAATATGTGATTTCTCATTAATTTTTCAAACACATTTGACAAACTACATGTTTAGAGAAACCAGTCTGTAATTTATCATCAAACTATATTTTTAATTACAATTATGCTAAAAATAGACTTTATTAATCTATTGCTCATCTTACTCTTCTCGACTTTGTGACTTTGGGTAATTCTTTTCTTCGATTAAATATAAACTCTAATGGTGTATGAAACTTTTTTTCCAGTTAAAAATTGTTGGACTCTAGTGGTTATCCACACAATGACCCATACTTCTTTTTCTATATTTGAATAATTAAATTCAGTCTTCATTAGTCATCTTGATAAATTTATTATCGAATGTTCTTGTGGTGATATTCCCAATATCGAATGTTTGCTTGCATCTGTGATTAGCATAATTTGCTTTGACATAACAATTTTTTCACAACTCTGTTTCTTCGCCATAATTTATTTTAATCTATCAAAAGCTTTTTGTTGTGTTTCTGACGTTATTTTTCATAAAATTTTTCATAAATTATTTTGTAAATGTTTATATATTTTAGAAAATATCACCTGTAGAAATCTATCTATCCCCCAAAAGATTGAAGTTCTTTTTTATTTGTCGATATTTTTAGCATTTTTTCATTAAGGTTATGTGATATACTTTCTTGAAATGGAATAATCTAAAAAAAGATATTTAACTACTATTGTTTTACTATTTACGATGTTGAAATTTTTGTAACCTGGATAGAATTCACATTTTCTATGCCATCATTTTATTTTATTTCTATAGGCATATTCTTTGCTTTTTAATACACGGAGTACATTTTAGAGACTTAAGATGGCCGATCTTATCAGGAGGTATTTTAACTCGACTGAATATTTCCAAAATATAGTACAATATCCTAACTACTTAAAACTATATCAGTTCATCATAATATTTTGGTTTTTATTCTACTATGGTCACCCTATTTACTCGTAATTCATTGTAATACACCTCTACATAATTTTGTGAACTGTCAAGACGAAATGTAGTTCCATGATAATACTAAAATAATAAATTCTAATTTTTTGTGTAAACTCAAATATTTCTACAGAATTCTTATTCCAATTATTAATTATTGTTTAGCATTATTTGACTCTGTACAACAAAAAAGTAATAAAAAATTCAATTTAGTAAACTATTATAGTTCTTTCATTATTTTTCAAATCAAATTTTTACTAGTATTTTATCTGTACCAGTGTCGCACGGCACCACCAAAATGTAGCACTCCTGAATCTTCAACCACAAAAATGTGATATCCTGGTTGCAGAGATAAAGAAAGAATGTAATTTCAGCTATGGATGTATGCGATCCTAATACACGTCCATTCAGTGGCGTGAGTGTCAACAACCTTGTGTTTCCATCTGCAATACAACGACCACATGGCATGCCCCCACCCATTTTGCCCCACCCTTTTCTTTCAGATTTCAAAATGCTTTGGGAGTTTTTGTTTTCATAATTTGGAAAACGCAATTATTCCTTTTTTAATTTTGACAAATTTGTCCGTCACTATTGGCAAAGGCTCACTTGTTCTATGTAATTTCAGACGGCCGCCGATAACCCAATTTGACATTGACAACAACTATCGTCCCCCCACTTTTGGCATCATGAGCCCACATTTCCCAAAATATTGAAAAGAACCAGCGATTATTTCGTTCTAATCAATTGACCCGTCTTTGCTTACTCAGCCAGGGAAAGATGAAAACTCGTTTTTAATCTTTTCCTATCATTACTGGCAACAAGCCCCTGTTTTGTTTTTTTTGCAACTTATTGGGACACATGGCGCCAGACCCCACAACACACTCCGTCATTGTCAGCGACTTGTTTACACATTGAGATATGACTATTGCTGTCATCTCTGGCTCCAACGAATTTCTTTATCTCACAAAACCTGAGAAAGTAAAAAAAACAACATTCTCTTTCCTTTTTATCAACTCAGTTTTCTTTTCCTCTGATGCAAAGTAATTCTATGGTCTTCTTATAAAAAATAAGGTTGCAGGTTTGAATCAAACCTTTTCTGTTCGATATTATTGTCACATATCAATTTATTATTTTGTTATTCTTTGTTATGCCTCTTTAGACATCTCCATTATTTACTATCTTCTAATTAACAATAATTTTTTTCTGTACATACATATAAGCTATCAACAAAATATTAATATACAAATCTCATTCTGTTTAATATTTCGCCATTGATTCGTTTTTTACTATTTTTTATGAATTTATCTTAGGTGTTATGCACAAACAATTGAACTCGTTATATAATATCAATATACAGATATCAATAATAATAATAATTCTGTTAAATATTTCATCCAATAGTTCCCACATATGACCACATTAATTTGCATTTTACCATTATTTTTCTAATCATGTAATGTTTTGGCCTGCTTAAAATAATATCTTGAAGCAGTGGTTCAAATATTCTTCTTTCCTTCAGCAAAATATCAATGTCAATATACAGATTAAATTGGGGTTATTATTTACCATTATTTATTTTAAATACTAAACAAAATTAAAACTTACATAATTTATAAACAAACGAGATTACAAAAAGTTATATTTTAAGTATAGATGTAAAAAAAACAATCTTTAAAGTGAAGGAAAAATTTCTCTATTTGTATAATTGAGCCTTGCAGATAAATAGAGTAGATAACATTTAGAAAACAGTAATGATGAGAAAAGCTGAAGCGTAATAAGGGAGAGAATGTGTATGGATTAAAAGCAGGAAACAGAAGATGAAACTCTTAGTTTTATTTCGTTCATTGAATTTTCTGTATATGGATTTGTAGAAAACTCCACATGTCATCTGGACGATCTTCTGACAACGTTATTCCACAGAGTCGATATGAGACTACGAGTCAGGGGAATTTTAGAAGAATTCTTGACCTGATCGATCAATTGATTGATAAAAATTTTGAGTACATGATAACTAAAAAAATTAACAAATGAAAGAAAGAAATATAAAAATGTTAAATTTTAATAAATTGCAATTTAATCTTCATAAATAACATTTAAGAAACGAATAACGATGAGAATATCTGAAAGGGGAGAAAGTGTAAAGAGTAAAAGAGATGTTTGTTCACATTACATTTAAATTTATGCATGTTGGTACAGTCAGGAAAGCAGGAATAAAATTTCAAAGGTTAACAGTTTAAGGAAAGAAACTATTAGAGTAGAAAGGCTTCCGGCTTTTGGGAACCTCTACAGTGAGTCTTGCTTATTTTCGTGTTGGCCCAAAGTATTTACATCGAGAGGGGACGGGTGCAGTCAGAGTACATTTCATTTAAGTACTTGTAAAACAAGCACAGTGATGCAACATTGCGGCAATGAGATAGGGGCTGGAACTTGGTAGACAATTAAATACCTATTATATTAGAGGCTCTTTTTTCAAACCCGTCTAAGACTGAGAAACTAGTGGTTGATGCACCATTTTAGATGTGACAACAATACTTCATGTATGGGTGAATGGTAGTTTTGTAGAGATATAGGATACTGACAGGCTTGAGAAGTTTTCTAGCACGGTAGAGGGATCCCACCTTTCTTTGCAGCAGACTTGGCAGTATAATCTATGTATTTGTTCCAATTCATGTTACATGTGAATGATAGGCTGAGGAGTTTTAATGATGGACTCTTAGGTAAGGTGCTATTAGCCATGGCAGCCGGTGTTTGAAAAGGTTTCTTAGAATGGTTAAACGAAAGGAGCTTTGTTTTAGTAGCATTAAATGTTACCATCCATTTATGGCCCCATTCCACTACGGACTGGAGGTCACTTTCTAAGGATTCAGTCATTGCCTTTGATATGTGTGCATTTGTTTTGCCCATATGTCAAGAATAGGGTGGTGTCATCAGCAAATATATCCATCTTGGATGCGATTGCATCAGGAATAATGAAGCTCCAAGGATTGACCCCAAAATCACAAACATTAATGTCACGTTTAAATGTATGGCAATCGAGTACATCCTGGATCTGTTGTTTTTTGGGGCTAAGAAGAATCTTATGTACTAAATATTTGTCCAGTAATACCGTAAAAATGAATTTTCATAAGAAGGCCTTTATGCCAGACTTAGTCAAAGATTTGGATATATCAAGTGCTACTGTCTTAGCTTCATCTGCCTTCTCGAGTCTATGGTATATGTGTTACGAGATGGGTGTTAAGATATCTGCAGTAGACCAGGCTTTCCTAAATTCACACTGTTGGTTAGAAAGAATTTTGCTTCAACGAGATAGTGAACTATTGCTAGATTGATTAAGGATTTTAGCTAAAAGTGGGAGGATACTGAATGGGTGCTAATTTTACACATCAGTTATTTCAACAGTATTTTATTAAACTGGTATCACAGAAGCAATTTGCCAGCTATCAGGGAAGCAGGATTAGGCAAGGCATTTATTATAGAGTTTGGAGAAAACAGGAGGCATCTCAACAAATCATTTCTTTATTTCAATACCAGGAATAAGATAAGGCCCACAAGCTTTGAAGGTATCAGATTTTTCATGATATCCTTGACATGGTGATGAGCAGGTCATCGCGTGTGACTTCAGTCCATTGTGGGAAATTTCTGAGGGAGTTACTTGTGGAGTCAAACATGGTGGTTGAATAGCAGAGAATTGTTTATTGCTGTTATTCTGCACACTATTATAGCTTTACACGACACCATAAGTTCGTAATTTCTGGTTATATTGGTATACATATTCTTAACTGCGGCTATTACACTTTAGATTTGTTATGCATTATTTTTTGTCTATTTTTAGTTGACTTTAGGCAGTTTAATCCGCGGAATGCTTGCTGCTTATGTGCAATAACAGCTGCACAGGTCATTGGGAACTGTAGGCTTGCTTGTTTGTCTATATTACATTTAAATTTCTGCTTCTTTGTATGATCTGGGAAGCAGGGAGGGTATTCCAATTGCGAGAGGTAGAAAAGGTTCTAGCATTTAAGGACTTCTACAATTTCTACTACTTGAGTAGGTCAGGGTTATTTACATTGAAGGACGCTTAACATTAAGTGCTTAGTTAATTGAATTTTCTGTAGATGAAATTTTAAAAGACTATCTGGAAGATCTGCCGACAGCAATCTTTAACAAAGGTTGGAAAGGAACATGTCAGGAGAACCTGAGTAGTATTCTCAATCCGATTGATTGATTGTTGTCTATGTTGTGAAAATAATTGACAATTTCTCTCATGGCTTACCAGTGAGTCAACCAGTGTTTATTTAGATTTGAGCTAATGACAGGATCATATAATTGTTTATCAGTGTAAAAAAATATGTAATTTTCATTTCATGTTTAATTTGGTTTATACTATTTTATAATAACTATAATAAAGTTTATCCTTAAATAATGTCATTGAAATATCTTATCACAAATGAATGGGTTAATATTGCAATTTAAGTGTATATTTAAACTTAAATTATGCTTTCATTAAAAATAATGGTTTGTCAATAACAAACAACTAGTTTACCCAAATATATTTAGTTTCTACCAGAGATCCAATACACTTGATCTTCCCTTGGCTTCTCACCGAAGCTGGCATTTTTAATTCAGCTTACTTTCGTCAGAAACTAGATTCTTCCTCTCAAATTTTCTATCTTTACCCCCCCCCCTCCCCCCGGCTAACTGCTAATGGTGTCACTTCGTCTGTAAAACAATGGATTCGTTGCTTTCATATTGTTATTTATTTCGGAGAGAGATAATCTCTTCTGGTGTCTTGGATTGTGTGAGTGATAGTTTACAGTACAATATTAACAATTATTATTCATGGATATCTTATGCATGTAAACATCTTTCAAGTTATATCGTCAGAAAATGTGACCAATATATTACCACGATTTGACTAGGACCTAGTAAGGGCATGTGGTGCTTGGTATTTATGTTGATTACAAATCTGGAGCAAATAGCAATGTGTATTTCAAAACATATAACTATGACAATGGTTGACAATGGAGAGTAAAAAGTAATATTAAAAGCAAGAAAATTAAAATGCTATCTGAATGACTTACCGACAGCAATTATTACAGGGATTGTTGGAGGGAACAAGTTAGGAGAATCAAAAAAGACTTCTCAATCTAATTGCTTGAGAAAATAATGATAACATAACAAAAAAATTAATCTAATCACAGAAATGTTATATTCTATTATTCAGGACACTCTGCTTAGATCTATAATATCTATACTAATTACCGATTTGTCACTAATTACTGTCATTTTTGGTTAGTGTTAAGCACATCAGACGACTAATGTTAACAAAAAATAATCTTCTAATACTCGTCTGATTTGCTTCTGTGAAATGGCATATTTATTTTTTAGATCAAATGGATTTGAACTACCCCAGAATGGGCAACAACCAAAAGTAAACATTTTGCATTAACACTTTTTTTTACCTTCGACATTCTTATGCGCTTATAATAGATAAGATATTTTTATGGTGAAAAAAATTAGATGTTTAAAAAACTAGTTTTAATACAATCCAAGGTTTTAAAAAACTTTTTTGTGACACCATCTCGGTGCAACTTCTTTTTATTTAATTTTTTTATCATATTTATTTGTTTCGTTTATGTAGACATTTTGCTTAATAAAGCTTTGTGTTAATGATAAAAATGTTTGTAAAAGTATCTCTCATCTATGGTTCAACATTAATTTTACAGAATTGTGTTTTTATATCTCCAATTTTGTCTCAGTACTTCTAACATTTTACTCATTTTTTTAATAGATATGAAAATGTGGCCTCATCAGTAACAAGATAAACATCTCAAACTTTTTGCTTGAGGATTAAATGGTTTTATTCTGAATCAAGAAATTAGTCAATATTATAGATTTTTCAAAAGTCTCTGAAATTAAGTTTTATATTCGTACATAATAGAACAAAATGAAGTTAAGTCAAATAAATTTAAGTAACGTAAACTATTATAATTCTTACATTGTAATATAAAATTTAATATGTGATTTCTCATTAATTTTTCAAACACATTTGACAAA
This sequence comes from Sepiola atlantica, assembly GCA_963556195.1. Taxonomy (NCBI): domain Eukaryota; kingdom Metazoa; phylum Mollusca; class Cephalopoda; order Sepiida; family Sepiolidae; genus Sepiola; species Sepiola atlantica. Next base: position 135,019,651 of record OY744525.1, read on the forward strand.
CTACATTTTTAGAGAAACCAGTCTGTAATATATCATCAAACTATATTTTTAATTACAATTTTATTAATCTTATTACTCATCTTAGCGTTCTAGATTTTGTGACTTTGGGTATGACACGGTGGCTGAGTGGTTAACGATGGGGGACACTTTGGTAATCGCCTCATCAGTAGTATGCATAATACTGAATAAGCTTAACACTTACCAAACGGATGGCACGGTGGCTGAGTGGTTAACGATGCGGACTGAGGACCTGGGTGTGTCGAGTTCGAATCCAGTTCGTTCCACAAAAACACTTTCATCTAAACCCACACCTGACCTTGTGTCTGGCCTCCTGGAGAGGAGGTAAATAAGATACTTAAGTTTGAAGAGTCAGCCATAGAATACGCTCCACTCGAGGTAATGTGGTAAAAGAGCAATCGCTCATGGATTCTACATAATTTTTAAGGGAAATTCTTTTCTTCGATTGAATATAAACTCTAATGGTCTATGAAACTTTTTTTCCAATTAAAATTTGTTGAACTCTAGTGGTTATCCACACAATCCACGATGCTTCTTTTTCTATATTTGAATAATTAAATTCACTCTTCATTAGTCTTCTTGATAAATTCATTATCGGATATTCTTGTAGTGATATTCCCAATATCGAATGTTTGCTTGCATACGAATTGTTTTATTCTGAATTAATGTGTGTAAAATTCAGTTTATATTACAATAGAAAATAAAGTTAAAAGTCAAATAAACTGTTAATATAATAAAAAAAACTTGTGAATTAGTTATTTCCTTTTTAGCATTTACTTTACATTTTTCTCTAAAATTTGAAAATAAATGCAATGTAATAGTTAAATCGTAATAAAATACATCAGATAAGTGATAAAAATTATAAACATCTATTTATCTTAATATAATCTATTCTTTATTTACAGATTCAACCTATTCTATAAAAAAGGATTATTTTCAAATTCGAGAAACCAAGAAAAAGAAAGCCTTGACTTTGTATATTTAGAAAATTGCTGACTTATTTCTGTAACATATAGGACTCCTAAAAGTAATACCTACTAAAAAACATGCATATGCCTTCTGAGAAGACACCATTTTGTTGTAAAAAGTGTAAATCCATATTTTCGCAAAAATCCGCGCTAACTGAACACATGCAGATACACAGAAGAGAGAAAAAGTATTCGTGTGAAGTTTGTGGAAAAGAATTTTCAGAGAATTCTTATTTGAAAAGGCATATGCAAATGCATACGGGTGAGAAACCACATTCTTGTCCAATTTGTGCAAAAGCATTTGTACTTAAATCCAATTTGACAATGCATATACGTACACACACGGGAGAGAAACCATATTATTGTGAAGTTTGTGATTCTGCATTTTCACAAAAATCTACACTGAAGAACCACATGCGAACACATACCGGTGAAAAACCATATCGATGTGGAGTATGTAGTTCTACATTTTCATACACTACTACTCTAAACAGCCATATGCGAATGCACACAGAAAAGCTACCTTATCGCTGTGAAATTTGTGGTACAGCATTTTCTCACAAAGAACATCTTACATCGCATGTGCAAATACACACAGAAGAGAAACCATATGGCCTTAAAGATTGTGGTTCTGCATTTTCACAGAAGAATGAAGTAAATAGTGGCATGCAAACACATACAGAAGAGAAACTATACCTATGTGAAGTGTGTGGTTCTAGGTTTTCGCAAGAATCTATACTTAACATCCACATGCGAACGCACTCAGTTGGAGTCTTTATTAAAACAAGTGAATGTCTAGCATCTGGTAGTATTTCCGATCTTCAGCAAAAACAAAGAGAAAATAAAATAGAAAAAAATATAGAGAAACAATATCGATGTGAAATTTGCGGAGCTGCATTTTCTCAGAAACATTATTTAACACCACATATGCGAATACACACGGGAGAGAAACCATATTTTTGTGAACTCTGTGATTTTGCATTTTCACGAAAGGATGTACTGAACAGTCACATGCGAACGCATACCGGAGAGAAACCACACCCATGTAAAGTTTGCGGAACTGCATTTTCGCACAGAGATAATCTGAAATCGCATATGCGAGTACACACAGGAGAAAAACCATATTTTTGTGAAGTTTGTGGAAGAGAATTTTCACAGAATTCTAATCTGAAAGCGCATATCCGAATACACACAGGAGAGAAACCATATTCTTGCGATATTTGTTGTTTATCCTTCACACGAAAAGATCTACTAAAAATTCATATACAAAAGCACACAGGTGAGAAACCATATTCTTGTGAAATTTGTGGACGGGAATTTTCACGGAATGCTCATCTGAAATCACATATGCTAACACACACAGGAGAGAAACCATATTCTTGTCAGATTTGTGGTTTTGCATTTTCACAAAAATATGGACTTAATAGCCACATACGAACGCATACAAAAGAAACATAGTGATATGGGACAAAACTATATTAACCTAATTTAAATCAGTGTCCTCAATACTGTGGCTTAAACAGTTGAGCGAGATAAGAGAATTAAACACAATGGCTTCATGTAGGACATGAAACCAGAACCATGAGAAAATTCCAAGTATACTTCAAGGATGCACTCTCGGTTATAGTCTCCGAAAAGGGCGAATATGTGACATCTGGTAATATTTCTCATCTCCAACAAAAAACAGAACACATAAGGATCTGAATCAGAGTTTATACTTGTGAATGCAAATATTATTATTCATTTTTTTTACTAATTCATGTGAAATAAAGATAATTTAATCAACACACGAATATCTATGTAATACATAATAACGTGTTAACCAAAGGAATTTTCCCCTGGATATCTGAGTTCGATCTGAAATAAAATAGAAAATAAATATTTTTGTTTAGTTTGAATTCATTTTCAGTTTAGAAAAGCAAGTTTTATACTTGATCTCTGCTAACTTTCTGAACGAAAATAAAAGAAACAATATTCTTGTTAATGTTGTGGGTCTGGATGTTCATAGATTTTAACTGACACATAACATGCTATCAGAGAAAACATATTGTTGTAAGTTTTCTGAGTTTGCGTTTTTACAGAATTTCAATTTAACAAAGCACATGTGTACACATAGAAATGAGATAATGTTCTTGTGAAATTTGGGGAAGAACATTTTCAGATACACATTTGAAAATTGCGATGTACATATAAAAGAAAGCTATATGTATATTTTCTATAGTTTTTTTATAAACTTAGTTTTTCTGTAGGAATTTTAAAATGTGAAAATAAATAAAACTTAAATAAATTTACTGGTATTCAAATCTAAAAACCTATTTCTGCACAGATATTTATGCTGTAAATACAATATAAATTTATAGATGAAATCCTGTTACATATTTTGTGATAGTACCGAAATTCCTTTTCACCATTATTTTTAATCAATATAATTATATTTTGATATATTAGACACCATTATTTTCTTAATCTCAAAATCAAACTGTTTCCGAAAACATTACCCTATTAATAAAGAAATAAATTGTTTAATAGATCTTGTTTTTAAAATCTGTTTTCATATAAACTTTCCCGATCAAATAAAAATATCGAAAAATGTCATAGTTATAAATTATACCATTTTTTACATTTAAATTAAATGAGCCTATTCTTTTAACTAATGAAGTAGTTCATCTTAATTTGTTCAATTTCACCCAATAACTACTTCTTTCTTTTTTATTAGATTTCTAACTCTTTGTACTCTTTTAAGTTTTAATATTACATTCCAATCTCCAGGTCTAAACACTAGCAAAAATGAACATAATAGTATAAGTTACGAATTATAAAAACTGCTTCTACTTATCTTAATATAATCTCTTCTTTGTTTACAGATTCAACCTATTCTCTAAAAGGAGTATTTTCAAATTCGAGAAACCAAGAAAAAGAAAGCCTTGACTCTATATATTTAGAAAATTGCCTACATTTCTATCAAAGATAGTGGTTTGTATTTTAGAGAAATCCTAAGGAAACATGCATAGGTCTAGTGAGAAGACACCATTTTGTTGTAAAGAATGTAAATCTATATTTTCGCAAAAATCCGCCCTCACAAGACACATGCAGTTACACAGAAGAGAGAAAAAGTATTCGTGTGAAGTTTGTGGAAAAGAATTTTTACAGAGTTATAATTTGAAAAGACATATGCCAATGCACACAGAAAATAAACCTTTTTCTTGTCAGGTTTGTGACTCTGCATTTTCACTAAAATGTACATTAAAAAAGCACATGCGGACGCATACAGGTGAAAAACCATATTCTTGTGAAGTTTGCAATTCTGCATTTTCCCAAATATCTACACTGAAGAACCACATGAGATCGCATACAGGTGAAAAACCATATCGATGTGAAGTTTGTCATTCTGCATTTTCATACAGAAGTTCACTAAAGGGGCACATGCGAATACATACAGGTGAAAAACCATATATATGTGGAGTTTGTAATTCTGCATTTTCATACAAAAATAGGCTGAACAACCACATACGAATGCACACAGAAAAGCTTCCTTATCGATGTGAAATTTGTGGAACTGCATTTTCTCACAAAGAACATCTCACATCTCATATGCAAATACACACTGAGGAGAAACCCAATTTTCTTGAAGGAAATAACAAAGTGAATAGCGACATGCAAATGCATGCAGAAGAGAGTCCATATCTATGTGAAGTGTGTGGTTCTACATTTCCCCAAGAATCTACACTAAACGGTCATATTCTAACACACTCAGTTGACATCTCTGAAAAAGCAGGTGAATGTCTGCCATCTGGTGGACTGTCTGATCTCCAGGGAAAAGAAAAGAAAATTGAAAGAAATATTGAAAAACCATTTCAATGTGAAATTTGTGAGAGTGCATTTACTACAAAATATAATCTAATAGCACATATAAGAATGCACACCGGAGAGAAACCATATTATTGTAAAGTGTGTGATTTTGCATGTTCACGAAAGGATGCACTGAGGAGCCACATGCGAACACACACTGGAGAGAAACCATATCCATGTAAAATTTGTGGAACTGCCTTTTCTTACTATGATAATCTAAAATCGCATATGCGAGTACACACAGGAGAAAAACCATATTTTTGTAAAGTTTGTAGAAAAGAATTTACACAAAATTCGAACCTAAAATCGCATATGCGAATACACACAGGGGAGAAACCATATTCTTGTGATATTTGTAGTTCTACTTTTTCAAGAAAAGATCTTTTGAAAATTCATATACAAAAGCACACAGGCGTGAAACCATATTCTTGTGAAGTTTGTGGGAAAGAATGTTCAGTAAATTCTCAACTTAAAAGACATATGCAAACACACACTGGATTGATGTAACTGTTCCGGATGACTAGCTTCAATAAAACTGAACACAAAATATCAAGATCTAAAGAATTACTTACAATGAACATGGTCTCTGAAATAAATGAACATACTTGTTTGGGTAGGAGCAACTGCCCTTACAAGAAATAATACTTAGACACAATCTATGGAAGATCAAGATGTAGGAAAATACAGCAAGCAACCCTGAAAGGGAGAATCATCTATATTAAAACAGCCATCAGATATAGATTTAAAATCCTAACAAAATCAAGTGTTACCTCCAGGAGTTTGCCATTTGATCTCTTCAAACTAACTGAAGTAAAATTAATAAAGAGTGAAATCATATTTTTGTCAAGTTTGGTTTTACCAAAAGTTGACTGAAAAACAGTGTAAAAAACATACTAAAGCAACATAGTGATAAAAGAGTTACAGGGTAGAAACCCTTGTTGAAGTCAATGGCTTAAACAGGTGAGAGAGAAGTGAACTAAATACTAAACCTTATGTACGACATGAATAGAAACTAGAACACTTGGAAGATCATTCCAGTTTATTTTACTCTGTTGTAATCTGTGAAAAGATCGGCAAAATCAATGAGAAAACGTTAGAATCTGAATCAGAACTTTGCAGATTGTTGATATTAAAAGGCACTAAACTTACATTATTGTTCACGGCTTTACTTAGTCCATGAGTCGGTCAATAAAGATAATTAAATGATTATACCGATATCTACCTACCACAAAAAAGTGTAAACCCCGAGAAGTGGCTCCTTCATCTCTGAGTGCGACCTGAAGTAAAATAAAATATTTAAAAAATAATATTTTGGCTAAGTTCACTTTTGCAAACAAGTATTAGCCCTTCATCTCGAAGACCTCCTTGAACGAAATAAAAGATATTCTTGTTAAGTTTGTAAAACTGAATTTTCACAGAATTCCACTTTCACACATAACATCAGAGAAAGCATATTGTTGTTAAGATCATGAATTAAGGTTTTCACAGAATTTTTGTTTAAGAAAGCACATTTGTATACACATAGGAAAGAGGTGAGTTTGAATTATCTACTAGAGACCATCCTTGAGTGTATTCGCTCTCTGTACATGGGGTTGTCAGGAGAACCTGACATGAGGATACTTAGCTCTACAAGTTACCCATGATCAAATATTCAAAATAACTTAATATTCGCAGCCCAAATAAGTTCCTATCACCACGGCTATATACAGGCCCATATGAGGAATGGTGCACCTTCTCCAAGTAATGTTACCTCAAATTACAGCACTGAGCTGGATACTCCACCAGACTAGATGAATTCTTGTCCTGGAATCCAATAAGACCAAGAGACCACAAAACGATATACTATAACATAGTTAACGAGTCAATTAGCAGGAAAAATAATAATGTTCTTCACTTTACTAACTCAACGTTTTACAGGTGAAGTAGAACTTTAATGGAATATTCGAATATCTATGTATCTAATATAAACATCAAGTGTTAGCCTCTGGAAAGGTGCCCCTGGATTTCTGAGTACTTTGGCTGAAATCAAATGACACAAGAAAGATGTGCACTTCTCCGAGATATGTTTTAAGTAACAACAAAGTTAGTCAACCAGACTAGAAGAATTCTTGTGCTAGAATTTACTAGAGTTAACTATGTTATAGTATATCTTTCTTGTGACCACAAGGAAGATATACTATAACATAGTTAATCGGTCAAGTAGAGACTGATAAAGTAATGTTATTTAATTCATTATTAACTCAATGTTTGAGAGGTAAATAAAACTTTAATTAAATAATGTATCTTATATAGAGATCTAGTGTTAGCCTAAGGTAGGAGCCACTTGATTTTTTTATATCTAAGTAAAGTGAATTGAAAAAGAAACAAGTTTGTGGAATAGCATTTTCATATCATTTTTACAGTTTAATTTGACAACGGTCACACGAATGTATATGAGAAGGAAACTATAAGCATATTTTGTATAGTTTTTTTGATAATTTTATTTCTTTTTCTATAATTGTTTAAAAATGTTAAAACAATTAAAAACTAAAACGACTTCATTGAATATCGAGCAACGCCTAGTTTTTAGAAATAATTATCTATAGCTTTTTTTTACATTCAGTTTCGTTTTTAACTGGTTTTAGAATTGTTTGTTTATGGTAAACGTTATAGCTCTTTGATAAAAAGTCACTATGTTCAGTTTAATTTTATGTGCGTCTATGAATTTCTGACACATTTAGTTGCATTTGTTATCGATATTATTTCAGTTCATTCATGGAACAATGATGGCGTATAAGTGTAATCTCTTTTAAGTTTTAGGAATACAAATGAACCATAATAATTCGGTTGTTGTCAATTCCATTAGAATTGTCAGTTTTGCTTTGCAATGAAAAAGTTGAAGACTAAATGTAAAAAGGAAATCTTTATGGAATGTTTTCCTATTTAATATAGATTTAAAATAAATGCCATAATGTTGATAAGTTAGGATTAAAGTTTATCGATAACAATTAAGTGATATAATTTTAAATCGTAAAGTAATAGAATTTATAGCCTAGCCTATACTGTATCATTTTATTTATCTTGGCTTTTCACTTCAATTGATCAAGCACATCCCTCTCACTAATAAAGTAGTTAATCATTACTTTTCCAATTTTATTTCATAACGAGTTTTTATTTTTCCATTTGATTTCTTCATCTTTGTACCTCTTTCACGTTTTAATATTTTATTCAAATTTCCAGAACTTTGAACTATGAAAATAAACATGATTCGATAATCATACAAACTATATAAGATAAGTGAATAATAATACAAACTGCTCCTACTTATCTTAATATAATCTCTTCTTTATTTACAGATTCAACCTAATCTCTAAAAGGAGTATTTTCAAATTCGAGATACCAAGAAAAAAGCCTTGAGTGTGTATATATATGTATATATAAAATTGCTGACTGTTTTGCAGAAGATAGTGGTTAGTTTTTTTTATAGAAGTCCTATGAAAACATGCATAAGTCTAGTGAGAAGACACCATTTTGTTGTGAAGAATGTAAATCTATATTTTCTCACAAATCCACCCTCACAAGACACATGCAGATACACAGAAATGAGAACAAATATTCGTGTGAAGTTTGTGGAAAAGAATTTTCACAGACACCATATTTGAAAAGTCATATGCAAGTGCACACAGGAGAGAAACCATATGTTTGTGAAGTCTGTGATTCTGCATTTACACTAAAATGTACACTAAAGAACCACATGCGAACGCATACAGGTGAAAAACCATATTCTTGTGAAATTTGCAGTTCTGCATTTTCACAAAAAACTACATTGAAGAATCACATGAGAATGCACACAGGTGAAAAACCATATCGATGTGGAGTTTGTACTTCTGCATATTCATACAGAACTTCACTGAAGGAGCACATGCAAATGCATACAGGTGAAAAACCATATCAGTGTGGAATTTGTTGTTCTGCATTTTCATACAGAACTACTCTTAAGAATCACATGCTAAAGCACACGGAAAAACTACCATACCGCTGTAAGATGTGCGGAAATGCATTTTCTCACAAAGAACATCTAACATCACACATGCGAATACATATAGCCCCAGCAAAAACGGAAAGATAAGAATTTTTTTTAAAAAGAAATAATTTATACACCATCCACTATGACTATGCAATTCCTACAGCTATATATCTAGAAAACAAAGCTGTTAAACCTAACATCGTGATATGGGACAAAAGAGAGAAAGTAGCAACCCTGGTTGAAGTTAGTGTCCCTAATGATGTAGGATAAAACAGAGCTTAAGGGAAAAGATATCAAAATACAAAGAAACTAATTATAGGAGCAACAGAACCTGAAAGCGCATATCCGAATACACACAGGAGAGAAACCACATGCTTGTGATATTTGTGGTTTTGCATTTTCACGAAAATAACTTTTAAAGATTCATATACAAAAGCACACAGGCTTAATGTATGATATGAAGAGAAACTGGAACCTACAAAACATCAACATTATCCCAGTTATAATAGGAGCTAAAGGCCTCATGAAGAAAAATTTCAAAAAGTATCTGGAAAGTATTCCCGGAAAACCAAGTGCAAAAGAAATCCAAATAATTGCACTTAAGGGAACGGCCAAAATCCTTAAAAGAGAACTCGGTTGGAGCCTCTAAATAGCATGTGATAGTCTGGCATTTGGAAGAATGCCTCGTCCCTATGCTAACGAACACAAAAATAAGAAATTTTTTTTAAAAAGCGAGAAACCATATTCTTGTGAAATTTGTGGAAAAGAATATTCACAGAAAACTCATCTTAAATCACATATGATAATGCACACAGGAGAGAATCATATTCTTGTCAAGTATGTGGTTTTGCATTTTCATAGAGAAATAAACTTAAAAGGCATGTACGAACACATACAAAAGTTAAATGAGACAAGAGTAAGAAGCCAATTTGTTTAAGTGCAAGCCTAAACAGCTAAGAGGTTGAAGAGAACAAAATACCAACGATGTGTCTATGAAAAGAAATTAGAACCATAGAAATATTCCTATCATTTCAGTAGGGTCGGTTAATGTCTGTTAAAAGGCAAGTGAATGTCAGTCATCTCGTAGGATGTCCTATTACAATCAAAATGGAACAAAGAGAAAACGTAAGGATGTTAATCAGAGTTCTTGCAGAGTGTTCATCTTAAAAGGCACTTAGGAACGATCACATTATTATTCACTGCTTTACTTCAATGAATATTAAGTTTCAACGATATATAAATCAACATGTATCTATGTAACACAATAAAATACTAACCCCAAAAATGTGTGCTTTAATCTCTTAGAATTAAATAAAAATAAATAGAAAAACATTTTTCTAAGTTTGTGAATTCAATATCAGTTAATTCTTATTTTGCAAAGCAAATTTTAACCCTTGAACGAAAATAAGAGAAATTTCACATAATTTTACATTGATTGATAGGACCATGTGATATGTCGGAGTAAGTTTAACAAAGCACATGTGTAAAAACATGGAGATATATTTTTACTATTCTGTGTAAGCACAATTGTTATTTCTCTTGCATTTGGTTTAGCGTGTATATTCGGCAGGTAGTTTTAAAATATATATGTTTTTCCTTGGTGCTGTTGCTGAAAAGATCTCTCGTTTGGAATACCGGAAATAGCGGGTGAATGTATTGCATCCAGTAGGACGCCATATCCCTAACAAAAAGAAAAGGATTACAAAAATTGAAAATGAGAGAGAATATTCTTGTGAAATTTGTAAGGCATCATTTACATGTTATAATTTGTATCAGTTAAGTAGGATTTATAAAACTTATCTTTTTGCTTAAAATATAGCCACTTTTTAATTCATTTCAAGTCTGAAACCAAAAGGAGGGAAAACGCCCCACTTCTTTACAAGTTATTCCTAGATTTAATTTTCCTTTTAAAATTTATTTAAGATTGTCTTCATGATTAGCCAATTTCCATAGCAAACGTTTTTTGATCGGGATACGTGTAAACTTATGATTTATTCATTAGGACGTGAAAACCGCACACTGCCCAGGGAATTGATTATTCTACTGTTCATTCACGACTTGTTGGGTTTGTAGAAAAGTGTAGTATGTTTTTTATCCTTGGTAAGAGGGGGGGGGGGTCAATATTCATTTCACTCTCTTAGAGAACAATAAAACATTTTAATAAAATATTTCATAAAATAAAATTTGTATTTAGAAAAAAATTAAAATGTATTTTATATATATATTGAATTTACTAGTATGTATTTCAGTTTCATATTAATATATTTACTTGAAGTAAATATCTTACAACAAATTATTTATTAAAAAAAAACTAATTTACTTATTAAATTATATCAATTAGAATGCTTTTCTGTTTCGTAGCAAACAAATCAGCTTTTAAACATTTTAAATGTAATTGACACGGACGGTTTCAAAGATGTGAGCCACTGTAGCAGACTGAAATAGGATCTATTTATTCCCGTCACCTGTTAGCAAATTGGTCATACACTGACCAACCGGCTTGCAGGGCGTATTGATATCAACTTTCCCCTCATGGGCTATTTTCTACCATCTGGTCAGTTGAAGAAATCATTAGAGAGAAATCGGCCAGCAACGAAGAAACATCTCTCTCCTGCCTTTCCCCTGCATTGTTCCAGCAGCAACCATCTCCACTGGGAATATATTTGCTGACGACCCGGCAGCCTCTTTTCTTCACTGGGACACAGTTCCAACCCTCTGTTAAATATACCCTTTTTTGTTGCCTGTTACTCGGTTGTTGTTCGTTCAATTCATTTCGTGCGATAAATGTAATGAAGGGACCAACACCCCCTTCTATTACACCTCAGTCTAAACTTGTAATTCAGTTTTAACAGAGTTATTGATATTGGTCATAAAAAGCTGCCGTGCTCACTGTTTAATTTGTGCATGTGTTGATAAATTTAGGTTAAGTTCTTATTTATATTATTTAGTTCATTCATAGAAAAATGATGGCGTCTAAAGTGTTTTTGTTGATTATGGAAACAAATGCAACATAATAATTGAGGTTGTTTTCAAAGCTTTCATTATAGTCGTCAATCCAATTAGAATTGTCAGGGTTTTTTTCACAAAGAGAAAATTGAAGATTAAGACGTAAAAAATTGGTTATGGCTGTAATGTCGTAGGCTCGGCCCGCGAGTCTGAAACAAAACAAAAAGATTGGAATGAACAAAGACGTGTGGCTACTGGCGCAGTGGCGCTCTTAATTATTCTGGTAGTTTCGTAACTTATTATATGCAAAGGGGACAAATAATGACGACACTAAAATGGCATTTTTTCCTATTTATTATAGATTTTTTAAAAAAGAGCTAACAAAACAAAAAGAGGTGAAAACACTAATACGCAAAAAATAAATGTTACCAAAGGCAAGATAAGTAACTCTTCTACTTACATGGGTAAATTCTTTTTGTGTTTTAACTTATTTTAAAGTATTTATTTAGTTCAATACGAAACTAGTAAAAACTCTTAAGTTGGAACGAAAAAATATCTGACATTAGACGCTCACGATAATTTCTCAAAGATCGAAAAAAAAAAAAAAAAAACAGAACCACAGCTAATAACTGTCACCAATCGTTCGAAAATGTAATATTTAACCGAACTGTATATTTTTATTACTAATGTTTTCGATTTTTGAGCGATTATCGAATATCGAGGCTCCATGTGCTGCGGGTTAGGCAGCCATTCTTTTTTCGTTCAACTGAAAAGAGTTTTAACTAGTTTTGCATTGAACCGAAATACGCTTTAAAATAATTTAAAACACAAAAACAAACTTATCTCTGTAGGTAGAAGAGTAACTTTTATTGCCTTGGTAACATTTATTTGTTGCATTTTTGCTTTTCGCCATTTTTTTGTTGTTGTCTCTTGTTAAAAAAATCCCCAAAATGATTGCCATGATATCAAGGACGTGGAGTAGTTTTAATTGGTTTTGTAGTTTCTAAACTGTATATTCAAAAGTAATTTCTATCAATGATTAAAATAAATCGAAAAGTGATTAATTAATACATCAATCAAGTAATCTCTAGGGTTATATATAATCGATAAAAAAAAAGTGATATGATTCTTATAGTTGCGTAACTAAAAATAGTATTTTTGACCGGAGCTTGTGAACCGTAGGTTCGAAAAAAAAAAAGTATCTTTTAGTTGTGGAGAGTCAAATAAGGAAGAGAACGCTAGTTTCAAGTTTCTATCTGAAAAACCATGATTTATCTGAAAATGGATTTTAACACTCATAACTTGCAAGATATTTTATATTTAACCTGAGATAATGGCAAACTAATAGACTTCTTTCAAGCGCACAGATTAATTTCAGGTGCGGAAACCTGCATCTGTGGCCATGAACTGCGAATGGAAATGGTGGAATCGTACCTAGCCGAATTCGGGGTAATCTTTAAGTTTTAGTTTTACTGGTAGCTTAAAATCAATAACTATTTATCATCAGTACTAGTGTTGCAATACCCGTTCCTTCGGGGGACCCGGTAGCATCAAACAAAACACAACGATAAAGACAAGGACGTGCTCGAAAAATATTGGAATCATCCCATCACTACTACTAATACAATATTAATGCACTATTAATACAATATTAATAGAATATTAATACAATATTAATAGAATATTAATACAATATTAATAGAATATTAATACAATATTAATAGAATATTAATACAATATTAATAGAATATTAATACAATATTAATAGAATATTAATACAATATTAATAGAATATTAATACAATATTAATACAATATTAATACAATATTAATAGAATATTAATACAATATTAATAGAATATTAATACAATATTAATAGAATATTAATACAATATTAATAGAATATTAATACAATATTAATACAATATTAATACAATATTAATACAATATTAATAGAATATTAATACAATATTAATAGAATATTAATACAATATTAATACAATATTAATAGAATATTAATACAATATTAATACAATATTAATAGAATATTAATACAATATTAATAGAATATTAATACAATATTAATAGAATATTAATACAATATTAATATAATATTAATATAATATTAATACAATATTAATACAATATTAATACAATATTAATACAATATTAATAGAATATTAATAGAATATTAATAGAATATTAATAGAATATTAATAGAATATTAATAGAATATTAATACAATATTAATAGAATATTAATACAATATTAATAGAATATTAATACAATATTAATAGAATATTAATAGAATATTAATACAATATTAATACAATATTAATACAATATTAATACAATATTAATAGACTATTAATACAATATTAATAGACTATTAATACAATATTAATACAATATTAATACAATATTAATACAATATTAATAGAATATTAATACAATATTAATAGAATATTAATAGAATATTAATAGAATATTAATAGAATATTAATACAATATTAATAGAATATTAATACAATATTAATGCACTATTAATAGAATATTAATAGAATATTAATAGAATATTAATACAATATTAATACAATATTAATACAATATTAATAGAATATTAATACAATATTAATAGAATATTAATACAATATTAATACAATATTAATACAATATTAATAGAATATTAATACAATATTAATAGAATATTAATACAATATTAATAGAATATTAATACAATATTAATAGAATATTAATACAATATTAATATGCAAATGGAATTCTGTTAAATACTTCATCTGATAGTTCCAAGATTCCTTTTCACCATTATTTTTGAATCCATTTTATTATATTTTTTTAATGCTTTCCACAATTGCTTTTCTTAATCCGATAAGCCAGCTTACTCCAAAGATTTATTACTCTATTAACAAAAATAATCGATATGTTAAGATGTAGTTTTTTTTTGGGGGGGGGGGGGTGCTGTTATAGATGACGTGCCTGATTTTCGTAACTTCGCGTCGGCAACGATCGGCCAGGTCGCGGAAGCGACCGCGAGTTGCCGAGACGAAAACGCCAAGCGTTAATAAAGACTTGCAGGCGATAATAAAAGACAAATAAATTTAAAGAAAAAAAAATACATAGATAAAAAGATAAAAACCGAATAAACTTTATCAAATTAACCATTCTCAATCAAATGTGAAGAAAGAAAAAAAATTGGGGGGGGGGGGATTTTGTCAATATTTTCCTTTTCATTTGTTTCGCTGTTTTTCTTTTTTTTCTTCTTGCTAACATAAAACAAAGAAATAAAGAAAATGGGTTAGGGTTAGGGGTTAGGACTCCCGTTTTTAGCGATAGCCAAACCCTGTATTCAAACTGCCAAGCTCTAACTGGAAGACTGGCAGACGATAATATGAGACGAATAAATTCAAAGAAAAAGTACATAGATTAAAATCATTTTTTTGTGAAAATAATGTTGTTGTTTTTTTTTGGGGGGGGGAGGGGTAAAATTTTGTCTATGTTTTTATGAGATAAAGGAAGAAAAAATGATATTATTCCGTCAACGCTCGGGAGCTTCCGCGACCTGCCCGATCGTTGTCGACACAAAGTCACGGAAATTAGGCGCGTTATTTATAACAGTACCGTTTTGTTTGTTTA
Organism: Sepiola atlantica; assembly: GCA_963556195.1. Taxonomy (NCBI): domain Eukaryota; kingdom Metazoa; phylum Mollusca; class Cephalopoda; order Sepiida; family Sepiolidae; genus Sepiola; species Sepiola atlantica. Next base: position 135,035,091 of record OY744525.1, read on the forward strand.
AATCTGTTTTCATATGAACTTTCCCAATCAAGTAGAAATATTACAAATATGTAGTTATAAATGCTTGTATTTTTTTTACATTTAAATTAAATGAGTCCATTCTGTTCATTAATCAAGTAGTTACTCCTAATCTGTTTAACTTCTCTAACTTTCTATTAGATTTCTAAGTCTTTCTACTCTTTCCGGTTCGCTCTAAACACTAAAACAATGAACATGATAGTTGAATCATAATAAACTCCGAAGTAAAAAGATAGCATCATGACTAGAGTGTAGACATTAATAATTTATACATACATTCGATAGTAAGCCCAATCGCTTAAACTAATGAACTATTATGAATGTTGGCAGTTGCGAAGTACGTGGAGGAGCTCTGGCTTCCTGTGAAAAAAGCTTGAAGAAAGTGTGTACGGATGCCTGAAAGTGATACAACAATTTTTTGTCATATTAATTTCAGACTTTTCTTTCATCATAATCTAATAATTAACATAATACAGAATATTTGACAAATACTTTATTTGTTTTTATTTGATTGTTTTCAAAACATTTTTTTTAATAATAGTGAAAACCTTTTTTCTTGGAAATGGAATCAAACTTCTTTCTTAGAAATGAAAATGCCCTAACCCTAACCCTAAACCCTAACCCTAAATCTAACCCCTCCCAAAAAACAATATTTTCACTAAATATTTAAAAAAAAAAACACATTCTGTTGCTCAAAAACATTATTTCTTGAAAAAAAAAAAGATTATTCTATTTTGTTTATTTTCTTCAATAATTTTTTTTTTTAAGTTTTGAAAACAATCAAATAAATTATTTTCAAATAGTCTGTATTATATTAATTATAAGAATATGATGAAAGAAAAGTCTGAAATTAATATGAAAAAAAGGAAAAGTCTGAAATTAATATGAATAACTTTTTAAAAATTGTATCACTTTCAGACATCCGTACACATTTTCTTCAAGCTTGTTTTTGTACTTCGCATCTGCCTGAATTTTGTAATATAGATTCTGAAAATACGATGAGTAACATTGGCACATTATTTTTGTTTAAATCTTTACATTTAAAGAGTTCGTTCATCGTAAAACCGCTCATAGATCTTGAATAGATCCGTTCAACAAGTTTCTGAACGACGCTAGATAAATGCATCTCCAACGACACTCAACAGTGATTCTTTTTCCCTTAATTTTTATACAATTTATATCAAATCGTCTTACATATCAAGTTGATAGTTCCCCTTCAAGTAATGACACCGGATTTGAGAGTATCAACTGCTCTTTTCCAATTCCTCTGTTTTGTGAATTTACTTGTACTTGCGGCAGCAGTAACCGGGGAACTTTGACATAGAATGTCTTTCACTCGCTAATATCTGTTAGTATCTTATTATTTTCATGTGGTTTTCTGGTTTGTAGTGAATCTGCATTTTCCCAATTTCAGATGTTTCCATTTCGTCTATAATCTATGAATTGTTTGTATCACAATAAACACTCTGTAATGAGACCTTCCATATATGGGCTTTTTATGAACACTAGATACGGTGCTTCTTGCTTAAAAGGCCGAAAAAAAGATTTCTGTGTCTTTTAAAGTTTAAGAGGTAAATAAGGGGCAATAACTCTTATCACCTGTTGTTATTACATGTAACGTAATTTACTGCGACATTCAATTAATTAGTAATAAATGAACAACAAATTATACGTAAATGGGAAATTTATGATTTTGAAAATTTTTTAGTAATAAATGAACAACAAAGTATACATAAATGGAAAAATTAAGATTTTATTGAAAATTTACGCATTTATGTTGCTTATACTTGGGTTGTTGACTGGGCTTTATACTGAATGATATTCTGCAATCTGTTTGCAAATTTGGGCGAAAGCATTTACTGGTTTGAATTTCTGCCGCCACATAAATTCTGCGAGGTAGGAATCCACCATTTGCGTGTGGGTGCCACATTCAATTTTGTTTCTTTTTTTTTAAATTTTCAAAATCATAAATTTCCCATTTACGTATAATTTGTTGTTCATTTATTACTAATTAATTGAATGTCGCAGTAAATTACGTTACATGTAATAACAACAGGTGATAAGAGTTATTGCCCCTTATTTACCTCTTAAACTTTAAAAGACACAGAAATCTTTTTTTCGGCCTTTTAAGCAAGAAGCACCCTAGATACAGTTAGTGCCACCATTTTGAACATAAGTTTATCCACGATAATTTATTATGCGGTGGTGGGTATCGCCGTAAAATGCATCCTATAATGAGGCTCCAGTTCCGCAAGTTTAGGGTGTGGAGATACGTATGAGCTACCATTACTCAAAGGTCCATTCTGACTCAAAATGGTTGAACATTTTAAGGTTTCATGCGTTAATTAAGTAGTTTTCTGGTACTTGTGCAGTTTATGAACCGCGTTTTCATTAGCACATTTTTCAACTTTTTTTACTGGCCAATTTTATTTCTTTTTCGGCGTACAATTATCTATAATGTCGCTACAGAATTCCGTGTTCTTTAAAAACTTTTCTGAAAATATTTTAGGAGGAAGGGATCAGTTTCCTATATAAATTTAACGTAAACTGAGCACCCACTTTATGACCATGTGGCGTATTTGTTCGTAATACCCCACCACCTGTTTTTCTCAACTTTTTTTACTGACCCATTTTTTCTTTTTCGGCGTACAATTATCTATACTGTCGCAAGAGAATTCCGTTTTTTTTAACCTTTCTTAAAATATTTTAGATTTTAGGAGGAAGGAATCAGTTTCCTATATAAATTTAATGTGTTGAAAGTGTTTTGGCTGAATAACGCATGAATCGCTCCGCGAATGAGAACATGCTAGCATAAAAGAAAATATATCGGAATTATGTATCTGATACACTATGATTTTTAATTTTCACTAGTAAACGATCAGAATATACTATATTAAATATGGGCAAACGTGTAGTATATTTAACAGCCAAGGAATTTAAACTAAGCAAAAAGTACAATAAATAACGTTTACCAAACGATACGATAGAACATTTAGTCTCCGATCGACTTGCAGGGTTTTAAATTTTGAAGAATTTAAGGTGATGATTTTTTTCCAACTGGTGGGTATACTGAGACACAAACTGATACATTCACATAGAACGTTATCAATGCTTGGTATGAAACCTTTTAGGCCACTTAGTAGTCGTGCATTTTTATAGTCTCGACTGAACACTTTCATTAGTCGTTAAGAAATTCTTTTCCGGATTCGATCAATTTAAATGTCGAAATGAATAAGTCTGCTCATTCTACGATTCATTTACTCGAGACAACAGCTGCCTCTTTTGATTCACGCTCACGTCGATTGTCTCCTGAGAACTTATAGGCGACAGAAGGTCGAATTTAATCACATGCTTAAGTTAGAGATTATCTGCCCATCATATATTTCTTTAGCATCTCCTTTGCATATGTTTCCGAAGTGTTCCAGGAATTAGCATCTTACCGGAGATTTCTGTCATTTGAACAAAATGACTATTCACGATCACTATCCTCTCCCTCATATTCAGGATTTCACTTCGTCTTTGTATGGCTGTACCATTTATCCAAATTGAATCTGGTAAAAGTTTCTCATCAACCAATTCAAGTTAATCCGGCTGATGTGACTACTTCCTTTGGGGCGTTCTGATTTTTTATCATGCCGTTCAACTCACATAACGCAGTGTTTTATGAACGAATTCGTACGTGACTTAGATTTTGTATACAACTATACTGCCGATATTTTAGTTGCTTGTTCCTAGCCTGAAGAACATTTGGTATATCGTCGTCTTCTCTTTCAACGTTAGCAGCGGTGCTCTGTTAAATGTATATTTGGTGTTACAGGTCGTCTTTTGGAGTCATGCCATTAGTTCAAAGGGAATTTAACGTCTTCCTGAAAAAAATAAAGCTATACAGGATATACAGCCACCAACTCTATTTCGCAAACTGCGACATTTTCAGTGATTATTAAATTATTACAGACGTTTCATCCTGCACTGCGCATAAATTCTTACCCCTTGAACATACATTTTGAAAAATGGGAAAAAGAAAAATGAAACTATTTTATTGAATGCTTGTCAGTTAAAAGCTTTTCACGAGGCGATGAAGCTTAGAAAAAATATTTGCTGTCACCTCCACTACAGGAAATTCAATTGTCTCAAGTCACCACCACAACATGAGACTTAATTTTCTCTAGTCACCTCTACTACATAAGACTCAATTGTCTTAAGACAACTCCACTACATGAGACTCAATTTTCTCAAGTCACGTCCACTACATGAGACTCAATTATTTCTAGTCACCTCCACTACATGAGACTCACTTTTCTCTATTCACCTCCACTACATGGGACTCAATTTTCGCTAGTCACCTCATCTATATGAGACTCAATCTGCTCTTGTCACCTCCACTACATGAGACTCAATTGCCTCTAGTCAACTCCACTACATGAGACTCAATTTTCTGTAGTCACCTCCACTACACAATCTGCTCTAGTCACCTCCACTACATAAGACTCAATTATTTCTAGTCACCTCCACTACATAAGACTCAATTTTCTCTTGTCACCTCAGCTACATGAGACTCCATTTTCTCTAGTCAGCCTTACAACATGAGACTCAATTGTTTCTAGTCACCCTAGTACATGACTCAATTGTTTCTAGTCACCCTAGTACATGGCTCAATTGTCTCTAGTCACTTCCACTACATAAAACCTTATTGTTTCTAGTCACCTCTACTATATGAGACTCAATTATTTCTAGTCACCTCCACTATATGAGACTCAATTATTTCTAGTCACCTCCACTATATGAGACTCAATTATTTCTAGTCACCTCCACTATATGAGACTCAATTATTTCTAGTCACCTCCACTATATGAGACTCAATTATTTCTAGTCACCTCCACTATATGAGACTCAATTATTTCTAGTCACCTCCACTATATGAGACTCAATTATTTCTAATCACCTCCACTATATGAGACTCAATTATTTCTAGTCACCTCCACTATATGAGACTCAATTATTTCTAGTCACCTCCACTATATGAGACTCAATTATTTCTAGTCACCTCCACTATATGAGACTCAATTATTTCTAGTCACCTCCACTATATGAGACTCAATTATTTCTAGTCACCTCCACTATATGAGACTCAATTATTTCTAGTCACCTCCACTATATGAGACTCAATTATTTCTAGTCACCTCCACTATATGGGACTCAATTATTTCTAGTCACCTCCACTATATGAGACTCAATTATTGCTAGTCACCTCCACTATATGAGACTCAATTATTTCTAGTCACCTCCACTATATGAGACTCAATTATTTCTAGTCACCTCCACTATATGAGACTCAATTATTTCTAGTCACCTCCACTATATGAGACTCAATTATTTCTAGTCACCTCCACTATATGGGACTCAATTATTTCTAGTCACCTCCACTATATGAGACTCAATTATTGCTAGTCACCTCCACTATATGAGACTCAATTATTTCTAGTCACCTCCACTATATGAGACTCAATTATTTCTAGTCACCTCCACTATATGAGACTCAATTATTTCTAGTCACCTCCACTATATGAGACTCAATTATTTCTAGTCACCTCCACTATATGAGACTCAATTATTTCTAGTCACCTCCACTATATGGGACTCAATTATTTCTAGTCACCTCCACTATATGAGACTCAATTATTTCTAGTCACCTCCACTATATGAGACTCAATTATTTCTAGTCACCTCCACTATATGAGACTCAATTATTTCTAGTCACCTCCACTATATGAGACTCAATTATTTCTAGTCACCTCCACTATATGAGACTCAATTATTTCTAGTCACCTCCACTATATGAGACTCAATTATTTCTAGTCACCTCCACTATATGAGACTCAATTATTTCTAGTCACCTCCACTATATGAGACTCAATTATTTCTAGTCACCTCCACTATATGAGACTCAATTATTTCTAGTCACCTCCACTATATGAGACTCAATTATTTCTAGTCACCTCCACTATATGAGACTCAATTATTTCTAGTCACCTCCACTATATGAGACTCAATTATTGCTAGTCACCTCCACTATATGGGACTCAATTATTTCTAGTCACCATCACAACATGAGACTCAATTATTGCTAGTCACCTCCACTATATGAGACTCAATTATTTCTAGTCACCTCCACTATATGAGACTCAATTATTTCTAGTCACCTCCACTATATGAGACTCAATTATTTCTAGTCACCTCCACTATATGGGACTCAATTATTTCTAGTCACCTCCACTATATGAGACTCAATTATTTCTAGTCACCTCCACTATATGAGACTCAATTATTTCTAGTCACCTCTACTATATGAGACTCAATTATTTCTAGTCACCTCCACTATATGGGACTCAATTATTTCTAGTCACCTCCACTATATGAGACTCAATTATTTCTAGTCACCTCCACTATATTAGACTCAATTATTTCTAGTCACCTCCACTATATGAGACTCAATTATTGCTAGTCACCTCCACTATATGAGACTCAATTATTTCTAGTCACCTCCACTATATGAGACTCAATTATTTCTAGTCACCTCCACTATATGAGACTCAATTATTTCTAGTCACCTCCACTATATGAGACTCAATTATTTCTAGTCACCTCCACTATATGAGACTCAATTATTTCTAGTCACCTCCACTATATGAGACTCAATTATTTCTAGTCACCTCCACTATATGGGACTCAATTATTTCTAGTCACCTCCACTATATGAGACTCAATTATTGCTAGTCACCTCCACTATATGAGACTCAATTATTTCTAGTCACCTCCACTATATGGGACTCAATTATTTCTAGTCACCTCCACTATATGGGACTCAATTATTTCTAGTCACCTCCACTATATGAGACTCAATTATTTCTAGTCATAATTGCATCTAGTTTTGCAGTAGATGCGGTTTTAAAACATCAACAACAGCAAATCTAATCATTACCTTACATTTTCAATTGACGTCTGCAGATATAGTATTTTTGAACGTTTACTGTTGGCTATTTACTTCACATCAAACATTTTTCCACGTATTTTAGGGATTTGTCATGTATACATACCATCGTTCACTTACTACTGCTAAACTGCAGTTTAACCACCCATTGTTATGTAACCTTCCCGAGTATAAGTTTAAATAAGCTAAAGTGGCCTTCTCCCTTCTTCTCAGTTGAATAAAGGATGCTTGTTCTGGCTGGTTGCAATCTTACAATGTGTGTTCGTTTTATCTGGTAAATGCATTGAGATACCAAAACATGGTTGCAGCGAATATGCGAATAACAGCAAATTCTACAGAAGACGGTACCCTGCTATAACCGTTCTTTCTTTTTTACTATTGGGTCACAACTTCTGAAGGTCAATAGTCACTCGAGGTTTAAGGTTTGTTATAATAATCATGTAATGTTGTTTGTTGATTCACTTATGAAACGAAAGTAAACAAAAAATAAACGGAAAAAACTTATGCTTACTTTCACATCTATTTATTACGTTTAGTTTAGACAAAATGGTATTTTTGTTTCATGTTTCAAGTGCTATTTATATTGACTTACCGGTCGTTAACGTAAACATCCAGAAGGTGCCGAAGCGTTTAGCCAATCGAAATGCTTGAGAAGCAGACAACTTTACCTGTAAAATAAGTCAATCTTACAATTCCTGGCAAGCAGACAACAATTTCGAATCAACCCCTCTTGTCTCCATATTATCGCAGATCGTGGAATTGTGCCATGCAATAAACTGCCCTCCTCTTTCTCAACCACTTCGTCCCTTTCTTTCGTCGTCCTGTGCTAACCTTTAAAAAAAATCTGCCAACTAAACATAGAAAAGGAACTTTGAACTCTTACCATAAACTTACCGTAACCTCGTTGTTTTTTTTTGTATATTTCAAAACCTGTACCATTACTAAAAAAATACCACAATAAAATTTGTAAAAATCGTTACCATCTGTAACAATTGCTGTTGTATTGTTTTTGTTCTATAAAACACAATTTACAGAGAAAAAAAACAAATCAACTTTTCACTTTTAACTTTCCCATGATTAAAAAATGTCATTTTCGTCGTGAAAAAATAAATATGCGGTGAGTGATTTTTCGTTCATTAATTGTTTCATGCTCAAAGCCGCCCCGTTTTGATTTTGACATCAATTCGTTTTGATTCGGCTTTTTTTTCCGGACTGTTTAGGTAAACGGCCGGAAGATGCCGAACAAAAAGTCGGTTTTGTTTGGATCAATAGTTATACCAGTGCCGATTTACCTATTTCTTTTCATACTGATAAATGAGCCCAAATATCAATAAACGCTGGTTGAATCACTAGTAAGTCAGGAGAGAAATTGCTAATTAAGAAAAAACCCGAGTGACTCTTGTCAGGAATTTAACACTGAAAAATAATCAGTTGCATTACAAGTTATAAAGTCAAGAGTACAGCAATTTCCGCTGGCAGAACATCAGAGGATTGTTGAACAAAACCTCAGTAGCTCTGTAAAGAAAGAGGAAGAAAGGTGGAAGAAAGTTGGACAGTGTCCGAGAGAAGAGGGAGAAAGTAGGAAGATCTTAGAGCTGCCAGAGGTCTGTCAGAAAACTATCTCCCGGAGAAGATAGTAGTTGCTGGCACGTCCAGTGGGCGGAGGCAGGAGAGAGAGAAAGAAGTGTCTCCTTGTTGCTTGCCAGGGTGTCTGCTGACCGCTCCTGATTCCCAAAGGGGCTGAAGTAGTTCTTTAGATGACAGAAGGAATCCATGCGCCCTGCAGGCTGATTGGTCAGTGTGTGACCAGCTTATTCAATGGGTACATTTTTCGGAGGGAGAAAACAGGTCTGTTTATGACCGCTACAGCTCTAGCTTATCAATGCCATCGATTGGACAGGGTGTCTTTCTATTAAAAAAAAAAACAATTATATTTCTTTTTACACTCATAAAACTATAGGAACACAAACATTTATCAATTGTATGAACTGATTATTACTTATAAGGTAGATTTTTGTAAAGAATTTGTTTACATTCAATCTGAAAACGACTTAGTCGTAATCAGCAGAGACAGTGTTTCGTTAATGATTTCACATGAAAATCTTGCTTAATGCTATGCACATGTAGTGTAAAACGAATGATGCATGGAGTATTTTTGTCACATCTGGGCGGGTGCATCATCTACTAGTCTCTCCTTCCTTGACAAGGTCCAAAAAAGAGTCGCCAACCTAATAGGTCCCTCACTGTCAACCAAGCTCTAGTTCCTGTCCCATCGCCACAATGTAGCATCCTTGTTTTACAAATACTTCAATGGATTATGATCTGATGAACTGGCTACTCTGGTGCCCCCTCGACGTAAATTCACTAGACTAACTCGAACATCAACTAAATCTCATTCATTCACTGTGGAGGTCCCCAGATGCCGGAGAGCCTTCTACTCAAATAGCTTCTTTCCTCGTGCTGCTGGCCTCGGAACTCCCTCCCTGTCCCCTGTTTCCCCGACAGTACTGATATGCAGGAATTTAAAACTAATGTAAACAGACATTTAGCTGCGCAGATCCCAATTTAGGTTGACCCCCCCCAACCTTCTCCCCTTTTCTTTTTTCTCAGTAGCCCCTTACGTCTACAATGGAGGCCTGCCTTGTTTGGGGTGAACTATGTTAAAAAAATATATTTTGTAGAAAACGAATTCCTGCTACGATGTCTTACAAGGAAGAGCCAAAGATTAGAATGTCTATCCATATATGAATGAACATAAAAGTAAACAAAACATAAACAAAAAAAACTAACATTCAATGTAAACACGAATTCGTTTGGCAATTTATTAGTGAATGATTATTTCGTGTGTTCGATAACCTTTTTATTCTATGAAACAAATTTAAGCTGGACTTGATATGAATGAAATAATAAAAATCATTATCTCGCTTGTTCTAATAAAGAATTTCTGTTCTTTTACATAAACAGGAACTTGTTTCTTCTTCAATTAAAAGAACTCTGTTAACTTAAAATATAAATTTCAATCATATACATCCGTTTGTCTATGCATTTATGTGTAAGATGAAATCGAACGTAAACAAAAAAGAAAACTTATCTTTTTATATTTCCTTTGAATTTAAGTTTTATTCACATGCACACTATTAAGAAAATTGTATTTTTGTTTTCAGGCGTGCTTTATATTGACTTCCGTCTTTTTGTTATACTGATAAACATTATAGGGTCCTGTCATGGGGTTAGATATTAATAACAGTTAGATTTGCCATTGTCATCTAGACCTTGTTCTAGGGTGGTCTTTCTACAGTTAGTGTTTATCTTATAAGGTTTTTATTCTCACATTGTTTAGTATTATATATTCTTGCCTCCATTTTTACTTTTCTCGTGTTTTAATTCTGTTGGCAATATTGTCTATTCCCTCTAGTAATATTAGCACTGAATCTGTAAACGGTGTTGTTCATGCGACCCTGCACAGTAGTGGCTGAAATGAATAGTTTTTTCTCGGTAAATTATTCATTGCAAAAGTTAATTTGCATTCGCAGCTTCAGTGTTCGTGTGTTGTTCTTAGTACTTTTTAATTAAGGTAGTGATTTCCTAACAATGTATAGTCCTGATTCATTAGTAACCTTGTTTAATTTTGCGAAGGATTATTTGGCTGTTAGTTTCTGCACAGAGCGATCTTTGTTCCTTTTATCACTGCCTTGGTAGCTAGTAATGCTTATTTTAAGCAGTTTTTGCCTCTCTTCTAACTTCATCATCTTGACTTTCTCAATGGTTTTACTCAGGGCCAAGTGTTCATCGTCTTATAATATAACAAGCACCTTCTCTGTCTTTCTGTCCGTCGCGGAGAATTTTTGTAAACGAGAGGGAGGGGCAGGGGGAGGTAATTACTATTTAATTAATTTCAAAGTCAGAAACATAAACAAATACATTAGGCCACATATTAACGACTAAATAAACAATAAATAATTTCGGCGCTGAGGCAATTCGCAACCTTGACGCCAACAGCCCGACGCTCGACCGAATTCGCCATTTGACAAAGTTGAAAATATCGTCTTAATTTTAATACTTGAAGAAATGGTTCTTTTTCAACTTCTTCCAGTTACCAATGAATGATCGTATAATAAGTTGTTCTTCATATACTTTGCGGTCTGCGTTCGCTCTCGATTTTTTTAAGGGGGGTCGGGGGGGGGGGGAATTTCACCCCCCTCCATTTTTTGCCGTAAAGATGTTTAGCATTGGCCAGATGATGATGAGGAGGATGGAGGACAATATTTTAGTGAGGGTAACTAATTTTAAATTGTAGTCGTGATGGAATACCTGTTAAAGAGTCAGTTGATAAGTGGATCCTGATGGGATCTATGGAGAGTTTACATGGCCACAATAGTTTCCATATGTGATGGTGATGTTGTTCCGGCTCTACAGGTGCTGTAGATTTTTAATCGTTAATAGAAATTGTGATGGCGCTTTCTAGTGCCATTTTCTTGTTTCTTATAAGGGCTGCTATATTATATGTTGTGTAATCTAGCTCTGCCTCTTTGAGAATCTTGTCTTTTATAATGTTATATCGTTTGCCGGTTATTTTCTGAGAAACATTTCTCATGCCTAACAGAACTGGAAAATATTTTCACCCGATTAATCTGACCTGTGTTTGTAGCAGATTTCATAGCTCAAACATATCTGATTCTCCCTCGCCCGTAGATTCTTGTATCCATCTGGTGTATTCTTGAATACATTTTCTGCCTAAGAATGGTTATATATATATATATATATATATGTATATATAAGTTTATACAATGATATGTGTTGTAGAGGTTAGCTTAAACTCCTTTCCCCTCTTACAAAGGACTATTCCATGGTGTATGTGATCAGTTAAAATATTAGTCTCAATAGGCTATGTAATGTAAATTATGTTGCTAAACCATAGCGACTGGAAAGTCAGATAGATACAGAGAGACCAGAGGAATCTGAAGATGGTATCTAGGAGACATTCGTTTCTACCCTGTGTGTGTTTGCATATGTCTTTTCTTATGAGAATTCCGTGAAAATTCCCTTCCACAAATTTCACAAGCATATGGCTTCTCTCCTGTGTGCGTTTGCATATGAATTTTCAAAAGATCTTTTCGTGAGAATGCAGAACCACAAACGTCACAAGGATATGGTTTATCCCCAATGTGTATTCGAATATGTGATTTAAGATTAGAATTCTGTGAAAATTCTCTTCCACAAACTTCACAAAAATACGGTTTCTCTCCTGTGTGTATTCGTATATGTGATTTCAGATTATCTTTGTGAGAAAATGCAGTTCCACAAACTTCACATGTATATGGTTTCTCTCCCGTGTGTGTTCGCATGTGGGTATTCATTTCGTATTTTCGTGAAAATGTAAAACCACAAACTTCACAAGAATATGGTTTCTCTCCTGTGTGTTTTTGTATATGAATTTTCAAATAATCTTTCCCTGAAAATGCAGAACCACAATAATCACATGAATATGGTTTCTCCCCTGTGTGCTTTTGCATGTGAATTTTTAGATGATCTTTTCGTGAAAATGTACAACTACAGACATCACAAGAATATGGTTTCTCTCCTGTGTGTGTCCGCATATGCATGGACAAACTGGAATTCATTGAAAATTCTTTTCCACAAATTGTACAAGGATATGGTTTCTCTCCTGTATGCGTTCGAAAATGCATTTTCAGATAACAATTCTGTGAGAATTCTTTTCCACAAACTTCACACGAATATGCTTTTTCTTTTCTGTGTTTCTGCATGTGTTTTGTGATGTCGAATTTGTGAGAAAATATACATTTACACTCTTCACAAGAAAATTTCTTCTCACAAGGCTTCTGCATGTCTTTTGTAAAAATACAAATCAATAACCTGTACAAGAAACAGTCAGCAATTTACTAATTATACACGTCTTCCTTTTCTTTCGAATTTGCAAATACTCGTTTCATAGAACAGGTTTTATCTGTAAATAAAGAATATATAATATTAAGATAAATAGAAGCCGTTTATATTATTCATAACTTATCTGATGAATGTTATGATTTTAACTATCACATTATTTTAATTAAAGACAGAAGGTAAATCTAGGTTATAGAAAAAGGGACTTATTTTTTCATCATTTTCATATTTACATTTGATATTTAACTATATCTATTTTCTTTGCTTTTTACCAAGTTAATTTAAATGTTTTTTCGGAAATCTATTATATAATATAATTTTTTTCGCTACTTAAAACAATTTAATCTTCACTCAACCGATGATCCAATATGTTTATCTTGTTACTAATAACACAGAATTTCTATATATACAGTGAATATAATTGAATCTTTTAGTAACTGCATCAATATTGGCCATACAAAGAATGATAGGCATAAAACTTTTACAATTAATGTTAAACGATAGATGGGAAGATAATTTTAGAATATACTCACCTCCATTTGCAGTAATTAAAATATAGTAATCAGTAATATTATAAATATATAAATATATAATATGAAAATAAAAAATTGACCACCTTCATTGGATACATTAAATAATTCTTTACTTACTTAACTTTTATTTTGTACTTCCATCTTTTCAGTCTTACATGCCTAAAATAGAATGTATTTTCGTTACACATGACATATAAATAGAGAATAGATAATAGATTGACCAAATATTCCGAAGAAGCACCCTTTTCTGTAATCGGTCAGTGAAGGAGATATCTTTCTACACTGTGGCAATTTTTATTTTTGTTCAACTCCAGAGTAATTCTTTTAGTGGGTACATAGATTTCCCACAATTCAAAACCGACATTGTTTTGTAATCATTAAAACCATACGATGTGACCTATTTGTGTTTTGTAGGCTGTTTACAAATTTTGAGGTATTCTTTTATATTTCTCCCGGGCAACGCCGGGTTTTGCTAGTATGTATATATATATATATATATATATATATATATATAGTCATCCACATACAGAGCTCGAATTAGTTTTAACCTAATGAGCATTGCCTTAAAGCTAATGGCAGTTGACGATACCCTTACAAAATAAGCTCTACCCGGAGGGAGCTTTATATAGTCATCCACATACAGACTGTTTCGCTGTTTCACAGCTCATAAATTATATATATATATATATATATATATATATATATATATTTGCGTTTTGTCGGCTGTTTACAAATTTTGATTTATTCTTTTATATTTCTCCCGGGCAACGCCGGATGACGGGTCTTGCTAGTATATATATATATATATATTATATATATATATATATATATATTTATAAACTAATAAGCAGATGGTCTCGCATCATAAGAGATGCAATAGATTAACATGAGATATAAGGACACTGAGATGTTTAAGATATTAGTTTTTCTCAAGCAGCAATCAATTTTATACATGTTTTGAGAAATTACAGTTGTTAAAATAAAGATGATCATACATTGAGCAGTAAGATTAGATTTCTAATTAAACTTTTATTTTGTTGCTAGTAAAAAGATTACACATTGTCATACTAATGACTCCAGATGTGTTATAGGCATCTGTACAGTTTGATGATACATGGAAGTGAAACCTGTCTAGTGAGGATTGAGGACATGCGTTGCATGGAGATTAATGATATGAGAACGATACGATTTATGTGTAATGTGAGTCTAAAACAAAGGTTTAGTTCTAATGAGCTCAGAGGAAGATTAAATCTGAACAGTAAAGGGAGATGTGTACAGAGCAGTATGATCATGTTGAAGTAATAGATTATGGATAATGGATTGAAGTAATGGTTCTTGGGTTAATAGATGTAGAACAGGTATGGTAGAAGATTCAGTTGAAAGGGAAAGCTCAATGAAAACATGAGAGGAAGTTATAAGAATGGATTTGAGAGAAAGAGATGGATTACTTTAGAAGTAAATTTCTTAAAGCCGTCCAACGCATGCCAGCATATAAAACGGACGTAAAACCAATTATTATTATTATGATGGTCGTAGAACAACTTAACAGATGAAAATTAAACGAAAATACAGCAAATAATTGTCACCAATCTGTCCAAAATTTAATTTTAAACTGATGCATATATTTTTATTCGCTGTATTTTTGTTTAGTTTTCGAGTTTTCACTTTGAGTAAAATCTGACGCCATTTTGAACATGGCAGGTTTACAAGACTCAGAAGGCATCGATAAAACATGTAAATAAAAGTGTTTGAAAATAGTTTGAAACAATAAAAAATAAGCAGGAAGGTAGAAAAGTAACTTTTTTTGCGTGTGGTTACAGTAATTTGTTGACTATTCATTCGACAAAAACTATTCAGGTTAAATCAAGAAATTCGAGACTCTCATAGATGACGCACTGTGTGTCCGTGACTTCACGTCGTTAACGTTTCGGACAGGTTACGGAAGCGCCCAAGAGTTAACGAGGCGAAAACTGGCAAACGATTAATTGAAGACTGGCAGCCGATAAATTACGACGAAGAAAACCTTACAAATATAAATATATAGAAATAAAGCTAAACCACTGTTATTAATTAGATGTTTATTTTTGTTTGTTTTTTGTCAAAGTAACCATTGTTAATCAAATGTTTTTAAATAAAATGTTTTTTGTTTGTGCATTGGAAAGTTTCAAAAGATAATTTTGTTTACTTTGTTAAGCAAATGTTTTTTTTCAATGCTTATTTTACATTTTTTTTCGAAAAACTCAGTTAGTCCTTCAACAAGTTGACGAAGGTTATAGAAATTAATTTTTTTGGCTCTTGTAGAGATTACATACACGAGCAAAGTTTATTTTAGAAGAGTTCTAATCGTGTAAGGGGCAGTAACTCTCTTTCTTTAGTTCGCAAGGTCTCCAAAAATGGAAAATATCCATTTTTTTTAAATAAGAAGTCATGCAAATTCAATTCCAAATGTTCTATTAATTGAATTTGCATGACTTCTTATTTAAAAAATTGATATTTTCCATTTTCGGAGACCTTGCGAACTAAAGAAAGAGAGTTACTGCCCCTTATATGATTGGAACTCTTCTAAAATAAACTTTGCTCGTGTATGTGATCTCTACAAGAGCCATTTTTTGTTATTAAACGCGATTAATTTCTTCCAAAAGGTATAGGCTGCTTGGTTAATAGTTTCGTCAACTCTCGGGCGATTCCGAGACCTGCCCGAACGTTGACGACGCAAAGTCACGAAAACCTGGTACGTCAGCCATAAGAGTACAAGAAATTCAAATAACATTATACTTACTTTTGAAAATTACTGACGACTTGAGGTGAACATTTAAGATGGTGGCCAGAAAAGCAACTTCGCAGAAAACTGCAAAGTTAAAATAAATAAATAAATAAATAAAAAGAATCACTTCGGCAAAAGTGCCAACCTTTTTCAGATTTAAAGATCAATTCATTTTATTTTTATTTCCATAATTCTGCCATAGTGTTTGATTTATTGGTTCAAAATTGCTTAAAAGGCAATCCCCTTGTCGATATAGATATTTTCTTATTTTTAAATAACAGATTTCAATTTTTTTTTTTCAAATTCTTGGTGGCGGTAAGTGCCGATAAGTGGCGGGAATGAAAAGTGCTGCCGATGCTTGTTTTTTTGTTTTGTTTTTCAAATTTATTAAAATTGAATTGATTAACCTTCACGTTTGCTGTAATTTTCATATGAAATTTCGTTTTACGAGTTTTTTCTTCATGAAAATAATTACAAAAATATGTATTTAAAAAAATACATAGGTACATACCTCAAGATATGTTCTGTATTTGGTAGAGACTGTTGAGTGAATAGTTGAATGAAATAGAGAGCGAAAGACAACGTGTTAATGATGAGTTGTTTATAAATGAACAAATAGTAGTAATACACATTACTATGAGGTGGTGGGGGTGCATGGAAACTAGAGCGAGTAGCAGGATGAGGTTGAGGTCGGTGTGTTATTTAGAGAGGGTTGGCGTGAGTAGTAGTGGGAGGTCATCCTGTTCAGTTTTTCAGTGATATCGGTTTATTGAGGACGTCGGGATGGTGTATTTATTTATTCCCCTCCAGTGGTTAGGCACTAGGCCAGTTTTTTTTATTTTTTTTTATTTTATCTTACTCCCACAGGTAAGATGTGACCCAAGGTCGGGTCGGGAAAGTGGGGTTTGAAAAGCCAGCGCCCGAATAGTGAGCACTCTGGCCATTAAAAATTGCCTGGGCAGCCACGTCAGCATTCCCCGATGGGGGCGCCTCAGGCAGTAAGCAATAAACCTACTCCTTCCCAAAGAGGGGAGGTGAAGCCTGGGAGGGTGGACCTCCTAGAACTGCACAGGACAAACCCACAGACCGGCGTCATCAAGCCCGAAGGCCAAGACAATACCAGTCTATGGGGTGCAGTATCCATCGGAACAGATACTACACTTTGATCTTAGCCAAAAAAAACAAGACAGGCCTTGCCTTCCCTCTTTGGGGGGTGGAGTAAGTTCATTTCTTATAACCTGAAGCGCCCTGACCGGTGAATGCCGACGGGGCTGCCCAGGCTAATTTTGCTAGGTCAGATCTCCTTCTTAAGGGGCGCTGGCTGGACCCTCTCCCACTTTCTGGCCTTGTGCCACATATTGCTGCAGTGGGAAGCAATTAAATCCTTGGAGATCACAATTTATAGTGAGTATTAGTGCTTTATACACCATTATTAACTCTGTGTTATAGAACAGTAAAGTCATTGAACATGCAGTAGACTGTGTTACTTTATAACGATGTAAATGAAATAGGGAAGAGGCGTAGATGTAACTATTACCCAGAAAAAATATGTGGTTTATTCATTAATTAGTAAATGCCGAACTGCATGTAACGGTTTTTTTTTGTCACCAGTCGGAAAAACGGTGCGAATTATTTTGACGGTACTTTCATATATTAAACTGTAAAAAACCTATACATGACACGCAATATTTATCCCCTTTACATAAATAATGAACGGTACTTCTATAGAACTACCTGTAGTAAATATGGTAGTTATAAATAAAATAACTGGTAAATTTGGCACTTGTATAGATCTGATACACCAGTCAAAATTTATTTTAGAAGAGTTCCAATGGTGTAAGGGGCAGATAACTTTCTTTTTTTAGTACGCAATTTCTCCGAAAATTGAAAATATCCATTTTTTAAATAAGAAGTCATGCCAATTCAATATTTGAGAAAATCAACAGTATATTGATAGAACATTTATTGAAGAAAATAGAATTTGGGAAAATCAACAGTATATTTTTCATTTCAAAACGAACAGTCATCGGTTTTGGTTTAAAACATTTTTGATTTTTGTTTTTATAGTTTAAAAAATAAATTTTTCTGTTCTTTTTTTTGTCTTCTCTTGATTTTGTTTTTTTAAACGGGATAGAATTCAGAAATTTGTTCAAAAAGACTCTGTAGGAGGGTTGCAGAAAATTTCTGCCGCCACATAAATTCTGATAAATAGGATAAACCACCACTTTCTGTTGAGTACTTGTTAAATATAATAATTAGCGCATATTCAAGGTATTCACGTCGATTACGTCCATTTTAGGAGAAGCTAGAAATTATGTACTTAAAAAAAGTGAGTTGTCTGCCCGTTCTTACACCATTGGAACTCTTCTAAAATAAATTTCGGCTCGTGTACCCGATATATACAAGTGCCGTAAATTTCACCAAACTTTACGGAAAACAGTCCAGTAGTTTGTTTTAATTATTTAATAAATCTTAGCCTTTACGTTCAGTGGAAAAGATGCTGTTTTTTTCTATTTAAAAGGAGATAAAATGAAAAGTTGTCTTTTTTATAATTTATTAAACTCAATGTGTGTTTGTGTGCGTGTTTCACCAAACTTTACAGAAAACTGTCCAGTAGTTTGTTTTAATTATTTAATAAATTCAGTTCTCAATCTTAGCCGCTACGTTCAGTGGAAAACAGGCATTTTTTTGTCTATTTCGAAGGAGATAAATGGAAAACTTACCTTTTTTGCAATTTATTAAACTTAATTTATGTGTGTGTGTGTGTGTGTGTGTGTGTGTGTGTGAATGTCAATTCTTTAATTCTTTAAGTAATTATTTCCTAAAAAATTCCAGTTATTTAATTTTTAAGTAGCATATTTATTACGGTTAGTTATGCAGGAAAGTACGTCTTTTTTTACCCTAAACATAACTTTTTTGGGGTAGTAGAACGTAAATGATTTTTTAAAAAGATAATAATGAAATAAATTAAAATTATTTTTTCTTCTTCAAAAGAATAACTAAAACTTCTAATTGTCTCCCCTGAAATTGAATAATAATGGCGTCGTTCAGGCTTTTTTTTTTAAATTTAATTCCCTAAATAATTTTAAGAGATAACATTCTAATTGTCTCCATTGAAATTGAATAATAATAGCGTCGTTCAGGCTTTTATTAAAAGAGATTGAATTCCCTAAATAATTTTAAGAGATAAACTTCTCATTGCCTCCCTTGAAATTGAATAATGATGGCGTCGTTCAGGCTTTTATTAAAAAAAATGAATTCCCTAAAAATTCTTTTCCGTAAATTTATGTGAACGCTAATTTTTTTACCGTCACAATTAATTATTTTCTTGAATTTACCAGATATTTGGTGTTCTATTTACTACAAGTGGTTATTTGTAGAATCAGCATACTAAACAATAAATTATTTCATAAATAATGTTTTTTTTATTAAATTAAAATTAAAATTCCTCTCGTCATCAATACGTCCTTATTCTTTAACTTGACAAAACATTTTGATTCATTTTTTGAAGGAGGGATTATTATAGTTGTTAATGGGATATGAAACATATGCAACGACCATCGTAAGAATTATCAGATGTTTCTTTTTTTAAAACATATTTCACCCCAAACAAGGGAGGCCGCCACTATAGACGTACAAGGTTACTGAGAATTTGAGTGTGGGTTTGGGGTGTCACCTCGAGTTGGAAGCAGTGTAGCGAGATGTCGTTTACATTAGTTTTAAATCTCTGCATGTCGGTACTGCCGGGGAAACAGGGAGCAGGGAATGAGTTACAGAGTCTAGAAGCACGAGGAAATAAGCTATTGGAGTAGAAGGCTCTCCAGCATCTGGGGACCTCTACAGTGAATGGATGAGATTTTGCTGATTGTCGAGTTGGTCTAGTGAATTTACGTTGAAAGAGCATCAGAGTAACCAGTTCATCGGAGCGCAATCCATTGAATTATTTGTAAAACAAGCACAATGATGCTACATTGCGGCGATGGGACAGGGGTCTGAGCTTGGTTGACAGTGAGGGACCTATTAAGTTGGCGACTCTTTTTGGGACCTTGTCAAGGAGGGAGCGACTAGTAAATGATGCACCAGCTGTTTCTATTCTAACAGTGGGCAAGATATTCTCTTGCATTACGTATGTGCGAAGGGTAGAAAGTTTCGTACTGAAAAGATTACTGCTTATATATAAGACGAGCAGGGCTACCCGGCGTCGCTCGGGGCAGAAGTATAACATATTTCTATTACAATTTATATCTCTTTACCTCTCTCTATCTTTCTTTTTTTCCCTCTCCCCCGATTTCCGTCTTCTTCTCCCCAAACTCCTCTTTTTCTTTGCATAGTTCATTC
The DNA here is from genome assembly GCA_963556195.1 of Sepiola atlantica. Lineage (NCBI taxonomy): Eukaryota > Metazoa > Mollusca > Cephalopoda > Sepiida > Sepiolidae > Sepiola > Sepiola atlantica. Next base: position 135,055,633 of record OY744525.1, read on the forward strand.
CTCTCTTTGGAAATACACACACTAACAAACAGAAAACTCTCCTTTATATAGATTCCTCGAGGAATGAGTCGGCATTACTACATAACATTGCAGAAAAATCTCGCCCTGATAAAACTTGATCCAGTTTATCCACAAAGAATGATTTTTTTTTAATTTTAGATATAATTCATCCACTGCGTCAACGCCGATCAAGAATATACCAACTTTGTGGGTTTTAGTTTTAGCTGGACATACACACAAATACAACTTTACTTTATATAATAGAAGACTAAACCCTCCGGGCCTAAATAGTTTATCGATTTCTAATTGCTTCTAAAAGCATTATATATGAGTCTGCCCTGTGCAGTTCTAGGAGGTCCACCCTCCCAGGCTTTGCCTCCCTTCTTTGGGGAGGAGTAAGTTTATTGCTTACTGCCCGAAGCGCCCCTACTTGGGAATGCCGACGGGGTTGCCCAGCCAATTTTTAATGGCCAGAGTGCTCACCTCTCGGACGCTGGCTTTTCAAGTCCCACTTTCCCGACCCGACCTTGGGTCACATCTTACTTTGTAGAAGTAAGATAAAACTGGCCTAGTGCCTAACTTCGTGGGGAGGTAAATAAAACCCTTTATCATTCTCACAATGACTTCTTTAACAATATCTCTGCAAAAATTGATCATATACTGTCTGTTTACCTTTCTGTCAGCATTTATTATGGTGCCTTTAATGTTCACAATGTAAAGAGTCTAGTCTGCTTAAATAAGACGTATTATGATCGGAGATTTGGTTACAGTTGTTATCCTTTACTTATGATCTAAAACAGATTGTTGACAAAGCTACTCGTTTACCTGATGCTGACGGACATTTTGTATTCTTCATTTTTGTCTCTGAACTGCGCTCGTCTATATTTCTATTTGGACCATTGGACTACTCAGTTGTCTCAATTAAGATCAAAACAACGTTCAGTCAGATCTCTGATTCTCTTTCCATGGGGCAGCCTCGGATCTTTGATATCAGGAATTCATCTGCATTCTATTTTCCAAAAGAATATGTGCTGTTCTGCATCTGATATAACTGATTCGTTAATCGCTGTTATTGAAAGTTTGATAATGCCTATTGACTTCAACGAAATAGATGCGCTGCTTTTTGCCTTTAAAATTAGCAACAACTGCAAATGGTTCAATGCAAAACGCGAAATGGTTCAATGCCCAACTAGTTAAAGTTAGAGTGGCTAAGCAGAAGTTTGTTTCCCACGAGTTTTTCAAATGACAAGTAGTGTCCTGAACAGATGTACGACCTCTATTCAAATCATTTTCAATAGACCAGGGGTCATCTCCTCAGCATGCGATAAGGCCACATTTTTCATAAAGAACTTTGCATTAAATTAGATCCAGCGAAATGAAACAAGGCCTAAACAATGATGCGAAGGAAACGCATGTGAAGCCGATGATTTAATAACACCAAACTAGGAGCAGCAAAACATCTCGGATAGAGAGAAACTGAACGAGATACGCTCCAGAAATCAAAAGATAAAACTATGAGAAATGTCGTAGTTGCAAGATCAATACGAAAGCACAAGCGACCTTTATTAAATGAGACAAAAGAGTCAATCATAAAACAAAAACAAACAAAAGGGAAGAATCAAATTCAAATTAAAAACACTCCCCCTCAGATTAGTGACATTTCTTTTATTGCCCAAAACATTCAAATGCTGCAACCCCGTTTGTTTTATTTTTATTGTTCATATTTAAGCTCCATTTATCCCATGATAATAATTTCATTATTCATTTAAATAAATGTTATATGTATTTAGTAATTCGTTGTGTTCGTTATTCACACTTGTTGTTGTCAATCCCGTAAATATTCGAACCTGGGAAAAACATTTTTATTTTTTTTATAAATGGAATCATTGTGTATTCCATTTACATCGGACAATTCCCTTGTGATGTGATAAAGCGATCGGGAGGCACCGATTCGGAACAGTAAGTAATGACACATTAGTACAAAAAAAACTTCTAAAAATAAATTGACCGAACATCAGTTTTGCATCACTTTTATGTCTTCTTACGAAGATTAAAACCGATATGAAGAGTTCGAATGCAAAATGCGATAAATCCAATCAGTTAAAACTGAGTCATTAAATAATAAAAGGACAAATGATTTAAATATAGACTTAAAAAAAACTATTTTAATTGAACGCAAAAATAAATGATGCCACTATCATATTACGTAAAACATAATTTTGTGGTGTGGTCGAGTCTTAAAATGCAATACTTTTTGTAGTGATAGTTTTGGAAATGGCGTTTATCGCGTTTTGCATTCAAACTCTCCATATATAATGATACTAAACATCATGTCTAGAATCCTTATTCAATTTTTTATAAAAATACATTACATGATTTGATTCTTGTAAAATGTCTCAAATTTATGGCTTAAGCTTAAGGAGGTCTTAATAAGAAATTGAATTTCATCGAATCTTGCTTAATTGGTGTCTAATGACTACAGATAAAATTTAATGCAACTCTGAAATATTTACATTTTCAAGTGGGAGGGTGTGCCTATATTATGCCCCCTAAAAGCCTTTAAAATACTTTAAAAAACGTAAATATGATGAATATTTATTAATTAATGTCGAATACTTATTGTTAAACTTTCAAAAATAGGAGATATCTGAATTTTTACAAAGGGCCCCCACCTCTTTTTACCTCATGTGCATAAAACTAAATTAAACCTTTCCTTAGATTCCGTGAACAGACTGCTACAGAACGTATTGTCGTGTTTCCCTCTAGGTTGCAAGGTAAATCACTCTGCCTGGTGTTTGTGAAAATAACCTACGTTGGTTGGATTCGAAAATCAATCGCCATCAAGGTAAAAAAAGAGGTTTCTTCATAAGACAAGGGAAAAAACAATAATGCCAAAAGAACTTTTGCTAACAAAGAAATATTTAATTATATATATGTGTGTAAACCCAACTTACACCAGCTGGTGGGGAAGAATAAAGAAACAGAGTTTCTCGAGCACGTCCTTGCCTCTATCGTTGTGTTTTGTTTGATGCTACAGGGTTAGGGTTATTTGGATTTCTTTTGCACTTGGTTTTCCGGGAATACTTTCCAGATACTTTTTGAAAATTTTCTTCATGAGGCCTTTAGCTCCTATTATAACTGGGATAATGTTGATGTTTTGTAGGTTCCAGTTTCTCTTCATATCATACATTAGGCCTTGGTATTTTGTCACCTTCTCCCTTTCTGCTCTGTTTAAGCCACTGTCATTTGGAACACTCACCTCAATCAGTGTTGTCTCTCTTTCTGCCTTATTTAATATGACTATGTCCGGTTTGACTGCTGCATTTTCCAGGTAGGTAGATGTAGGAACCACATAATCATAATGTATAGTATACTTATCGTTTCCCACAGTCCTCTCCGGTAGATGTTCCCAGGACTTAGTACTACATTGGATGTTTAGATTTTTACAGATGCTCCAGTGTATGTATTTGCGTACACCATCATGGCGCGTTGTGTAGCTGCCATCTGCTAACATAATTTTGCAGCTTGATATCAAGTGATTCACACTCTCCAGTTCTGTGTGGCAAAATCTGCACTTGCTATCATTACTAAGTCCTGCCATCTTTTTAAATACATTAGTCATAAGACCTTGGTCTTTGGCCACCATTATAAGCCGTTCCTGATCATAATGGAGAGCGCCTCTTTTAAGCCAGTCCAAATAACCTTCTTTGTCAATATAATCTTTAGATATCTCATCAAGAAAGTGGGTTGCACGTTTTTGTTTTGCCCACTCTTTAAGGCTCCTTTTTTTAATGTTTCAGTGTATTTTTTACGACTTTTTTTAGCTATCTCTGTTGCAGGTTTTGTTTGTGTTTCAACCTCATTTGATAAACAGCCCTGTCCGAAATGGTAAGTACAGTCTTGGCAAACATTGGTTCCTGTATATGACCCGGTGGAGTGTTAATTTTTTTCTTGTTTTTACATCGAGCCTGTTGCTGTTTGTTGGGGCCAATCTATGATGCCAAAACTGTACGTGATTACTGGTATTGCAAACTGGTTTATCGCAGTAATCTTATTTTTATTTATGAGCTGCGTTTTACATATCTTATTCATGCATCGTATGTATTCTTTGCCTATTTTTTCCCTCATCTTGGCATGTAGGATGGTATCATTTTCTTCAATGCCAAGGTAATTGTATGTCTGCTGTTCCTCCAGATTTCTGATGGTATTTTCCACGTCTAATTGGAGGTTTTCTGCATGGATCTTCTTCCCAGCCTTCAGTGTGCACTTGGCACATTTGTCTATGCCAAATTTCATCCCGATGTCCCTGGAGAAAATGTGTGCAACCTTCAATAGCTCATTTAACTCATTGTCTGAGCTCGCATAGAGTTTTACATCATCCATAAAGAGTAGATGGTTGATTCTCTTGGATTTATCTTTCTGACGACCCTGACTAAGGTTGTAAGCACTTCGGCTTTTTTTAACAACTTACTGAGCGGGTCTATTGCCATGCAGAATAGAAGTGGAGATACGCTGTCTCCTTGGAAGATTCCTCTTCTAATATGTATGTCAGGGATTGAAATGTTCCCTTCAGTGTGGTTTAGGGAGATAGTGGTTTGCCACATCTGTATATGGGAAGCAATTGTTTGTATTATTATTGGGTTTATTTTGTATAGCTCAAGACATCTCAGTAGCCATGAATGAGGTACACTGTCATAAGCTTTTTGATAGTCAATCCATGCCATACTTAAGTTTCTCTGCCGTTTCAGTTAATGTTTAATTTTACTTCAGTCGAAGTTCTCAGAAATAAAGGGGCCCCTTCCTGGGGCTAACACTTGATCACTATATGAGATAAATAGATACCCGAGTATTCTATTAAAATTCTCCTTTATTTCTCAAGCATTGAGTTAGTAAAAAAGTTAAGAATGATTTCTTCTCTCCCCAACTGACCAGTCAATATGTCATAGTATATCTTTCTTGTGGTCTGTTGGTCTTACCGGACTTCAGGACAAGAATTCATCTAGTCTGGTGGAGTATCTAGCACGTGGTGTTACTTGAGGTAACATCACTAGGAGAAGATGCACTATTCCTCGTACGAGGGGATCTTATTTGTGCTGTGGATACTATGTAATTTGAATATTTGGTCAGGGTTTACTTGTAGGGGTAAGTATCCTCATTTCAGGTTGTCCTGACAAACCCTTGTACAGAGAGACCGAAGACACTCGAGGATAGTGTCTAGTAGGTAATTCAAACTCCCATGTGTGCGTTCGAATGTGTCTTTTGAGATAAGAATGCTGCAAAAATGCACATCCACATATTTTACAAAGATATGGTTTCTCACCAGTGTGTATTCGTATATGTGATTTCATGTTAGAATACCGTGAAAATTCTTGTACACAAACTTCACACGAATGTGGTTTCTCTCCTGTATGCGTTTGCACATGGATTTTAAGTTTTGATGACTGTTAAAATGCAGAACCACAAACTTCACAAGAATATGGTTTCTCTCCTCTGTGCATTCGCATATGCGATTTTAGACTAGAATTCTGTGAAAATTCTGTTCCACAAATTTCACACGAATATGGTTTCTCAACTGTATGTGTTCGCACATGCCTTACCAGATTAGAATTATGCGAAAATTCTATTCTACAAACTTCACACGGGTAAGCTTTCTCTCTTACATGTCGCCTTATGTGTTTTGTTAAGGCAGATTTTTGAGAAAATACGGATTTACACTTTTTGCAAGAAAATGATGTTCGTTCAGAAAGCCCCTGTGTCTCTTTGCAAACTTCTGTAATAATACTGATCAATATCCTTTCTTTTGTTCAGTAATCATTGAAATACAGATGCAATGGTTTCTTTTTCTTTGTTTCAGGATAATTAAATATTTCTTTCATAGTATAATTTAAATCTGTAAATAAAGAAGAGATATTAGAATAAATAGCAGTTTATATTATCACTTATATGCAGCATTTTTATTATTCAAATATTATGTCTGTTCTTTTTAAACTTAAAGCTGAAATGGGAATGGGGAATTAAAACATGACTTTTTATATTAACAGTTTATTTAATTTTTAACATATTCATGTTAACTTTACATACTTTTTCAACTGTATTATAATAGACATTTCGGTTTTAATAGTAAATACAATTACTAGAATTTAAAAAATGCTGTCTCAGTAAAGATGATAGATAAATATTCTTTTTAAATTAATGTTTAATTTAGAATAATATTTGAATCATAAAATAAGCAAGATCAGAACATGACACGATTGTGATTTGGAGAATATAATTTTTTTCTAAAACAATATGTTTTTTTATATACCTAGGACAATTAAATTAATAAGAATTAGTAAGAAAATTGATAAGATTAGAATATGAAGTAAGCGGTAAGATATGACACAAGGTCAGTAAAATGGGATTAGAAAAACCAGCACTGAAGAAGTTGAGCACTTAGGCCATTAAAAATTGCCTGGGTAACCCCGTCGGCATCCCCCGCTAGGGGCGCTCCAGGCGATTAGCAATAAACTAACCTCTTCTCAAAGGGTGAGCAGACAAAGCCTGGGAGGGTTGGACCTCCTAGAACTGCACAGGACAAACCCATAGATCGGCGTAAATCAAGCCCCGAAGGCCAAGACAATACCATTCTATAAGGTGTAGTATCCATCAGAACAGATACTACACTTTGATCTTGGCCAAAAGATAGATTAGTTATTATTCAAATAAAAAATTTAAAAAAGGTGCAAGAATTTTTGTTTTATACATTTTTCAGGATATAAAAATAATTTATTTTAACATTTTTAACAAATTCTGATACTAAGTGAACATGAAAAGATGTGTTTTGTAAAGGTGTCAAATTTGAGCAAGTAGTTTGAGTGTTTCTTACTGTGACTGGGATTATTAATGTACACTGAAACTGATATTTTTAAAATTCACAAGTTTTCTCTAATAACATTCAAACAAGTCTATACAATATTTTAATTTTTTGTTATAAAGTTTCGCAAATTTGTGAAATTTTGATCATACCTAGTAGTTAAATTTTAATGCATTTAAAACTTTAATAAACTGTGGTACAAGAATGGGTACCCCTATTTTTGGAGCTGGATTTCCCCACATTGAAGGCAAAACTTGTGCATGACTTGCTCTTGATTTTAAATTAAAACACAAATTAGTATTAATTTTTTATTTTTTTTTATTTTAGCAGATTAAATTGTATTTTTGCAAAGTATTTTATAAATAATAATTAGTTTGCTAATTTTAAAAAATTTTCTTTTTTTCTTTTTACTTTGCAAATATCCCGAATTATGATTAAAGATTAGCATTTTTAAGTAACTTAAAAAAAAAACTTCCAACAAAGCAGGAGACACTTAATCTGAATAATATCAGATAATAATAGAAATATTTTTCACTTTTAATATAGACACAAAAATATTTCTTTATGCTTTATTATTATTATTATTATTATTAAATAATAATAATTATTATTATTTAATAATAATAATAATTATTATTATTATTTAATAATAATAATAATAATTATTATTATTTAATAATAATAATAATAATTATTATTATTTAATAATAATAATAATTATTATTATTATTTAATAATAATAATTATTATTATTTAATAATAATAATAATTATTATTATTATTTAATAATAATAATTATTATTATTTAATAATAATAATAATAATTATTATTATTTAATAATAATAATAATAATTATTATTATTTAATAATAATAATAATAATTATTATTATTTAATAATAATAATGATTATTATTTAATAATAATAATGATTATTATTTAATAATAATAATAATTATTATTATTATTTAATAATAGTAATAATTATTATTATTTAATAATAATAATTATTATTATTTAATAATAATTATTATTTAATAATAATTATTATTATTAGTCTACTGCCGATCTTTGCTAAAATCTTTAAATCCTTAATCAATCTAGCGATAGTACGGCACTTAGCTAATGCTAAACTTCTTTCTGGTCGCTAGGGACCTCCAATTGCATGTGAAGAACGGTGACGTCACTATTTCATGTGTACGTTAAGAAGTCATACATTCGTTTTGCTTTACCGATTGCAAAAAAAACTCTCTCAAATAAAGTTATACTTGTTTTAAAGTAAAATAGTTTAGTTAAAGGTTACATTATCAAATTCTGAAAGAAACCCTTCTTCATTGTCCGATGAAACTACGAAATTTTCTTGTTTTACGACACACGGGGTAGTGTTTACTAAACATCGCGTGAGACATGGCAAGATATTATCTATGTACGGATGAACAGAAGTGAAACAAATTACTTTACTACTATCGATTGGCCGGGTGTCATGTTTACATTTACTGCAAGTAACGATTTATCTATTTTGTTTTGTTAGCATTTGACTTAAATTTGGGTTAAATTTTATATAATAAAAATTAAACTAAAAATGAAAATGGAGAAAGTATTGTGGTTTGTTAATGATTAAAAATATTCGTCAATTGAATAATAAAAATTCAAAGTAAAAATAAGTTTATATTTCGAAATGGATAAACATTTTAATTTGAAAAAAGAAAAATGATAAAAAGTATTATAAATATATAATAATAATAATAATAATAATAATAATTACTTTTGTCAACGTTTTTTCTTATTAGTGTTACTGTTTACAAATTAGCGTGCGGCGTGCACCAATTTTACTCTAAAAATGTATGCGCATGCGCGTGGGACAATTTCACTTTAAAAATTGACGTGTTAATTATGGCTAGTATTGCGTTCCATAGTTGCGGCAAAATCAGTTAGTGCAAAAAAAATTTCTTACTTCTAGCAAATGAAGTAGTTTTTTCCAAGTACATAATATGACATCCGCCACAACTTTTGTCTTTTACGATTCATAATACTTCGGGCTATATTATATTAAAATATTTTGAAAAATTTCGAACACGAATATGTTCAAAAATGATGTTTAAAACCGATAAACTCGATCAATACGATCAAATGAATAAATGTCTCTGAAAATAAAAATTATTTCGTAAAACTTTTTTTTTTTTTGCATTTCAATAAATCACAGTATATTTTATTGAGAAAAGGTGAAAAAAAATTCAAAACATAATAATATTGCTTTTATTTCCACTTTTTATTTGTGCATTCACGGACCAGTTTACTAAAACAGTTTACGTAAAATTTAATAAAATTAATCCAATGTGTTTTTTAAAAGAGTTTAGTTTTATATAAGAAAAAAAAATCGCCGGATGACAATATATTTCGTTCAATATTTCATAAAATGAAACAGGGGGGGGGATCACGTAAAAAAAATATTTTCCCTAATATATTTTAGGAAAACATCATTTTAAAGATAAATTAGTCCTATAATGAATAAGTATTGAAAATTTCGTGAAGATCTGGCCATAACTTGATTTATGCGAGATTTATTAAAAATGTGCCTATCACAGCGCACATAAATGCTTATACATAAGAACGTTAGTTTATCACGTAAAAAAAAGTACACAACATTTTAACTTCACATTTTCATGAGTTTCGTATGCTGGAAAAAATTCTAAAAAATCATCAGCAGTTTATTTAATGTATCCTCTTTTGAATGGTAAAAAAGTTTTGTTGATAATCTTAATCTAAATTAAAGTTACATCGTGTTATATATAGGGGGGGGTAAATAGTTCACAACCAATTGGAGGTCCCTACTGGTCGCCAGTATGGATTTAGACAAGCACGATCTACTGCAGACATCCTAACGCTCATTTCAGAACGCATGTATCATACACTTGACAAGGCAGGTGAAGCTAGGGCAGTAGCACTTGATATATCCAACGCCTTTGACAAGGTATGGCATAAAGGGCTACTCCTGAAAATACGCTCATACGGTATTACTGGGCAAATATTTCTTAACCAAAACAAAAATCCAGGTTGTCCTTGATGGCTGTTTATCTAAGCAACATGACATAAATGCTGGTGTACCCCAGGGATCTATCCTCGGACTTTTGTTGTTCCTGATCTATATAAACGATCTCCCTGATGACATAGTCTGAGATTGGTTTATTTGCTGACGACACCACACTTTACTCTCGCCATGTTGGCAAAACAGATGCGATCATATACGAGGCAATGGCAGAATCCTTAGAAAATGACCTCCAGGCTGTAGTGGATTGGGGTCATAAATGGTTGGTAACTTTTAATGCCGCAAAGACAAAGCTCCTTTCCTTCAACAACTACAAGAAACCGCTTCAACCACCGATTGCCATGGCAAATAACACCCTACCTGCGAGTTCATCATTCAAACTCCTCGGCCTAACTTTCACAGGTAACATGAATTGGCACAAATACATTGTAGACATTGCCAAGGCTGCCGCAAAGAAGGTTGGCTCTCTCTACTGTGCTAGTAAACTCCTCACACCTGACATTATCCTTTATCTCTACAAAGTCACTATCCGCCCATGCATGGAGTATTGTTGCCACATCTGGGATACCTTCCTACATGTCAAATTTATGTATCTAGTTGTGTATGGGATACGTCTCATCGCAGCACCACAGATACCGATGTACTTGAAATAAGTTTGCAAAAAAATCAATTATTTTGCAATTATCTTTTAGTAAAAACAACAGGTCTTCTAATTTCAAACCGTTTGCGTCCATTTTGTGAGAAATCAGATTGTCCCCACAACAAAGTTTGAATTATCTCTCCCTTTCATATTTCGTTTCCGCCACGTTCCTAAAGAAGCACCGAACCATATTTTTATATCGAGTTTTGGCACTCCTGAATAGAACGTAACCAATCTGAAAAAGGTAACTAAATTTCTTACACGCCGCTATTCCGAATTCGTGTTTTATCTCAGAAAGAAAAATGTTAGGGTATTTAACACAGGAAAGAAAATTCGACAGAAATTTTTAATAAAGTCTCCGATTTTAAATGTCACAAAGATAACTTTTAAGCGCTTTTATTTACATGTTTTATTGCTGTCTGCGACTGTTTTTGTAAATGTCACAAACTATACAACAATTATGAGATGTTTATTTTATTGTTTGTTTGTTTTTTATGTATTTAGGTTTAGTTCGGTAAAAGCCGATTTGAAAATGCCACAATAGCAGCAGATTTCTCTGGAGCTCGAAATAGATGCACTATTACGGCAGTGGAGCGCTGAAAAGTTATCTTTGTGGCATTTCAAAAAGGAAACTTTGTTAACAAATACTGTCGCATTATCTTTCTTTGTGTTAAAGACTGTAACTTAAAAAATAATAATTGTAATAAACTTCGTGAGATGTACATAAAAGCGCTTGTTGCAGCGATAAAATAGTTATTTCCCTTGCATCCAAAAGTTTGAGCGAATTCGGAATAGCGGCGTCTAAGAAATTTAGTTATCTCCCTAGGATCGGTTACGTTCTATCCAGGAGCGCCCGAGTTTTTTTAGTCAAGTGATGATGAAATTTTGACTCATCATTAAGCATTTCTGTCTTTAAATGAACTTACTAAATTGAAAATCTAAATGAGGAAAATATAAATGTCAATTGTCCCAAATATGTATTTTACTCCGAAAAGATAAATACAATGTATATTTTAATTATTTATGTTTTTTGGGGTATTTTTAACAATAGCCCTACAACGAAAACGCCGAAAAAACAAAACAAATATACAACAAATAAAAGTTACCGTAGCATGTAAAAGTTGATTTCAAAGTTACCTGTGACATTTATTAATGATTATAATCAGTTAAAAGTGCTGTTTTTTTTAATAAATCGATATTTTTATCACACGCAGACTAGAAAATAAAATGGCGTCGGCTTCTTCACATTTTCGAAACCTCGTGTTTTTTTTTACTGGGACTCATATTCAAAGCGCAATTGCATTTTTCAGCCAAGCAAAAGAACGAAACAAAACTACATTTTAAGCAAAAGAAATAAAATCATTTTCTTTTTATTTACATGGCATTGTGCTTTTATTTACATATTATTTTCATTCGTCACACCGTAATGTTTTTTTTTTCCCTGTTGTTTCTGTAAAAAATTCCTTACCATAACCCTAACTCCAAATGTTTTTTTCCCTGTTTCTGTAAAAAATTCCTTACCGTAACCCCGGCCCTAACCCTAACTCCAACCCAAACTCCAGCCCTAACCCTAACCCCAGCCTTAACCCTAACCCCAACTCCAGCCCTAACCCTAACCCCAACTTCCACATGGGCAGCTTAGACTTGGCAAAGAACGACCCTACCGGGCTATAATGCCCACACTTCTGGCAAATTTTATTGTCTCGTCGATGTCAGTACTAAAGCGTACTCCTATCGACATAATGATCAATTCGCTCATGGCACGATATATGAGTTGTGCTTTGGTCATTTCCGCACGTCTTTGCAGCAACAAGAAATACATGGAAATGTCCCCCGTTAAAATGTTCGTTTCATAAAATTAAATTTCAAAAATGGAAACCAAAAAAACGCCACTTTGATTATGAGACCCGGTAAAAAAAAAACACACCACGTGACAACTGTTGACGCCATTGTTATTAAGTAAACTTTTCGTTGCCGAAATTTTTTTTTTTCATGTCTAATAAAAACCCATTTACCATACGTAAACATACACACAAATGGAATAGAAAACTAGGAAAATCTCCAGTCTCTACGTACGTCGCATTTATTTGTTGCATATTCATTTTTTTGACTACGTTCTACAACTTTTTTTCAACCCAACTACCGAGTTATAGGGCTATTGTTAAACATTCCCGTTTTTTTAACAAATTAAATAAATATATTTAAAATTTAAATTTTTCGAGCGTACGTGAAATACGTATTTTCTATTTTATTTTATGTTTATTGTTTACTTATTGGACCAAAAAGCTATCCCTTCAAAATATATATTCATATTCTTACCTGTAATTTTACTCAATAAAATTGTTTATAACTAAATTAGAATTGTAAGTGATATCTCTAGAAAGATGATAACGAAACTCTTTAAAAAGTGGTCAAATAAAGAAATTCGGTGCTTCTTATTATTTGCTTATTTTTATTATTATTATTATTTTGTTATTTTTATTATTATTTTATTATTTATATTATAATTTTCATTTATATTTTATTTTTATCATTATTTTATTATCGTTATTATTATTCTTATTATTTTTATTATAATTTTTATTATTTTATTATTATTATTTTATTATTATTTTGTTATTTTTATTATTTTTTATTATTTTATTATTATTATTATTATCATTTTTCTCATTATTTTATTATTTCTATTATTTTATTTTTATTATTTTTATTAATATTTTATAATTTTAAATTTTCATTTTTATTATATAATATTTTTTATTATTATTTTTATTATTATATAATTATCATTATTATTTTTTTAATTATTTTTATCAATATTTTTATTATTATTTCATTATTATTTTTAATTTATAATAATTTTTATTATTATTTTTATTATTATATAATAATCTTTATTATTATTTTATTATTTTTATTATTATTTTATTATTTTTGTCAATATTTTTATTATTTTATTATTATTTTTATTAATATTTTATAATTTTTAATTTTATTATATAATAATTTTTATTATTTTTATTATTATATAATAATTTTTATTATTATTTAATTATTATTTTATTATTATTATAATTATCATTATTTTATTGTTTTTATTATTATTAAATTATTTTCTCATTTTTATCATAATTTTTATCATTATTTTATTATTTTTATTATTATTTTGTTATTTTTATCATTATTTTATTATTGTTATTATTTCTATTATTTTTTTATTATTTTTATTATTTTATTACTTTTATCATTTTTTTTAATTATAATTTCATTATTTTTATTATTATTTTTATTAGTATTTTATTTTATTATTATTTCATTATTTTATAATTATTTTATTATTATTATAATTATTTTTATTATTATTTTATTATTATTTTATCATTATTTTTATTATTATTTTATTATTTTTATTATTATTTTTATTATTAATATTATTTTTTTGTTTTATTATTATTATTAGTATCATTATTTTATTATTTTTAAATATTATTTTATTATTATTTTATTATTTTTATTATTATTATTATTTTTATCATTATTTTTATTATTTTTATTATTTTTATTATTATTTTCATTATTATTTTATTATTATTTTTATTATCATCCAATACAAAAAATCTTTATAAAACGAAACTCGAATTTTATTTTTTAAAATCGGAACTCAAATTTTAATTAAAAAAAAACGGAACTCGAATTTTAATTTAAAAAAAATATGTATTACAAGGTGCTTATTCAGAAGTACGAAGACATTAGAAATATCTGTTTTATGTACATATTTGTCACAGAATGAATATATTACATATCAAAAATCATGTAAATTAATCAAGTAGTTTTTATTTTATAAAAGAAAAATATTTTTTCCGATAAAAGGGTAATGTTGATATATCAGCAGCTAAGGGAGATTACACTTAAAATTCAACACCTCGTATTATCTCCCTTGAATATGATCAACATGGCGGCGATATTTCTTCCTTATTATGCAACTGATGAGATTTGCTGAAATCTTGCAGGTTAACGATGTAAGAAATCTGTTGGGCCGTTGACACTTGCTGACCCCTCTTACGGGAGGGAGGAGGCAATCTTTGAAATTGACCTTAAGGTTTTTCGGCTTCTTTGCTAAGCACATGGTTTTAAAAATCCCTGTTTTCAGGCAGTTGAGATTTTGCGAGGCTACTATGAATCTTGTGCCAACTCCAAGGATCTTTAAGCATTTTCTCTAGTGTTGTGTGTTGCAGGGTATTTACCACGCGCCAACTCTGGATATTCAGAAACTCTTTGAACATTAAAGACCGAGCTATATGTAAACTCGTGTCTAAATATTATTTAAAAATTCTAAGTGATGATCGCAACTTTCAGTCTGATCACGCAAATCTTGCAACGTTCTGCAATTTGAAAAGAAGTCACTTCCATGAAATCAAGGTAAGTGTGAATGTCCTAGCGTTGCGATTCGTGATCTTATGCCATTCTCACACCGAGGAGGACTTCATGCACAATCTATGAAAAAGTAAAACCAGCTTAACAAGCAAACAAAAAAAAGAAACAACAATGACAACAATTGTAGCAGTAGGCCTTGCCTCCTCTCTTTAGGGTGGAGTAAGTTCATTGCTTACTGCCTGAGGCGCCCAGATATGGTGTCATCACCATGATGAAGATGAGCAACCTGCAAAAGTACAAGTTCTCCACAAATCTACAAGTACGACCAGCAGCAGCCATCAATCGATCCATCCATAATCATCAATAATGAGTTTGCAACTTTACCCACTTTCATCATCGCTTTGTTCTTTCTATCACAATCAGGAGCTATCTTCTGCTTGCCATCATAGGATTCGCCAAAGGAGATTTTGATGTTGCTGTGGACTGAGACTAATCGCAGTATTGAAATAGTCATGAGCGATATTGAAGTGGATTAAGGGTCAGCTTGGCGATGTGTATATTGATGATGATTCAGGCAGCAATATTAAATTTGTATTGATTTACTCCTCTCCAGGAGTTAGGCACAAGGCCAGTTTTTATCTTACTCCCACAAGAAAGATGTGACCCATGGTCGGGTCGGGAAAGTGGGGTTTAAAAATTGCCTGGGCAGCCCCGTCGGCATTCCCCGGTAGGGGCGCCTCAGGCAGTAAGCAATAAACTTACTACTCCCCAAAGAGGGGAGACGAAGCCTGGGAGGGTGGACCTCCTAGAACTGCACAGGACAGACCCATAGACCGGCATAAATCAAGCCCCGAAGGTCAAGACAATACCGATCTATGGGGTGCAGTATCCATCGGAACAGATACTACTCGTTGATAATGTGTAGCAAAAGTTATTGGTGTTAGAAACAAAGATTACTGTGATGATGATGATGATGAAGTTTTCAGACTTTACCTGTCATCTGTGCTCTTCGTGGAAATAAAGCATTCAGTTATTGGTATTAGAAACAAAGATTACTGTGATGATGAAGTTTTCAGACTTTACCTGTCATCTGTGCTCTTTGTAGAAATAAAGCATTCAGTTATTGGTATTAGAAACAAAGATTACTGTGATGATGATGATGATGATGATGAAGTAAAAAGCATTCAGATCTCACAGTATTCATTAGTTAAAAAGCTTACTTTTTTCCAATGAACACATATATGGTCGTGCAGCAATGTGGACCCTAGCTTTTTAAGATGTTGTCCAAAAATTGTGTTGTATCTTAGAGAAAATGCTAAGATCCATGCTTACATTTAATTTTTTATAAACACATTTATTAAAGAGTACAAGCTGATAAAAACATGAAAGTTCAATAAAAGAATAAAACATTATTCAAAGAACACAATATATATATATATATATATATATATATATATATATATATAGTGTGTGTGTGTTTTGTTGTTAAATTCCCGAAACAGTTTTTTATGGTAAACAACTGATGATCCCTTATATAATGTTAAGACTAGCGTAAATTCTTGGAAGCAAACTAATATAGTAACTGCAAAAATTAAATTGACTTACATACGTGATTTTCCACTGAACGACTTGGAACTAAAATGTTTTTGTCTTTTTCTTTATATAGTTTTAATGGTTGAGAAACTTCTGAGACTATATATATATATATATATATATATGATATATATATATACATACAAAATTACAAGACATTTTACATGATTATTTATTTGTAATATTCAGTTGAGTTAGAAAAATAATAAAATGCATGTGTTTCTGCCTATAATTCATGAGTGTGTATATGCGTGCGATGGTGGATGCGTTTGTGATGCTTTGCATTAAAACACATAAGTGTAAAAATGTGTGTATCGCCTTTTGTCAGGATGCGTAAGTGTACGACTGTATGTGCATGAGTTCAGAATTGATTGGGATAAGTTAAACATTTGTGTGTGTGTTGCTTTTTGTCAACAGGGTGTGTAATCATACGTGAGTTGAAAATGAGTGGTGGCAACCTCCCCAAGCCCAATGGGAACGAGGAAAGTGGAAAGTGGAAATATGTGCTTTTTTTGTTAAACATGTGCTTCTCGACAAAAACCTCACCTTAAATAAGGTTTCAATTGGCTCCAGAATAAACCTTGAGTTTAAGCGTGAGTAGGAGATTTTAATTTTAGATGGACGTAGTTGAAAGCATATCACAGGGTAGCCATTTTGTTTGGTAATTTATTCGTTAAATATGTCGCTAGGAGCTGCTTTTTTTTTAACAAAAATCTAATTCATTTTAAAGATGGAATTTTTAGGAGTTGCTTGTGGGTTTTTGCCTTAACAGTTTGTTAGTTAATATTATACGATTGGGATGCATGCCAACTTTATAGTGGCCTGTTTGAAAGACCCTAAACACGAATGTAAAGTTCGTTTTTTATCAATATTATGAGAGAAATTAGAATGAAATCACATCCGTTGGTCTTGTGACGAGAGTTCTTCTTTACTCGGATATGGCTGTATTCAGTTATTAGATGTTCAAGATGTTGCTGCTTTGTCAGTTGTTATTGTGTTTCTATTACTGTCCGGCTCGCAGTGTAACGGGCTCACATACATAACAATTCAAGTAGGAACACAGTAATAAATAAGAGAGACAAACAGTTGATGCGTGCGCTCCGATCGCTTCCTTCGTAAGAGGTCGATTACACATAAGCATTTATTTATATAACATGAGAAATATACAAGGGAGATAACTACAGAATGTAAGGGAGGTAACAAGGATACTGTTTGGATTCGCGTATCTCAGGTGTAAACATTGTTGCCGTTTCCAAATGCACGAAAGGCACGACATTACAGCAGCATTGCAGAGGTATTTTTTTATTTTATGTCACTTCATACCTTTAAAAACCTATTGCAGACTATTTTTGATAAACTTTTTTCTTTATATTACTTAATGATTTTTGTGTTTTCAAATTGAAAAAGTTCGCTAGTGTTAAATAAGGGTTATCTTCCCTTCATACCATTCACTTTACTGCAACCTCCTACCACCATACAAACCAGCTCATAGTAGCAGAGGCCCAATAACAATAAAGTCATTAAAGTGTATTCCCGTTTCTGAGTTAATTCTTATTGTTAACTTTGTCATTATGCCTGTGTGCATAATATACAAGCTAGCACCGCAAATTCTATCAGATAGTCGTGTGGTACGACATCTTTGAAATGGAATTTATCAATAGCCGTTAGGTGCAGGAAGCTTTGTGAAGTGTCTATGATTATGCATTTGTGAAAAAAATGTATTCTTTATAGAGTTTGGAATGTTGCCATTTATGTCTTTAGGTTTTTAAGGGTTCAAACATCATCGTATATTTCAGTTTGACTTTCTAACAATGATTAGGGATATGTTGAGGACGATTAATAAGAATCGCAATTGGAAATATCGAACCTTTTGGAATGGGTATCGGAATGGATATCGATATCACAATAAATTTAGATTTCAAAAAAGATTCTTTAAATTTGTTGTTTAAAATTTATTTTTTCATTGCTGATGAAATGATAATATTTATTGATACATGACTAAAACCTATGAGTTATGATAACATTAAGTACGATGTAAATTTACTTTACTTGTGTAAAAATTGAAACTTTGCAGGTAACCTTTAAATGAATGCAGTTGCATTTACAAGGGTGTGAAAAATGTTTAAAACTTAAATAAAAGTGTTTGTCAAGAAATAAATACTGACAGACATCATTGATAATGAAATTATATAGAACGTTAAATATAATAATAAAATGTTTACAATTTTTTTAAAAGTAAACTATTTTATATTGTTAAACTTTTGTACTTTTCTTAATTATATGGTGTGTGTTTCGGTGGGCTTTTATTCGGTTTCCCGCATGATTAATACCCCGCAACACACAACACTAGAGAAAATGCTTAAAGATCCATGGAGTTGGCACGAGGTTCATAATAGCCTCACAAAATCTCAACTGCCTGAAAAAAGGGATTTTTAAAAGCACGCGGTAAGCAAAGGCGCCAAAAAACCTTAAAGTCAATGCTAAAGATGAGGATTGATATACAATGCAATAAAATCAAAGACTAATAATAAAAATATTCTTTGTTATTATTGAAACCGTTTGATAGTTCAGTCGTTAGATTTTTTATTTTGTTGATAATGAAAAACAAAACAAACGATTTGTTTAATGTTTCACGGAAATCTTAAATAATTACCACAATCAGAAGGCGACATAACATAAAATTTGAATCGTATTTACTGTAGTTACCTAGGAATGTGTAATTATTTAATTGAAACTAAATGAAATTCTATTTTTTCCGAAATTAGCATAGATGGCTTCCTCTTTTATGTATCTGTTCACCTGTATGTTTTTCTAATAGAACACTCACTTTATGCTTTTTTAAAAAAATTGTATTTCAGGAAAATTCAGATTCAAAAACGTTATATGGTTTCAGTTTACTTCTGTTTGTTCTGAGATCAACAGGCCCCTTCCTTGGGTTTACATGTGATTTCTTTAAGATCCATAGATTTACGTGTTAATTAGTATCCTTTACTACATCTCAAACCTTGAATAAGTTAAGTAGTAAATAATATTTATGTCCTTCTCCTCGAATAGACAAGTTTTAATAATGACTTTCTAGTTGCTAGTTTAAAAAAATAAATAAAATTTTACTTTTTTAGGCGAATATGTGTGAACACCCTAAAAGTCTTGGTGGAAAAAAGAAAAAGACAACAAAAAATAATTTAGAATTTAGAATTTAGAATGGGGGTATCTGGTTAAAAATTGCTATCTCTTTTTATTTTTACATGCAAAACGTTGAATAACAATTTCTGCATATACCAAGATAAATTTGATTTTATTATATCTTGCAGCACCATACATACAAAATGTTTTGGTATATTAAAAAAAATTAGTTTGAAATACCTAGTAGTAGCATAACTATTATTTTGCTTGTGATCTTTGATATTTGAGCTTTGTTATCTTTTTAATATTTGGTCACGGTTTAATTGTAAGAAGAAGTATCCTCATGCCATGATGTCCTTAAAAACTCCTGTACAGAAAGACGAAAGACACTCTATAAGGCATTCAATTATATCCCTATTTCTCCAATGTGTGTTCGCTGGTGTTTTTTCAAATGTTCCTCCTGTAAAAATGATATTTCACACACTTTACAAGAATAAGGCGTCTCACCCGTGTGTCTTTGCATGTGTATTTTTGCAGATGAATTTCTTGAAAATGATGACCCACACACTTTACAAGAATATGGCTTCTCTCCTGTGTGTGTGCGCATGTGCCGGGTTAAACTAGAATTTTCTGTAAATGCAGATTCACAAAATTCACAAGAATAATGTTTCTCTTTTTTCTGTCCGGTGTGTGATTGCATATGCCTTTTCAAATGAGATTTTTGTTTAAATGCACTTCCACAAACTTCGCAAGAATACAGTTTCTCTCCTGTATGTATTGGCATATGTTTTTTCAGACCAGACATTTGTGAAACTTCTATTCCACAAACTTTACAAGAATATGTTTCCGCTGTGTGTTTTTGTATGTGCTTTGTTAAAGTAAAACTATCTGGAAATGCAGATTCACAAAATTTACAAGAATATGGTTTGTCTCCAGTGTGTGTCAGAATGTGCCTTCTCAGAGTGGAAGACTGTGCAAATGCACTTCCACAAACTTCACACGAATACGGTTTTTCTCCTGTGTGTATGTGCATGTGAATTTTCATATAAGAAATATGTGAAAATGCTTTTCGACAAACTTTACACGAATATGGTTTCTCTCCTGTGTGTATGCGCATATGCTTTGTTAAATTTGCATTCTGTGAAAATGCATATCCACAAACCTGACAACGATGTGGTTTCTCTCCAGTGTGTGTTACCATATGACTTTTCAGAATATGCTTCCATGAAAATGCAGATCCACAAATATTACACGAATATGGTTTCTCTCCTGTGTGTGTAAGCATGTGACTTTTAAGATTTGAAGTCTTTGAATATGCAGATCCACAAACTTTACAACAGTATGGCTTCTCTCCTGTATGTGTTCTGATATGTGATTTGAGAGCAGAATTCTGTGAGAATGCTCTTCCACAAACTTGACAAGAATATGGTTTCTCTCCAGTGTGTGTTAGCATGTGGTTCCTCAGATTAGTTTGCTGCGAAAATGCTCTACCACATACTTTACAATTATATAGTTTCTTTATTTTGTGTATTTGCATGTGTTTTTTCAAAAAGGACTTCTGAGAAAATGTAATTTTACACTCTTCACAGGAAAATAATGATTCAATAGCCGGCTTCTGCATACTAATTGTCTATTACAGAAATATGTGGCAGCAATCATTAATAGTGCAGTTGAAGCTTTCTTTTTCCTTTGTGTGAAAATACTCATTCACCATAATAAAATCTACAAATAAAGAAGAGTTTTATTTTTTAAATAAAAATCACTCACATTTCCATACTGTACAAGACCTGTAAACAAAAACAAAGCATAGAAGTTGTTACTCGATTTTTAATGTTGACCGGCTGGACAGTAATTGAGGTCAATTTGCTGTCAGAGTAGGCCTGATTGAACTCTAGTAAAAAATAGGGGCAATTAAATTCTTGAAAGAGCCGATACCGAATAGCATTAAGCTGATCCATTAAGCTGTTGTGTAAATAAATTAAAATATAAAAAATAGTTTTATTAAATTAAACAATACTTATAATAATAAGAGGAAACATACTGATAATAAAATAAATAATAATAGAATAACATTTTTCAAAAATAAAATGAAACAAATAAAATAATAAAGGATATATGAGAATGAAATAAAAGAAGGAAATTAAAATATAAAAAATACTAACATTAAATTAAACAATAATAATAAGAAACATACTGATTATAAAATAGTAATAATAGAATAACATTTTTCAAAATTAAATGAAACAAAATGAGGTAAATACGAAAGTAAAATTAAGAAATAAAATAATATAGGATATATAAGAATAAAATAAATAAATGAAATTAAAATATAAAAAATAGTAACATTAAATTAAACAATAATAATAATAAGAAGAAACATACTGGTTATAAAATAAATAATAATATAATAACATTTTTCAAAAATAAAATGAAACAAAATGAGGTAAATACGAAAGTAAAATGAAAAAATAAAATAATAAAGGATATATAATATATCATGTGTATGTGCATGTGAATTTTCATATAAGAAATATGTGAAAATGCTTTTCGACAAACTTTACACGAATATGGTTTCTCTCCTGTGTGTATGCGCATATGCTTTGTTAAATTTGCATTCTGTGAAAATGCATATCCACAAACCTGACAACGATGTGGTTTCTCTCCAGTGTGGCACTATCATATACTTTCATTAACTCTACATAATCCACTCACAGAAATGAGAAAATTTAATCTAAGAAATAACTTCTCCCACTTCATCTTTTATTACGAATATAAGTCTTATAAGTTTTAAATTGTTTTATTTAAACTTATTTTCCTGACAATATAACTTTTCCCTCAGTTCCTTACTTCTCTATTCATATAAAGTTAAATATGTGTAAACGTTTATATATTGATATCGATAGGATTTACTCCTAAACTAATTAACTTATTATTATGAATTTTATAACGCAACTGGTAGGTTAAACAGTGAATAATATAGGGTATATTTACTTTGTTTATGCCAAGAAGGCAAAGCGGAGGTTAAAGCCTTTAATAAAAGTTCTGAGTCCAACGATTTTTGTTTAATTTTTACAATAGGTTTTAGTCATGAGTTAATAAATATTCCATACATTTAAGTTTCTTTGGAGAAACTAAAAAACTTTAAAATAAGTTATTCGGGGGTATAATATGGACACTAATTCATAGTTGCATCAAATTTGATCCATGGTTACTAGACACTTATTAAGTCGGATTCCCTGAATGTTAATTTCTTCTGAAAACCCCTTGAATTTTAGATATTTTTTAAAATCAAAATCATGTAATGAATTTTGATCAAAATTAAAATAAAGATCATAGACATCCGGTTTAGTATTATAATATCTTGATTTTAATATTTGGAAGAAAACAAAAAAGTGGTGCAAAACTGTTTTATTCGTCCTAGGACGATTACTCATATAGTTATTTTATAACCAAATGAAATAGACAAAAACATGGAAGGAGACATAAAAATGGTGCAGAACTGTTTTATTTGCCACGGTAACATTTATAGTTATTTTATAACCAAATAAAGCAGACACAAACATGTAAAATAGAAATAATTGAAACTGAAATAGAATAATAACAGTAATTTTAATTTAATACAGAAGACACATAAAGCTTGCCCGATAATATTAACTTTGTAATAATAACAATAATTAAGTTTAGTTCTGAACAATATTCATTCTATAACAACATTTACTTTAATATTTAATGCAAAATAAGGAATATTCACTTTTTAATAATAATAATTAAGTTAAGTTCGGAACAATATTCATTCTATAACAACAACATTTACTTAAATATTTAATGCTAAATTAGGAATATTCACTTTTCAATAATAATAATAATTAAGTTTAGTTCTGAACAATATTCATTCTATAACAAGAACATTTACTTCAATATATAATGCTAAATAAGGAATATTCACTTTGTAATAATAATAATAATTAAGTTTAGTTCTGAACAATTTTCATTCTATATCAACAACATGTACTTAAATATTTTGTGCTAAATAAGGAATATTCACTTTGGAATAATAATAATAAAGTTTAGTTCTGAACAATATTCATTCTATAACAACAACATTTACTTAAATATTTAATGCTAAATAAGGAATATTCACTTTTTAATAATAATAATAATTAAGTTTAGTTCTGAACCATATTCATTCTATAACAACAACATTTACTTAAATATTTAATGCTAAATAAGGAATATTCACTTTTTAATAATAATAATAATAAAGTTTAGTTCTGAACAATATTAATTCTATAACAACAAAATTTACTTAAATATTTAATGCTAAATAAGGAATATTCACTTTTTAATAATAATAAAGTTTAGTTCTGAACCATATTCATTCTATAACAACAACATTTACTTAAATATTTAATGCTAAATAAGGAATATTCACTTTTTAATAATAATAATAAAGTTTAGTTCTGAACAATATTAATTCTATAACAACAACATTTACTTAAATATTTAATGCTAAATAAGGAATATTCACTTTTTAATAATAATAATAAAGTTTAGTTCTGAACAATATTCATTCTATAACAACAACATTTACTTCAATATTTAATGCTAAATAAGGAATATTCACTTTTTAATAATAATAATAAAGTTTAGTTCTGAACCATATTCATTCTATAACAACAACATTTACTTAAATATTTAATGCTAAATAAGGAATATTCACTTTGTAATAATAATAATAATAAAGTTTAGTTCTGAACAATATTCATTCTATAACAACAACATTTACTTCAATATTTAATGCTAAATAAGGAATATTCACTTTTCAATAATAATAATAATTAAGTTTAGTTCTGAACAATATTCATTCTATAACAACAACATTTTCTTCAATATTTAATGCTAAATAAGGAATATTCACTTTTCAATAATAATAATAATTAAGTTTAGTTCTGAACAATATTCATTCTATAACAAGAACATTTACTTCAATATTTAATGCTAAATAAGGAATATTCACTTTGTAATAATAATAATAATTAAGTTTAGTTCTGAACAATATTCATTCTATATAAACAACATGTACTTAAATATTTTGTGCTAAATAAGGAATATTCATTTTGTAATAATAATAATAATAATAATAATAATAATGAAGTTTAGTTCTGAACAATATTCATTCTATAACAACATTTACGTTAATATTTTATGCTAAATAAGGAATATTCACTTTTTAATAATAATAATTAAGTTTAGTTCTGAACAATATTAATAAAGTTTCGTTATGAACAGTATTCATTCTATAACAAGAAAATTTATTTAAATATTTAATGCTAAATAAGGAATATTACTTTTGTAATTATAATAATCAAGTTTAATAAGAACATTTTTAGTATATATATTTGGTGGTATTCAGTCAACTAGTTAATTTTTTTTTAATTTTAGTAAAAAAACAATGCTAAACAACTATTAATAAGATAATTTTTAGTATATGCATTTGTTTGTATGCAGTTAACTGGTTAATTTTTAAGAAATTTTTTTTAACAAAACAATGCTGAACAACTATTAATAAGAACCTTTTTAGTATATGAATTTGTTTATATTCAGTCAACTAGTTAATTTTTTTTTGTAACAAAACAATGCTCAACAACTATTAATAAGAACCTTTTTAGTATATGCATTTTTTTGTATTCAGTAAACTGGTTTATTTTTGTTTTTAATTTTTGTAACAAAACAATGCTAAACAACTATTAATAAGAACCTTTTAGTATATTCATTCTATAACAACATTTACTTAAATATTTAATGCTAAATAAGGAATATTCATTTTTTAATAATAATAATAATAATAATGAAGTTTAGTTCTGAACAATATTCATTCTATAACAACATTTACGTAAATATTTTATGCTAAATAAGGAATATTCACTTTTTAATAATAATAATTAAGTTTAGTTCTGAACAATATTAATAAAGTTTCGTTATGAACAATATCCATTCTATAACAAGAAAATTTATTTAAATATTTAATGCTAAATAAGGAATATTACTTTTGTAATTATAATAATCAAGTTTAATAAGAACATTTTTAGTATATGTATTTGGTGGTATTCAGTCAACTGGTTAATTTTTTTTTTAATTTTAGTAAAAAAACAATGCTAAACAACTATTAATAAGATAATTTTTAGTATATGCATTTGTTTGTATGCAGTTAACTGGTTAATTTTTAAGAAATTTTTTTTAACAAAACAATGCTGAACAACTATTAATAAGAACCTTTTTAGTATATGAATTTGTTTGTATTCAGTCAACTAGTTAATTTTTTTTGTAACAAAACAATGCTCAACAACTATTAATAAGAACCTTTTTAGTATATGCATTTTTTTGTATTCAGTAAACTGGTTTATTTTTGTTTTTAATTTTTTTAACAAAACAATGCTAAACAACTATTAATAAGAACCTTTTAGTATATGTATTTGTTATTAATCAGTCAACTGGTTAATTATTTTTTTTTAATTTTTGTAACAAAACAATGCTAAAAACTAAATAAGAAACTTTTTAGTATATGTATTTGTTTGTATTCAGTCAACTGGTTAATTTTTTTTTATTTTTGTAACAAAACAATGCTAAACTACTATTAATAAAAACATTTTTAGTATATGCATTTGTTTGTATTCAGCCAACTGGTTATTTTTTTTTTAATTTTGTAACAAAACAATGCTAAACAACTATGAATAAGAACATTTTTAGTATATGCATTTGTTTGTATTACGTCAACTGGTTAATTTTTTTAAATTTTGTAACAAAACAATGCTAATCGACTATTAATAAGAACATTTTTAGTACATATATTTGCTTGTATTCAGTTTACTTGTTATTTTTTTTTTAATTTTTGTAACAAAACAATGCTTAACAACTATTAATAAGATAATTTTTAGTATATGCATTTGTTTGTATGCAGTTTACTGGTCAATTTAAAAAATTTTTTTTTAACAAAACAATGCAAAACAACTATTAATAAGAACATTTGGATCAAGAGAACAATAGGGACCCCAGATCATTAACACAAGACGCGGGACATATTTTGGAATCACCGGTTGACCTCGCAATACACGTGGTCTCTATTTACAAAACACTTGTATTTATTTTACTAAATGCAGTATATTTCAGAATTTTTTTTTTCTTTTAACATGTTAATATTTATTTTAAGGCAGAGAGTCCATAAATAAAACAAATAAAATATTAACATGTTTTCTTTTAAAACATGTTTTTGTGTCACTATTTACTTGCCTCGCCACGAGGGCAGAAATGGGGGGGGGTATGAAATATTTATCACCGTACTTAAGTAATCTTTCGTTTTGTAGGGAAAAATCAAGCTTCCCAAAAAGGGGCACATTGGATCTTACCTCAGTTTAGAAGGATTTTTCCATACTACACATTGCTCCTAGCCTGAGGAGGCACAACGGATGATTACGCAATGTATTTTAATAAATAAACGAAATATATACGCTTTTTAAAAAATCGGCTGACTTGTAATCTTTCGTTTTGCCTCCCCACGAGGGCGGAGTTAGACTTCAAAAATCAGTTTCCAAACGGAAGCAATTTAAAATTTATGAAGTTTTTTCCTTTTTTTTCTGTAAGCAACAATTATAAACAAATAAATAAAACTTCGCTAGTTACTCGCCTCCCTACGAAAAGAAAAAAAAGTATCCACTTTTTCTTAAAATACACAACAGGAAATATAGAATTGCGTTTAAAATTTGTTTTTTATTTAGTAAATAAAAGTAAAAAAAAAATGATAAATTGTTTTGTTTATTGCAAAACGACAGATTACAAGTCAGCCGATTTTAAAAAAAGCGTATACATGTTAAAAGAAAAAAAAACCCGAGTTGTTTTGTAAATAGTGACACAAAAACATGTTTTAAAAGAAAACATGTTAATATTTTATTTGTTTTATTTATGAACTCTCTGCCTTAAAATAAATATTAACATGTTAAAAGAAAAAAAAAATTCCGAAATATACTGCATTTATTAACATAAATAAAAGATCTATTTACAAGTGTTTTGTAAATAGAGACCACGTGTATTGCGAGGTCAACCGGTGATTCCAAAATATGTCCCGCGTCTTGTGTTAATGATCTGGGGTCCCTATTGTTGTCTTGGTCCGAACATTTTTAGTATATGCATTTGTTTGTTCTCAGTCAACTGGTTAATTTTGTTTAAAATTTTGTAACAAAACAATGCTTAACAACTATTAATAAGAACCTTTTTAATATATGCATTTGTTTGTATTCAGTCAACTGGTTTATTCTTTCTGTAATTTTTGTAACAAAACAATGCTAAACAACTATTAATAAGAACATTTTTAGTATATGCATTTGTTTATATTCAGTACACTGGTTACTTTTTTTTAACTTTGTAACAAAACAATGCTACAAAACTATTAATAAGAACCTTTTTAGTATATGTATTTGTTTGTATTCAGTTAATTGGTTAATTTTTTTTTAATTTTTGTAACAAAACAATGCTAAACAACTATTAATAAGAACATATTTAGTATATGTATTTGTTTGTATTCAGTCAACTGGTTAATTTTTTTTAAATTTTTGTAAGAAAACAATGCTTAACAACTATTAATAAGAACATTTTTAGTATATGCATTTGTTTATATTTAGTCAACTTGTTAATTTTTTTTTTAATTTTGTAACAAAACAATGCTACACTACTATTAATAAGAATATTTTTAGTATATGCATTTGTATTCAGTCAACTGGTTAATTATATTTATTTTGTAACAAAACAATGCTACACAACTATTAATAAAAACATTTTTAGAATATCCATTTGTTTGTATTCAGTCAACTGGTAATTTTTTTTTAATTTTTGTAACAAAACAATGCTAAATAACTATTAATAAGCACATTTTTAGTATATGCATTTGTTTGTATTCAGTAAAATTGTTAATTTTGTAAAAACTTTTGTAACAAAACAATGCCAAACAACTAAATAAGAAACTTTTTAGTATATGCATTTGTTTGTATTCAGTAAACTGGTTAATTTTATTTTATTTTGTAACAAAACAATGCCAAACAACTATTAATAAGAACATTTTTAGTATATGTATTTGTTTGTATTCAGTCAACTGGTTAATTTAAAAAAAAAAATTGTAACAAAACAATGCTTAACAACTATTTATAAGAACCTTTTTAGTATATGTATTTGTTTGTATTAAGACAACTGGTTAATTTATTTTTTTATTTTGTAACAAAACAATGCTAAACAACTATTAATAGGAACCTTTTTAGTATATGCATTAGTTTGTATTCAGTAAACTGGTTAATTTTTGTTTTTAATTTTAGTAACAAAACAATGCTAAACAACTATTAATAAGAACATTTTAGTATATGTATTTGTTTGTATTAAGTCAACTAATTAATTTTTTTAAAAATATTTGTAACAAAACAGTGCTACACAACAATTATTAAGAACCTTTTAGTCTATGTATTTTTTATTAATCAGTCAACTGGTTAATTTTTTTAAAATTTTGTTACAAAACAATGCTAAACAACTATTAATAAAAACATTTTTAGTATATGCATTTGTTTGTATTCAGTCAACTGGTTATTTTTTTTTAATATTTGAAACAAAACAATGAAAAACAACTATAAATAAGAACCTTTTGAGTATATGCATTTGTTTGTATTCAGTCAACTGGTTAATTTTTTTTTAATTTTGTAATAAAACAATGCTACACAACTATTAATAAGAACCTTTTTAGTATATGTATTTGTTTGTATTCAGTCAACTGGTTTATTCTTTCTTTAATTTTTGTAACAAAACAATGCTAAACAACTATTAATAAGAACATTTTTAGTACATGCATTTGTTTATATTCAGTACACTGGTTAATTTTTTAAAACTTTGTAACAAAACAATGCTACACAACTATTAATAAGAACCTTTTTAGTATATGTATTTGTTTGTATTCAGTTAATTGGTTAATTTTTAAAAAAATTTTGTAACAAAACAATGCTAAACAACTATTAATAAGAACATATTTAGTATATGTATTTGTTTGTATTAAGTCAACTGGTTAATTTTTTTTTTAATTTTTGTAAGAAAACAATGCTACACTACTATTAATAAGAATATTTTTTGTATATACATTTGTATTCAGTCAACTGGTTAATTTTTTTTAATTTTTGTAACAAAACAATGCTAAACAACTATTAATAAGAAGATTTTTAGTATATGCATTTGTTTATATTCAGTCAACTGGTTAATTGTTTTTTTAACTTTGTAACAAAACTATGCTACACAACTATTAATAAGAACTATATAGTATATGTATTAGTTTGTATTCAGTTAATTGGTTAATTTATTTTTAATTTTTATAACAAAACAATGCTAAACAACTATTAATAAGAACATATTTAGTATATGTATTTGTTTGTATTCAGTCAACTGGTTAATTTTTTTTCAAATTTTTGTAAGAAAACAATGGTTAACAACTATTAATAAGAACATTTTTAGTATATGCATTTGTTTATATTTAGTAAACTTGTTAATTTTTTTTTAAATTTTAGAACAAAACAATGCTACACTACTATTAATAAGAATATGTTTAGTATATGCATTTGTATTCAGTCAACTCGTTAATTTTTTTTTATTTTGTAACAAAACAATGCTACACAACTATTAATAAGAACCTATTTAGTATATGTATTTGTTTGTATTCAGTCAACTGGTTAATTTCTTTTTAATTTTTATAACAAAACAATGCTTAACAACTATTAATAAGAACATTTTTAGTATATGTATTTGTTTGTATTCAGTCAACTGGTTAATTTTTTTTTAATTTTGTAACAAAACAATGCTACACAACTATTAATAATAACATTTTTAGTATATGTATTTGTTTGTATTCAGTCAACTGGTTTATTCTTACTTTAATTTTTGTAACAAAACAATGCTAAACAACTATTAATAAGAATATTTTTAGTATATGCATTTGTATTCAGTCAACTGGTTAATTTTTTTCTTTTTTTAACAAAACAATGCTGAAACACTATTAATAAGAACCTTTTTAGTATATGCATTTGTTTGTATTCAGTCAACTGGTTAATTTTGTTTATTTTTTTAACAAAACAATGCTAAACGACTATTAATAAGAATGTTTTTAGTATACATATTTGTTTGTATTCAGTCAACTGGTTAATTTTTTTTAATTTTTGTAACAAAACAATGCTAAACAACTATTAATAAGAACATTTTAAATATATGCATTTGTTTGTATTCAGTCAACTTGTTGATTTTTTTTAAATTTTAGTAACAAAACAATGCTAAACAACTATTAATAAGTATATTTTTAGTATATGCATTTGTTTGTATTCAGTCAACTGGTTAATTTTTTTTAATTTTTGTAACAAAACAATGCTAAACAACTATTAATAAGAACCTTTTTAGTACATGCATTTGTTTGTATTCAGTCAACTCGTTAATTTTTTTTTTTAATTTTTGTAACAAAACAATCCTAAACGACTATTAATAAGAACATTTTAGTATATGTATTTGTTTGTATTCAGTCAACTGGTTAATTTTTTTTTTTGTAACAAAACAATGCTAAACAACTATTAATAAGAACCTTTTTAGTATATGCATTTGTTTGTATTCAGTCACATGGTTAAAAAGTTGTTTTTTGTTTTTCTTAAAACCCTAAGTTTATTTATTTATGTATTTTTGGTGAGCTTTGTTTTTTGTGGGTGATGAGGTAGTGTTTATTGTTTTTTGCTATTTCGAACTGTCAATATGCACACTTTTTTTCTAGTAATAACACTTTTTTCATTATTTTTTTAAAATTAACAGTAAATAAACATGCACTTACTTTAATCAATTTCAATGCCGGTTAGAATGTTTGATGGCTGGTAGATGACAGCTTCTGAGCTAATCGCTTGGCATCTATCGAGTGTTTAGTTAACATGTCAGAATGCTGCTGACGTGAAGTTCACTAAAAATGTGTTCATATTCCATATACGTACTCACTTTTCAATACAAATGTTAAAAATATTTCAGAAGTTTTGAGATGAGGGGTGATAATTCGTATAATTTGGTCTATTCGGACTACTGTTCTCATCTAGGGTGTTTTTATCAAAACGTTTCGGCCGATGTAACCTCTGACCTTCTTCAGGTGTACCTCGTTGAACTCGGGAATCTTTCTGTCAACTTTGGAATTTCAAACGGAACCCTTTATTAAATCCACGGGGTAGCATGCTCTCATTCCATCTACCATGACTGGTAAGAAGTCTTCAGTAATTCGCAATTCTTTGTATCGCCTGCACTGAGGATTGAACCTTCAGATGACTGTCACTTTTAACTGAATTTTACTTAGTACTATATCCACTGCTCAATTCCGTCCAGATTCCCGAGTTCGACAAGGTACACCTGAGAAAGGTCGGAGGTTACATCAGCCGAAACGTTGTGATAAAAACACCCAAGATGAGAACAGTAGTCCGAATCTACCAAATTCAACAAATGTTCAAAATATTGATTTTACTCTGAAACAATGAATACACATTAAACATTTTGATCATGAACGTTCTTAGAGTTTACATCCAATGACCTACCCTATTCTCGTATTCTTTTCTTTTTATTTCATGCATTTACCAACAAATAACTGGCCCAAATGTCTGATTATATTCTTACTGGTGTTTTCCCTTGAACAGCATTCTTTACGGCTACATTAAATTATTAAAAACTCTTTAAAAACTGGTAAAATAAAGAAATTCATGCAACATTATACTTACTTTTAAAAGACTAGTGATGCATTCACGTGAGTGGCTGTGAAAATTCAAGATGGTGACTGAGCAGAAAAGCAGCTTCGCAGAAAACTAGAGGAAGTAAATAAAAGGAATAACTTTTACAAGATGACCAATCACTTTCAGAATTAAATGTCAATTTATTCTTTTTTGGCGAATGGGCATAACAGGTGTATAAGCTGGCTTCCGGTGGAAAAGGGTTGAAGAAAGTGTCTACGGATGCCTGAAAGTGATACAACAATTTTTTTTTTCATATTAATTTCAAACTTTTCTTTTTTTCATATTAATTTCAGACTTTCCTTTTTTCATATTAATTTAAGACTTTTCTAATAATTAACATTATACAGACTATTTGAAAAATAATTTATTTGTTTTTATTCGATTGTTTTCAAATCATTTTTTTTAATAATAGGAAGGAAGCTGGGCTCATTGCAAGTTAAAATTTGAAGTGATGAGCGGGACTAGCACGGAAAACTTCGATGGTCACCTACAGGAATTTCTTCGGCAATATACTGTATTGGATACGCTATTATTATGACGTTTAATAAAATATTTGGTCAAAAACATTATTTCTTGAAAAAAAAAATTATTCTATTTAGTTTATTTTTTTCAATGAAAATTTTTTTTAAATTTTGAAAACAATTAAATAAATTATTTTTCAAATAGTCTGTATTATGTAAATTATTAGAATATGATGAAAGGAAAGTCTGAAATTAATATGAAAAAAAATAAAAGTCTTAAATTAATATGAATAAAAAAAAATTGTTGTATCACTTTCAGGCATCCGTAGACACTTTCTTCAACCCTTTTCCACCGGAAGCCAGCTTATACACCTGGTATGCCCATTCCCCCTTTTTTTATTTCAATATTTAGCAGATGCGAAGTACATGGAGGACCGCTGGCTTCCGGTGAAAAAAGCTTGAAGAAAGTGTGTACGGATGCCTGAAAGTGATACAACAATTTCAGACTTTTCTTTTTTTTTATATTAATTTCAAACTTTTCTTTTATCATAATCTAATAATTCACATAATACAGACTATTTAAAAAAATAATGTATTTGATTGTTTTTAAAACTTAAAAAAAAATTTCATTGAAGAAAATAAACAAAGTAGAATAATCTTCTTTTTTTTTCAAGAAATAATGTTTTTGAGCAACGGAATGTGTTTTTTTTTAAAGGTTTTAAAAAAAAATATTTAGTGAAAATAATGTTTTGGGGGAGGGTTAGGGTTTATAGGGTTAGGGTTTAAGTTTAGGGGTTAGGCTTAGGGCATTTCCATTTCTAAGAAAAAAGTTTGATTCCGGAAGTTACTCCATTTCTAAGAAAAAAGGTTTTCACTATTATTTTTAAAAAAATGTTTTGAAAACAATCAAATAAAAACAAATAAATTATTTTTCAAATAGTCTGTATTATGTTAATTATTAGATTATGATGAAAGAAAAGTCTGAAATTAATATGACAAAAAGAAAAGTCTGAAATTAATATGACAAAAAGAAAAGTCTGAAATTAATATGACAAAAAGGAAAGTCTGAAATTAATATGAATAAAAAAATTGTTGTATCACTTTCAGGCATCAGTACACACTTTCTTCAAGCTTTTTTCACCGGAAGCCAGAGGTCCTCCACGTACTTCCCATCTACCCAATATTTTATTATTTTAATGGTAGCCGACAAAGGACATCATCTTGCATTGAACTGATATTAATGTACAGAAAGCTACACCAAAACGCCATCTTGAATTGACCGATAAACTTCTACACTGGTTTCGCGAATTTCTTTCTTCCTTCTGCTGCTCTTTACAATTTTAATTTTACCTTTCGTTTGCACATTTTGTTAGGAATTATCAGTACTGTTCCAGATGACGCGTTTGATTTCCGTGACTTCGCGTCGACAACGATCGGGCATGTCGCGGAAGCGCCCGAGCACTGACGGAATCATTTTTTTCCTTTCCTTTATCTTATAAAAACATTGACAAACTATTACTCCCCCCCTTCCTAAAAAAACAAAAACACATTATAATGTAAAGCCTTACCGGTCTGTGCTATGCAGTTTTACCGAAACGACAAATTAACTATTGATTTTTACGCCAGTATGTTCAGTAGGGACCTCCAATCGCAGCCACAGAATCGCCGACGTCACCGGTTTCTGCTTTCTTTAAGAAATTCATACATTCGCGTTCCATGTAGTGTTTTTAAAAATCTCCCTAAAATAAAGTTATACTTATAGGAAGTTGTTTTAAAGTAAAATAGTTTATTTAAAGATTAAATTATCTATTTGGGAAAGAAACCCTTCTTTATCTTGCGATACAAGTACGAAATTTTCTTTTTCTACGGCTGGATGTCTTGTTTACACAAAAAATTAGCATTATCATGTGCGACATTGCGAGATGTTATGTACCTATGGATGTCCAAAAGTGATAGAATTAATTACTTTCATTATGTTGTAGACAAAATTAACGGGGTTTTTTTTACATTTTCCTTGAGTTGCACATTTGTTAGACAGATTATTACTTCTTTTTTTTATTGCAATTGCTTAAATAACTTACCTGCTTAAACTAGTATTTATTTTTGTTTATGGAAAGAATATTAAAATGGATAATTTTAGGATTTTATTTTTACAAATACTATATTTATTAAGGTACTGATATCGATCCTGAACCAGTTTTTGTGAGGTTCGACTCGGAAGTGTTCGGCTGTCCTACGCAAACGCCCGAGTGTTGACGAGCCGAATGGTACCGGACGACAATTTTGATACATAAATATAAATGTCAGCCATCTTTCTTTTTCTCGCCGAAACGGAAGAGTGGATACGGCATCTTTAGAACCAAAAAACAACCCTTTAAAATAAGTTAAAAACAAATAAACTTATCCAGGTAGGTAGTTAAGTAACTCAAGTTAGCTCTCTGGTAACATTTATTTGTTGCACATTTATTTGTTAAGCCCGCTCTCGTTCTGTTGACAATAGTATAAGATTCCCCAGTCACGTTTAATTTTAAAATACTACTGCAAGTAACGATTTGATCTATTTTGTTTTGTTAGCATTTGACTTAAATTTGGATTAAATTTTATATAATAAAAATTAAACTGAAAATGAAAATGGAGAAAGTATTGTGGTTTGTTAATGATTAAAAATATTCGTCCATTGAATAATAAAAATTCAAAGTAAAAATAAGTTTTTATTTCGAAATTTCGAAAGAAAATTCTGAATGGATAAACATTTTAATTTGAAAAAAGAAAAATGATAAAAAGTATTATAAATATATAATAATAATAAAATCATAATAATAATAATAATAATAAATATAATTAATACTTACTTTTGTCAACTTTTTTCTTTTTAGAATGAGCTTAGCTCTACAAATTAATTAGCGTGTGTCAATTTCACTCTAAAAATGAACCGCGTTAATTACGGCTAGTATTGCGTTCCATAGTTGCGGCGAAACTAGCTACGGCAAAAAAGGCTTTCTTACTTTTAGCAAATGAAGGACTTTTTTCCAAGTACATATGAGGTCGACGTATACAAAGTTGTATACGACCTCAGGTCGTATACAACTTTCGTCTTTTACGATTCCTAATACTTCGGGCTATATTATATTAAAATATTTTGAAAAATTTAGAACACATATTTTCAAAAATGTTTTTAAACATTTTGACTAACCGATAAACTCGATCAAATGAATAAATGTCTCTGAAAAAAAAAATTATTTCGTAAAACTTTTTTTTGGGCATTTCAATAAATCACAGTATATTTTATTGAGAAAAGGTAAAAATAAATTCAAAACATAATAATATTGCTTTTATTTCCACTTTTTATTTGTGCATTCACGGACCAGTTTACTAAAATATGTGGATGTAAAATTTAATAAAATTAATCCAATGTGTTTTTTTAAAAACTTTAGTTTTATATAAGAAAAAAACCCGCCGGACCTGAATATATTTCGTTCAATATTTCATAAAATGAAATGGGGGGGTCACGTAGAAAAAATATTTTCCCTAATATATTTTAGGAAAACAGCATTTTAAAGATATATTAGTCCTATAGTGAATAAGTATTGAAAATTTCGTGAAGATCTGGTCATAACTTGATTTATGCGAGATTTATTAAAAATATGCCTATCAGAGCGCGCAGAAATGCTTATACATAAGAACGTTATTTTAGCACGTAAAAAAAGTAAACAACATTTTAACTTCACATTTTCATGAGTTTCGTATGCTGGAAAAAATTCTAAAAAATCATCAGCAGTTTATTTTATGTATCCTCTTTTG
The DNA here is from genome assembly GCA_963556195.1 of Sepiola atlantica. Taxonomy (NCBI): domain Eukaryota; kingdom Metazoa; phylum Mollusca; class Cephalopoda; order Sepiida; family Sepiolidae; genus Sepiola; species Sepiola atlantica. The sequence continues at coordinate 135,092,335 of OY744525.1, forward strand.
AATGGTAAAAAAGTTTTGTTGATAATCTTAATCTAAATTAAAGTTACATCGTGTTACATATTGGGGGGGGGGGTAAATAGTTCACAACCAATGGGAGGTCCCTAACGTTCAGCATGTCATAATCTTAAACATTACAATTGTTGAACTACTGCATATTGGCCTTCCGATAAAATTACATCGGTCGGGAGACGACGTGTTTACTTCTTTCTTCATAAGTCGCTAAACTGTCGTGGAATTAAACAATGCTTTTAAAACGAATTTTAGTTAAGTGACGATTACATTTTAATGCACCATGAAATAATTTTAAATTCACTATTATTCTCTTTAAAAGAACATTATTTTCCTAAAGATTGCGATTTTTCATCAGTTTTCGTTTTTGTCGTCAACATAAATGTCAAAGATTATTTATTTTTAGTAACTGTGATTATTTATTTTTGTCAAATAAATTATTTAAAATAAAATTAAGAACAAAACACATTATATTTTCGTAGAAAACATAACACCTATTCGACTAACCAAAACAGGAAATTTTTATTATCAGAACCAATTTCGAACGGACACCGTTTCCGGTTAGAAATAACTTTGCTTAGAATTACTCGTACTTAAACTGTGCCAGAAGGTTGTATATTTTTTCGATTGTAGTAAAATAAGATAGATTATTCCCATATTTTGTATTTTATTTTTTTATTTATTTCATGCACTGAGCAAAAGGCCCTCCCCCCCCCCCATCAAAACATAGCCGACGAAAACGTCCGCGATTTATAAAATAACTAAACAAAATTCTCTAAAACTAAATTAGAGTTAAAAAATATATTTTTGGAAATAATGAAAAAGAAATTCTTTAGGAAATTATCACAAAAAAGTAACATTATACTTACTTTGAAAAGATCAGCAGTGAATAGAGGTGTAAACTTCAAGATGGCAATCTGAAAAGCAGCTTCGCAGAAAACTACAGAAGTAAATAAATAAATAAATAAATAAATGAAATAAAGAGAATCTTTTTGACAATAATGGCGATCTATTTTAGGAGTAAAGGTCAATTTATTTTTATTTTAATTATTTAAATATTGGACTATTTTAATAATGGCAGATGATGGGCATCATCTCGCATTAATTTGATATTAATATAAAGAAAACAACAACAGAACGCCATTTTGAATTGACCGAGACTGCTACACGTCTACAATTGTTTCCCGAAGAAAACATAAACGACTTCTGCATTTATTTTATTGTTACACTCTACAGCTTTTTAACCAGACAAAACCGATTTTTCGTTCGGCTTTGTTTAACCGTTTATGTAAACGGCCAGAAAGAAGACGAAGCGCTTATCCAATCAGAAGGCAAAGAAGGAGACGCCAAGTTTAATCCTAAATTGGCAATTGTCAAGAATTTTCAACAGACAAAAAAAAAAAATGGTGAAAAAAAGGTAAAAAAAATATTGTAGTATCCATATTTTGGGAGGCTCTGCGCATGCGTCAGATTCATTCATAAAAAAGTCGTAGTGAGTGATTCAAACCAGCGCATGCGCACACAATTCAGTTTGTAGGAAAAAAACGTGTTTCATTTTTTTGTTTTAGATAAAAAAAAAACACGTGTTTCTTTCGTGTTTGTTTTCATTTTCAGTTGTTTTTATTCCTAACACCTTTCGTTTTCTTCACTTTTAGCGTGTTTATTTTCAGCGATAGTAACTTAATTGTTAAAAATGCCCACTTTTTGTTTTAGCGTGTTTGTTCTCATTCTGTTTCCTCTGCGCATGCGCTGGTTTGAATCACTCACTACGACTTTTTATGAATGAATCTGACGCATGCGCAGAGCCTCCCAAAATATGGATACTACAATACGTTTTTACCGAAAAAAGAACAAAACAATTAGTCAACAAATAACTGTTACCAAAGGCAATAAAAGTAGGTTAGGTTTAGTAAGGGTTAGTTTACAGTTAGGTCGGGGTTAAGTTAGGGCTAGTTTAGGGTTAGGGTAAAAAGTACGGTTTGGGTTGTCTGGACACAAAAGCTGGACCAGTACCGGAAAGAAACAAAATTTAATTAAACTTTCTTGTGAAAACAAAAATGAGTTGTTTAATTAAATTTTTCGTAAAAACAATTTTTTTTAAATAAAAATAATCATACGGCGAGTATTTTCCTTGTTTGAAATAGTATTTCATTATTTCTTTTCTGTTAGAACGACGCCTCGTTTGGATTTTTACGCCGATTCGTTCTCAATCGACTTTTCCCTGCTGTTTACGCAGTTCTGCGTCGGCAAAAGTCGGCTTTGTCTGGTTCAAATGTTGTACCAGTATATAAATATACTGTTATATTTAGAAATGTGAGAAAAGACTTTTTAAAGTTGAAAAAAAAAAGTTCTTTTTAATGATTTTTATCTTTAAGTTTACTCAGTTTAATATAGAATGACTGTTCTTTCAGGTTCATTTTAAATAAAAACTGTTTGATTGTATTATTTATTTATTACAAAACAAAACATCGCTTTATCCTACTACCAAACCTAAGTCCGAGGGGAATGCCCCTATTCTGATTCTGTCTTATAAAAGACAATTTATTCGGCAATATACAATATTAGATACGATATTATTATAATATTTAATTTGGTAGATATTTTAATTCGATATTTAATTAAAAAAAACTATTTGATTATATTTTTTGTTTCTTACAGAACGAAACATAAGGTAGGGGTGGGGAATAATTGGTTAGTGAAGAATAATTGATTAGTGAAGAATAATGGGTTAGTAAAGAATAATTGGTTAGTGAAGAATAATTGATTAGTGAAGAATAATTGGTTAGTGAATAATAATGGGTTAGTGAATAATAATGGGTTAGTTAAGAATAATTGGTTAGTGAAGAATAATGGGTTAGTGAATAATAATGGGTTAGTGAATAATAATGGGTTAGTGAAGAATAATTGGTTAGTGATGAATAATTGGTTAGTGAAGAATAATGGGTTAGTGAAGAATAATGGGTTAGTGAAGAATAATTGGTTAGTGATGAATAATTGGTTAGTGAAGAATAATTGATTAGTGAAGAATAATTGGTTAGTGAATAATAATGGGTTAGTGAAGAATAATGGGTTAGTGAAGAATAATTGGTTAGTGAAGAATAATGGGTTAGTGAAAAATAATTGGTTAGTAAAGAATAATTAGTTAGTGAATAATAATGGGTTAGTGAAGAATAATGGGTTAGTGAAGAATAATTGGTTAGTGAAGAATAATGGGTTAGTGATGAATAATTGGCTAGTAAAGAATAATTGGTTAGTAAAGAATAATTGGTTAGTGAATAATAATGGGTTAGTGAAGAATAATGGGTTAGTAAAGAATAATTGGTTAGTGATGAATAATTGGTTAGTGAAGAATAATGGGTTAGTGAAGAATAATGGGTTAGTGAAGAATAATTGGTTAGTGATGAATAATTGGTTAGTGAAGAATAATGGGTTAGTGAAGAATAATGGGTTAGTGAAGAATAATGGGTTGGTGAAGAATAATTGGTTGGTGAAGAATAATGGGTTAATGATGAATAATTGGTTAGTAAAGAATAATGGGTTAGTGAATAATAATTGGTTAGTAAAGAATAATGGGTTAGTGAATAATCATTGGTTTGTGAAGAATAATTGGTTCGTGAAGAATAATGGGTCAACTCGCAGATTTCTTTTCTATTATTCTTAACCCAAAGTATTAATGGCTGATGTGATACCGACTTTAAATTGCACCATCATTAGCAATGTTAAAAACTGTATGCTCTCTTTCCTGAAGTTACCAGCGTTGGAAAATCCTACTGGTTGACTTGTTGAATTTAGATCGATTAAGTTGTTTCATCTACTTCTGAAAAAAAATAGAACTTTGACTCAGAAAACACCAACAAGAAGTAAGATGGTAGACTCTATTTAAGTGTTATAAAGTTTTATTTGAGACTTTACGGATAGAGTTACGAAAAAACAGTAGTAGAATAGAAATACTGTAGCAGTCATAGATTTACTTTGTAATGCGTATCAGTGTCTCTGTGAGATGGTTTGGCCAATCAGCTCACAGGGCGCATTGATATCATTAGTTTCCTTAGGGACTACTTGAACTCCCTTAAGATATGCGGACGATCACCAGACGGTACCCTGGCACCAGCCAGTACGGATCACCTTAACCTCTCTCCTGCCTCCTTGACAATGGACTCTCATGGCGGCCGCTATCTTTGCCTGAATATATTTTAACTTCTTTTTCTTTCGGGATTGTCCTAAGTTTCTTTCTACCTATACCAAACAGTATAGGTAGAAACCTTAAATATACGAATAAACCCCTTTCGTTTGTTGTTGTAAAAAAAGGTTTCGTTTGTTTCCTTAATTCTTTTCGTGTGTTAAATTAAGATAGGGGATAACACATCCTCTATTCTTACAAGACAACGTTTTATTTCAACATTTAAAACAACTTTATTGAGTAATTTTTGTTTTGGTGTAAAAGGTCTTCCATAAAAAATTATTCATATGGTATTACTGGACGAATATTTCATATAATTAGATCCTTCCTATCCAAACGAAAGATCCAGGTTGTCTTTATTAAAAAAAATATTATAAAACATGGTAATATTAAAGAATGTAGAATAGAAAGGCAAATTCTCATTCTAAAATTTAAAACAACTTTATTAAGTCTTCTTCGTTGTGGTGTAAATAAAAGAGAATAAAAGAGAAGGATGTTAGTAAATGGATAAGTCCATGAGTATGGACAAAGACAAAAAGATTAGAGTCCATGTGTTGTAAATAAGTGTCCCGCTAATAGGGAATAGAGAAGAGTTCATAGTATAAGAGAGTCCATACTACACAGGTGTTAAAGTCCGGCTGTGTCCATGTGGGTATGTAGGTATGTGTGTGTGTTACATTGTTAAGTGCACGTCTGTGCGGTCCTGTGGGATCCTTGGGTCTTCTTGTCGAATCCAGAACCAGACCGCCCAGGGTTTTTGGTTGTGTCCCAAGAGAGAAGTTGTGTGATCATATTTCAATGTGTCGCCATTCTATTAAGCACAGCAGAAATATAACACATGTAATGTTTGTGTTTATAAAAGTGGTTATGCTCCAATTATATGGTATTCATACAGTTGTATACTCCTATTATATGGCTTTAATATGCTAAAATATAATTAACATAAGAAAAATAAATAGATCGACTATAGTTGAGGACGATCCAAAGGATGTAGGGAGAAGCGTAACTCCACTTACTCTTGATCCTCACCTTATAATGCTGAGTACTTAGCAAAAAGGTATCAAGTAGCATTGTTTTTGAGTCTTTGGTATGTCAAAACCAAGGATTAAACCCCGGTCTCATAGCCATTATCAGATACTTTATTTATTATGCAAAAGTGCATTATAGTTGCACACATTTTGATAACAGGTGACATGCTCGTTCAGGAACCAATTTATAGGATAAGAGATCAATATACCACTCCCCCATGTAAAGGTAGTAAGTGGAAGAAGGATGTTGTCTAACCGGTGCCAAGTTGATATATTTCTTCTTCCGTCAACAAATGGCTGTAAGAGGTTCGCTGAGCCACAGTTCGCTGAGCCACGGTCGACCTATTTTATCTCAGCATAACATATCTTCACACACAGAAGATAGTTCGTTACTGCTACAACTTATACACCCGAGCTAATTTAAAAAAAGAATCAACACAAATATACCAACCATCCTAGAGTGGCCTAATGGCGTTGTTTAGCGATGACACGTTAGTATACTAAAAAAACTACTTTAATCGGGTTAGAAAGGTTTCATGTTCAATTTGAAGCCCCAATTCCTCATCAGATAGTTGTGAAACTCTCATTCACCAGTCGACTTTTAACGGAGTGAGAGAGAGAGAGAGAGAGAGAGAGAGAGAAGGGATTCTTTTTTTGTATCATTGAGTTTGTTCAGACCATTGTACCACCAGTAACTTAAAGTAATGTCCGTTCTAGTTTCAAGGCATAAAAACAAGGCAGCCTCTATTCCAAATATCCACTAAAATTGTATTAAAATTACCTAGATTTGCAGCAGTATTAGTCCTTTACTACAGGGTGGGCAAAAATAAGGGTCCTATTTTTAAAAATTCATAACTTTTTTATTTATTAATTAAAAAAAATTTTTTTTTTTAGAATAAGTAAAGGACCCCTTCCGAAGCAAGCATGAGCCGTATTAGCCCTAAGGAACGTACCCTCATTTAGAAAACATTATTTTTGCTTAAAAAACTCAAAACAGTGTAAAAAACAATACTTTAGTTTTTGTAAGTTTTAAGAAGTGTTTTTCGGCTAAAATTTGTTTTGTTTATTTCAAAAAATCTCGGAAGGGTCAGTCTACACACACATAAAGTTTGGTGAGTTTAACTTTTATTTTGTGGAAGTTATTCAAATTCAAGTTATTCAAATTTAAAGATAGGACCCTTATTTTGGCCCACCCTGTACAAATGGCAACGGCATCAGCCGCCATTAACAATGTTTGAAATATCTGCTTGACTTGTAAGCTTGATGCTGATTGGAGCAAACAAGTAATTTTATTCTTACTGCCCAATCACAAACAATCTCTTTTTGCGAGTAGAGCACTGGTCCCGAAGGTTATTTGAGTAAATGCACGGCACTGTTCTTTCACTTTAGCCACACGCAGGACCCTACTATGTAATCAGCACATATCGATGAGTTTCACAACCAAATTCCTCTCTTGGGACACAAACCAAAACTCGCCGAGCTGCGGGTTTTCGATGTCAACAAGAAGACTTTAATATCCAAAATGGCAACCTGCTGCACGTGACTGACCTGATATACTTGGACTTTTCAATACTATTTCCACACACACAAATCACATATGAACTCAGCCTGCTTTTAAACTACACCTACGTACGTACGGAACATTTTCCTAACGTGAACTATTTTCCGTTCCCTACAGTAAGGACATTACGGAGAGCAGAAAGTGGACTTGAGTTTACTTTCGGCAGCCTGGTAACTCTCGCTTCCCTTAGTTTGTTATTTGGTCATCACATTTTATGAGCGATATTTCTGATGAAGGGGGAAGAATGGCTTTTTATTGGGTCGGAATCTATACATCTAACACTTATCGTTGGTTTGTTTCTGACTTTTATGTATTTTTTAGCTCATTACATCAAGTGGCTTCATACCTTGTCTGGAGCGACTTCCATAAAAAAAATTTAATTCTACATATTATGAACTCTCGAACCTTTTTCTTCGTCCAGACTCCTGGACGTATCTGATTACTAACACCTTCTTCTATTATTAACGACGATGAAGTTGATATAAATGTTAGAATGAGTTCAACAGATTAATTAAGAATATAGAATAGAAAGACAAAGTCTCGTTCTAACATTTAGAACAACTTTATTAAGGCATATTCGTTGTGGTGTAAAAAGGGAATGAAAGAGAAGGATGATAGTTAATTAATACGTCTATGTATGTATGTAATAACACAAGAAGTGTTTACAAATTATCTATACAAGAGCTCGCGAAAGAAATATTTTTTATAAATACTTAAATTTTTTGAAATAAATTATTTTATATTCACTAGAAGACTTTATTTCGTTTCATTAAATATTGTTTACGTTCCAGGTTTTTGTATTGCTCATGAAGCCATGATCTTTTTTTGTTTCGCTCAAGACAAAAAAATGTTAAGACGTCTTTTTCCTCTATTACTAGAAGTATCGAACACTTTAGTGCTTCATAGCCAGGAACTCCACTCTTGTATCTAGGCCAATGACATCATCAGGAGGATACCGCACCAGCCAGTGTTGGCGCCTTACTCCTTAATCGATAACACTGGTACGGAGGCGCCTCTCCACACTGAACGTTCCAATATTTGATCTAGTGCTGCCTATTGCTCTTTTGTTGCATATATGTTCGTCTTTGTAATCTTATGTTGACGTTTTTCATGGTTTAGTTTCCATAATGGACATCAAATTTCTGTTTCATTCCAGCTAGGATCATCCTTTTTCAGCCATAATCAAAGTGAGGCCTTTTCCATTATTGACTCTATTTCTGTTGTCATTTTCCTTGCTGCTTTTCCTTTAAATCCAAATCGATTTTTAACCCGGTACTGAAAACGTTTTTTCAGTGTAACCTCATACTTCTATTCCAATATTTTAATATTCAAATTTATATCTGTTGTCTTCGTAATCTTACATTAACTTTCTTTCCCATTGCGATCAAATCTCTCTCGATGTTTGCTTCCAGTTCATTTTTGGTCTTCCTCTTCTTTTTCTATCAGGGTTCCACTGAAGCACTTGGTTTGCAAATCTGACTAGGACCAATCTTAGGTCATGTCCGAGCCAGCCTAGACGTCATTTGCAGAATATTGACGATGCAACCTGTTCGTTAGTGCGGTCTCGTGTAATTCTATCGCTCCATTTGATCCTTACAATCTTTCTAAGACATTTAGAATCAAACACGTCTAATTTCCTCTCTTGGTTGATTTTGAGATGCTAAGTTTGCCTTCCATATAGCAGTGTCTACAAAACGTCGTTGTTATAAAATATGAATTTAGATCTGAGGATAATTATTTTCCAGACTTTGCATAGCTGATTAAATGCTGCTGAGGCTTTTGCTATCCTGCACTGCAACTCGTGGTCCATATTACCTACCTTGTTGAAGGAGTTTCCTAAGTAGATGAAATTGTCAACTATAGCGATTTCTTTTTGGTCGAAAAAGACGTCTTTTAAGTGCTGATATTCCACAGAGAGCATGTCTTAAGTTTTCGTAGCACTGATATACAGACCAGTGCTCCCTGCTTCAGCTTTGACCTTGTAGGTCAGTGGTAATCATTGCTAGTGCAGCAATATCATCTGCAAAATATAGATCAGAAAGTTTATGATATTTGATCCACGTAATACCACGACACAATTCAAGGGCAGATAATTTGCAAATTATCTGCCCTTGAATTGTGTCCAACGAAACTAGATGGGGGCATACTCATCGAAGCGATTGCTATAATACGTAAAATTGAAAAATACTTGTAATTAAAATTCTAGTTGATAATTTTTCCTACTTTTTTTACAAAAAATACTCGTAATTTTGTATTTTCTACTTTTTTCACAAAAATACTTGTAATTAAAATTCTAGTGGATAATTTTTCCTACTTTTTTTACAAAAATACTCGTAATTTTGTAATTTCTCCTACTTTTTTCACAAAAATACTTATAATTAAAGTTCTAGTGGATAATTTTTCCTACTTTTATCAACATTGAACAATAAAATACCACTGAGTAAGTACATAATATTATTTTCATAAGTAAATAATTTTTCCGTATGGCCGAAGCACTAAACAAGCACCATTTAATACTTACTTAGATTTAACTGCTTTAATACTTGGTCTTAATTTAATACTTGAACTGATACATGTGGACGTCTCGCGTTTGCAGACACGCATAGATGAACGAGGACGACAGTGGCCGCAGACAACACCCGAAAAACCATTTGTCTCAACTTAAAAGATGACTCTTTGCCTTTCTAATAAACAAAGCTACGAGACAGCATCGGTCATCCACGCTATATAAAAATAAGACTTTAAGCCTCACTTAAGAACGTTAAGACATTACGATGCCCCTTCTTTATTTGATTGGTTGTGGTAAATCTATCTTTTTATGATCGTGCTATGCTATAATTAAACGCGTGGCTACATTATGTATACTTCGATTAGCAAATTTCATATAAAAACAATAACGTGTTGTCTTGGCCCAAAATCTGAGGAAAACTAGTTTGAATGGTAAAGAAATATTGGTACATCTGCATTTCAACCGTTACTTGGACTTAATTTGCTTTCCTCTTTTAGAGGCAGGGGCAGACAACGAACCGGAAGTAACCGAATTATATGTTTTTATTGAAAATGACATTAACAACGAAGAATAATAACAGCGAACAATGTATCGTTATTGAATATGAAAATATTTTATGTAATAATTTAAAAATTTATGAAAATAATGAAAATGTGGTTCTTTTTATTGTATGAATTAAAGCTTTCTTGAAATAGTCAAGTGATTTTTAAAACGAAAAATTATTATTTTAATGAATAGTCAGTGAGTTTTCTTATTTTATGAATTAAAAGTCTCAAAATAGTCAACAGTGATTTTTAAAATGAAAATTTATTATTTTAATGAATAGTCAGTGAGTTTTTTTATTTTATGAATTAAAACTAGTCAACAGTGATTTTTAAAATGAAAATTTATCATTAAAATGAATAGTCAGTGATTTTTTTTTATTGTATGAATTTTATTGTATGAATTTTATTGTATGAATTTTATCAAAATAGTCAAGTGATATTTTAAAACGAAAATTTATAATTTAAAACGAAAATCCAACAAACAGTCAACATTCCGGTTGACTCGGTGGAATGAATGGAACTCTTCAATTAATTAGTCCAAGTCACGGGTGAAATGCAGAAGTGCCGAAATATTTATTGAACGCACGTGTTCGATACAAAATGAAAGATGTTAATCAACGTGAAAACTCGTTTTCTGCCTAGCTAATAGGCCAGACGAGGTCAATGTTTTTCTCGTATACCAGCTGGTCAATTACAAAAGGCGATGTTCAGATCAGAAGTTCCCCTTGCCTATCAGTTCCGAAAGAGAGCGCTGCAGAAGATGAATACCCTTTTGTAAAACGCCAACTGTATCATTCACACGTGTAATAGACAAATATTGAATATTAAATCTATCATATATAAGTCAGTTTCCGTATAATTATCGATACAGCCAATAACGTCGGTGTAAAATAGACGTTTACATAGATTTTTTTTTCGATGCTTCGGAAGAGAAAATACATGTTTTGTTGGTGAAACTAATTTTAGGTTTGTTAGTCGGGGTTTAAATCGCTGAAAAAATCAAAAGGGCGAACTTACTTGTAAGAGTAATACATCGGGTCGAAAATGACTTCAATAGAAATGTTACATAAACAAAAAGGGATCAGCATTCTTCCAAGAAATAATAACGGCTCCACAACTAAATAGATATGAAGTTTTATTTGCGGGAACACAGGGGAAAAAAATGAAGGTTATACAATGGGTTGATTGATGTTGAAAAGATGAAATATAGTTATCCTGGAGTTTTTCGACTCGTTTACCGCAGGTACGGTAGAGAGCGCCGAATATACATCTTATCCATTTTGAAATAACACTCAAACTGAATCGTTCTGTTCATCATGTTGTTTTGTTCTCATGCCAAGACGATTCGTCATGGGCGTAGGCATGTTTCTTGTCCATGCGCTAAAGAGGCGATAGTTACATAATCGCCAAGTCGAATCACAGTTGACTGCCGGTCACGTAGACCAATACAAAATAGATCGCTCCTGCCACTGTTACACATTTATTACTTCATTGCAATCGAGGAATCGCACACGTTCGTTTTCAAAAGAAATCCTTGTTTATCGTGATTTATTGAAGATAACATATATTTTTTAAATTATTTTTTTCATTGATTCATCTGTAGCAGTCATAAATGATGACTTGTTTTCTCCCTCGATGGCAGGAGAGAGGAAAGGGGTGTCTTTCCACGTAGCTTCCGTGGAATCTCTCTTCTTATTGCCCGTGATTCAAAAAGGGGCTGAAATAGTCCTTGTGAGTGATGAAATAAATACGCCTTGCAAATTGATCTTTAAGTGTGTAACCAAATCACCTAACAGGGACAATTCTCCGAGAGAGAAAATAAATCACTATATATGACTACAACGCGTATTTCGGTACTTGCAACAGTGACTGGCGTTGATATTTCTTTGTGTGCGTCTGTAAATCGGAAGCTGCTGTTTCTGCCTATGACCGTGCTATGTGCGCGTGTGTGGGCGTATTACACGACCACCATTATTGCTACTGCTGTTAATATTTCTTTTTTCAGCGCCAAATTTTTTTTATTGTTCTTTATCTGTTCGCACTGCTTTGATGCTTTCCTATATTATACTTATAATATAACGAGCACTTTCTCTGTCTGTATGTTTGTCTGTCTGTCTGTCCGTCCTGGAGAATTTTTGTAAACGTAAGAGAGAGGGAGGGGGCTCGAGTAATTACTATTTAATTAATTACTTTTTTCAAGTCAGCGTTCATAATATTTGTATACCTTTAGAATTAGAAAACTATTAATTAATTAATTTACATTAGATAACATTAAATAACATGTAAACAAAGAAGAACGAAATTTCAAGACGAGACTGCGATTAGAACGGAAAACGTGTCAAGAAGCTTACTTAATCTAATACTTTTTCAACTTCCTTATATACTGTTACAAAAAGTCGCTCAGGCACTAGACGGGTTTTGCTATTTACATAAGTTCGTATTTCACTTTACTTCTACATCTAACAATGACTGATTCAACAAAGCATAATGAATATTCATTAAACTTAACAACTGGTGTAGTAAGCAGTGGTGCGTAGAGGTCTTGTGATGCATTCGTGATACCCGGGGCCAACTTCTTGATTGTATGCCCCGAAGACTCAGGTCTGTCCTAATACTGAGAAATATTAGGATTAATGTGCGCAAATGAACTTATTTCACTTGTACACCTTAAAGTTAAGTATCTCGACCATTCCGAATAGCAGCAAACCCAACCCCTTCACTGTAGATGTCTCCAATGTCGGAAAACCTAATACTCTAATAGCTTCTTATTTTGAATCGATTGCCTTTAGAATTCCCTCAATGCTCTCGGTTTCCTTGACTGTACCAACATGCAGAAATTAAAATAAAATGCGAACAACTATCTTGCTGTACAATTCCCCACTTAGAATGGGTTCTATAAATCTGGGCCCTCGTCACATAAGATGCTCATGTCTCAGTAGCAATATGCTTTCTTTGGAATGAATAAAGAAACATAGAAAGAAAAGAAAGCGAGATATTTTCAATATGCCTTTAGCCCAATTTGAATACCACATCACCCCGATTCTTAGTATGCAACACTCGCAATGCAATGCACAAGTTCAGGTAGGTGCTAACTAAATTATTCAAAATAATGTAATCTCAAAGAAAATCAAAAACAGTTCTTAGCTTTCATTGTTTTTATTTCGGATATGCAATTCTTGTTTAGGAATTGAGACAAATTTCGTTCATCTCATTAAGTAATTCTTTTATTCAATGTCAACCGTTTTCGTGTGAAATCGTTCACAGTACATTTCAGACTTCCATTTTAAACTGCATTTAAAAGAGAATCCCGAGGTAAACATGCACTAGGCTGTTGCATGTTTAGTGGTTTGCATGTTTGCAATGCATGCGAATAACAGGCTTGCTGCGAGTGAAAGATATTTGACCAAGAGTAGAAAAAACACACAAGAACTTGGAAATATGTCTGGTCTAGAGATTTGACCACCCAGAATTCGATTTGAAAAAAGCAATGGTTCTACAGATACGAGCTTCCCTACAGTAGTTATGATCCACTCGATGTTTGCCAGAAATAATTGCCGTCCAGATACGGGACCTCTGGTAAGTCAATTTGGTATGTCCATAGATCGACAGCTGATTATTCCAATTGTTATTTCTGGCGTGTTCAATGTGATATCTATATAAATTGCAGCAGAGGCAGAAGAACAGTTAATATCTTCTCTGGGTGTCTCACAGTCAGTTAAAGTGTGTGTGCCTTTCCAAGCAAGATGGGCCATGAGCTTTAAGCTTTAAGCTAGGGGATTGTCTTGATTTGCAAGTCTGTTGTTCAGTAGAAGAAAACGAATATCATTGAAGATTACTAAACATAAAATTGTGTTACTTATTTTAAACTGGAATAATTATTTGGAGAGAGAATTTTTCTGTTGCAGCACTGACCGAGAAACTGAAACCGAGCAACAACTTTGGACCATCGCAACGGCCTGTGCAGTGGGTATTTATCTACCTCCCACAAAGTAAAATGTGACACAAGGTCAGAAAGTGGGATTTGATAAGTCAGCACGCTAGAGGAAGAGAACTTGTGACCCTCAAAAAATGCCTGGGCAGCCCCGTCGGTATTCCCCAGTAAGTGGTGCCTCAGGCGATTAGCAATAAACTAACCCCTTCTTAAAGGGTGAAAAGGCAAAACCTGGGAGGGTGGACCTCCTAGAACTGCACAGGACAGACCCATAGATCGGTGGAAATCAAGCCCCGAAGACGAAGACGATACCGGCCGATAGGGTGTAGTATCCATCGGAACAGATACTACACTTTCATCTCAGCCAAAAGGTCAAGAACGGCCTGTGCAGTAAACACAGACCACGTCCACACCTATTTAATTACTTTCCCACAAATGCAGAGATTAGCGTTAGGGTTAGCGTTAGACGACGTTCACATAAGTGCAGAGGTAGACACAAGGTAGGGTTTAAATGTGGGACAAAAAAATTAAAAAATACATTAGTCTCGAAAGATCTCCCATTCACTTACTTAGTTTAGAACAGATACTACACATTGTACTATTTATTTGCAGGAAATATTTTTTTAATTACATTTTTAATAAATTAATCACAAAACTATCAAAAGTGTTGGAAAAAAGAAGGTCGTTGGTCATCCTCGGTCTAAAGTGATAAAAATGTCTATCCTACACTTAACTAGAGTCACCAAAAAAAACACATTTACTCTAAAGGCTTTCCTACCAAAGATATCCGCTAATTTGAAAATGTTATTTTTTATAAATATGGTTATATATACAAACATTCATTGCGGTATAATGGGGAGTGGGAAAAAGAAAAACAAAAACCGGGTGGTAAGACCCTCCGAACCCTTTATAAATAACAGACGGCCTACTGTTTTCCGATTTGTTCAGAACCAAAAACAAGCAAGCCAGTCTTTCAAATTGGAGTTAAGTCTAAGTAGGAGACAATAGAAAACGGGGGATAGAGTTTGGAGAATGGATGGTATCCTTCCAAGATAAATGCAATTTGGGAGTGGCCGAGGACAAAAAAAATAAAAATAGCAAGTGGACATCTTGGAGGATTTCTATTACTTGAAGCATAACTCATTTACTCGACTAGCTAAGAGACTACACTTACCCGAATGGCAGGGGTTCAACAGAATCAGGAACCGCGTGCACCATACTCGGGCAGGGAACACGTACTCATACTTGACTACTTTTTGTACACACAAGCTTGCTAGTTGTATCCACCTTTTTATTTAAAACCGAGAAATGTAATCTTTTTCTATCACAACTGATCTTGACCTTCAGCTGGTGCTTGAAGAAAGCGATCAGATCGTGATAAGCAAAAGATTCAACATCATCTCTAAGATGGAACGAACACTGTGACCATCACTCGAACAAACAGACTTTGAAAATTAACATTTAAAACATTAGGTGTTGTCAATTTCTGCGGATAGTATAAACGTATGGTGCCTGTACCATGTATGGTATTGGCTTGTGTAACAATTCCCGGATACCATTTGTCTACATCCTTATTAACATGTCGTCCTATCTGAAGATTAGGGAAATCTCTAGTGTTGGTCATGTGATCTTTTTTTATAGTCGCATTACTACTCCATCTTTTTATGCAATGTAATTGGCGTATCTTAATGGAAGGTGTCCAACTAACTTCTTGTTATACAGCAGTTCACCCGCTGATTCTACCATATGAGCTATCAAAGTTGTCCGAAGGCACAACATCGTGTATATGTCATGGTCATTTGATGCAGCTTTCCTGATGGTAGATTCTATTGCATGTATGCAACGCTCTGATAAGCAATTTGATTTTAGATATCTTGGTGATGACATTCGGTTCTCAAAGCCTTATTCTTTTGCGAACTGTTTGAAATTTACTGCACTGTAATGTATGCAGTTTTTGATAATAACATAGAGTGCTCCCTTTGCCTTTTGGCTAGGAGCAAAGTGTAGTATCTGTGATGCTACACTAGATTTTTTTGTCCTCGGTCAGTGAAGAAAAAATCCTTCTAAACTGGACGACATTTTTTTTTCAATCCAGAGTGCATCTTTTTGGGGAGCTATATTTTCCTCACAATAAAAACCGATCTTGTGTCTAACTCTGCCCTCTTGGGGAGGCAAGAAATAGGAACATCTCTGAGATTCTTTATTCTCCAAATATTTGTTTTGTCAGATTAATAACCCTCTGACTTGAGAAATTATTAACTAACTGTGCCAGAAAAATAAAAGAATAATACAAGAAAGTTTTGACTGTAATTACATTTCCAACCGAATTTCGTGCAACCCACTTTCTCTCTGCCTTTCTCTCTCCAATCCAAATCGCTTCCTCCTCCTTCTCAGCTGCCCTCTTCATTTATATCCGCTGATATTCACATATGCAAATCCGAGACCACCATAAAAACCTGCACATATGAAAAGAAGCCTTTTTTTAATCTGCAGACACGACATGCAAAACACCTCATTCTTTTTCCCAGCGGTGAGTGTTCCTCTTTATTGTCACATGTATTTAATCTGAACACAAATCGGTATTTGAAGTAAGAATATACAATTACCATGAAATTTGTAAAATAAGGAGTTGAGTGGTGAGAGATGGTTGTTAAAGATTAACCAGCTTGCAGGGCCCATTTATTTCATATGTCCCTGACTTAAAATTAAGATGTAAATACAAACAGCAGTCATAAATAAAGACTTATTTTCCCTCTCTGAGAACTGGCCCTGTTAAGCGATTTGGTTACACACTGGCCAATCAACATGTTCTAGGAGAAAAGAAATCAAATTTCAAATTAACCTGAGAGTAAAACAAAAACAGCTTTCCTATGCATAATAAAACAATAATTATTACGTATTTTCTGCATCAGCTATCATAGTTATTGTTGGAAATCAGTTATACTAGTATTCTGCTTTATAGGAAGAATTAATTAAAGGCTACGGCTGCCTTTAATCTTAAGTAATCTTATTTGACATTTACTTTTATTCATACTAAACAAGGCATATATATATATATATATATATATATATATATATATAACGAGAGGTAGTTTGCTTGAAGCATTGTGTGTAATATGTATATAGAGGAGTATTAGAAGGCTATCGCAATGCAAGAAATGGAAATATGTCGGCGTTGAGAAGTAAGACAAAAACAAGTAATTATACTTTATATATTTTTTCAAAAAAAAATTTTTTTAATAATTTTTTTTTCTTATATGAAAAAAATATATAGGAAAAAAATGATTAAAATTTTTTTTCTTATATAAAAAAATATACAGGAAATAAAAGTTATTAAAAACTTTTTTTAATAATTTTTTTCCTATATAAAAAAATATATAAGAAAAAAAAATTAATTTTTTTTTTTTAAATATATAAAATCAAATCACTTGTTTTTGTCTTCTCAACGCCGACATATTTCCATTTCTAGCATTGTGATAGTCCTCTGTCTGTCTGTCTGTCTGTATATCTGTCTGTCTTTCTCTCACTCTCTCTCTCTCTCTCTCTCTCTCTCTATATATATATATATATATATATTATTTGTGGTACAAAACTTTATTATTGCTATATACAGGCCATATTTATTTAACATATAAAATTAAAAGATAAGAAAATGTAAGGTCAAGCTGAACCCTTTCGAACATTGATCAAAAGAGCTAGACCGAGGTTAAGATCAAGAGAAAATATATGTTATGGATATTATAGCGAGGGAAAGGACGAAAAAAAATTGAATTAAATCGAAACTACATTAAGTCCGAGAAAGTTTTTTTGTTTACAAATATATATATATATATATGTATATATATATATATATATATATATATATATATATATATATATATATATTCAAAAGTAAATATTAATTATTTTTACCTACATACATCGATGTTTCATGCTTATGCAATCTTCAGTGTAGGGATGTTAATTCACGTCAGTAGGAGGGCTTGAACCTGTTTTTTACAAATCGTCACTGATTTGCAATCGGATATCTTTCCTATCGGCCAGCGAGAATCCACATGATAGTTAGCAAAGGATTTAAATCTATGAATGCCAAATCAGCGAGCGCATAAAAAAGCAGTTGAAAGAAATTGGGTCAGAATCTCGTTTTTTAGCTATAGTATTACTGCTCATTTATAAATTCTCTAAGACTGAACCAATCCTAGTAAAGGGGCTATAATTATATTTTTTTAAGTAAATATTACTTAGTTTTACCTACAGACATCTATGTGTCATGCTTACACAATCTTCAGTGTAGGGATGCTAATTCTCGTTGATCGGAGGGCTTGAAAAATGGGAGAGAGAGAAAGTGATGGACAGAGAGAGGGAGAGATAGAAAGATATAGAGAGAGATAGAGAAAGAGAGAGAGAGAGGGGTGGAAAGGGCTTACACCAATCCAATCCCATGAAAAAGAGTTCTCATGAGGATCAAAATGCATAAGATGGAGAAAATTGCTGATTTTATCATACATGTCTACATGAGAAAGTGTGTCGCCCAACAACGTATCGACTTGTATGGCCACATCACCTAATGCGCTTCAAAGTGTGTCCCACATTGATTTTGATGGCCCAAGGACATGTGGTAGGCTGCTTAAGACATGTAAGAAATCAGTTGATGATTATCTGATCCTAGCGGGTGTCACCAGCGAAATAGCAAGAGACAGGACAAGTTGGAAGTCATTCACGAAACGTCTAACCTCTGAATTAGAGAAGACAATAAATGAACATATTAATAGAACATAATGCATCTGCATTGGATTTTTTTTGTGTCCTGAACACCATCTCGATTGCAAATTATGGACAAAGCCAACTGTGAATAAACGAGTAATCCTTTCTGGGGAGCTCGTGTTCCCTCTACATTTTTAAATGATCAAGCCAGATTTGGCATTGCTTTTTTGAGGAGAGATTTAAAAATCGACAATTGTGTTTTCACACTCAGAAAGGACTGCTGTTAATCAAAGTGTAGCAGCTCTCACTTGACAGGATGTTGTTACGCAAGGACTCTCAATGCATTTGAAAGGTAAAAGATTAAACTAACTTTCGCCTAGAGCTTATTGAGCCCCGGAACAATGACAACTATATTCTCTCTCTCTCTCTCTCTCTGTCTCTCTCTCGCTTATGCTACGATGAAGGGAGATGAGCATTATTACTGTTGAAATCTGTACAAGGCAGACGTGTGCGCACACCAGCCGAACATTATTCGATTTTTTAAATGTTAATTCTTTTCGGCATGAATAAAAATATATTTTTAATGTAAAATGTATAATGGTTGACTCTTGTGATGAGGGTCACAATATTGAAAAAAATACAAAGAATGCTTATCTGATGCTCATCAAATTCTCTGCTAAACAATTATTGTGGTAAGGAAAATGACCACATTAATAACGAAAAATAAAGAAGAAAATTGCAAACTTTTAATTAAAACTATGTTATATTTGGGCTTGTGGATCTCTGTCCCATTTGAGGGTTCTTTATAGGGTGCAGAAACGTATCTGTAATTTGCTTTGCCTACACATTAATAAGAGAAAGTTAAGTAGAAAAAGAAAATTTAAAACATTCAATTAAAATATCCAACAGATTTTCATATAAGTTTTATTGAAACAAATATTTCTGCACTAGAAACTTTATTGTTTGTTTGTATTTAAATTATTTGTTTGAATTTAATTTGTTTTATTGTTTTGTAATTTATCGTTTGTTTTTATTTGTATACTTTTTTATGGAAATTTATTTATTGTTTGTTTACATTTAAAACATTATTCATATATTTTTATTTAATTGTTTGTTCCCTAAATTCATAAACAATTCATAAACAATTAACAATTCATTGTGAATTCTTGTTTTTTTTTTAAATTTTATATTGAAGATCAGTTTCTGTATCAATTGAATCGTGTTCCTTTTTTCCAATACAATTTTTTAAAGCTACTAATGCTTTTTTATGTGCAAATATTAGAAAAACGTGTCATATTATTTCTGCAATGTTAATCTTTAATATAGGAAATTAATTTTTCTTCGAGCTATATCGATTTTATTAATACAGAATTTAAGGCCTTTTGGCATAATATTATTTATTGTTAACGTAAACGATGCTATATTTCCATTAACAAATACATTCATGCCTTTTTTTAGTAAATCCTTAGTAAATAATACATTTGCACTAAAATTTCTAATAAAATATTGGGTTAATTATATTCTGTGATCATGCATTCATAAATACTGAAAAGTTTATGATTTTCTTAGTTAAGGGTTGAGACAAAATGCCCAGTCTGACCGTTCGACAGATTTTGTTTGCGACTTTAGAGCATGACGTCATTTTCCTGTGAACGGGTCTGGTTATATTACGTTGATCATGATCAGTGTTTATTTCAAACAAAGGGATTATTTAAAACAAACAAACACTTTCCCATCGGAGTAGGCAAAAGAATAGGTGAAAATTTATTTAATCTATTACTGATGAATCAAGAAGTGTCCGTTTGGTAAATACAGAGGTTTTATTTCCAGCAAGGCGTGTGCACTAAAGTCGTGTTTAAACCTCCCCATACAGTCAACATAATTGGATGAGAGCTCTGAAGTGTTCAGTTATATACAACTTATGACTATTTGCCTTGCACATAAGCAAAACGTTTATCCTTTCCTAATTTGTAACTTAGTAAAGCAGTTAATAATATTTTATTTTATTTCGCCAATTGACCATTTAACTATTTTATGGTATATACTTCTTGGTCTTGCCAGATTCCAGGATAAGACTTTATCAAATCTGCTGGAGTATTCAGCTTAGTGATGTTACTTGAGGTAGCATCACTAGGAGAAGGTACACCATTCATTGTATGAGACAGTTTGTAACCATGTCCATAAGAACTTAATTGAACTCCGGATACTGTTATTTTGAATATTTGGTCAGAGTTTACTTGTCTCTCCTGTGTATGTGTCCATGTGAATTTTAAGATTGAGAACTCTGTGAAATTGCTTCCCAAGAATATAGTTTAGCTCATATTTGTATGTACAGGAGATTTGGCCAACTATAATTCCCTGAAAATGCAGACTTACCATAGAAAATTATAGTTTTTTATCTTTTATCTTTTATTTTCAATTTTCTTTTCTCTTTATTCACATGCTATTTCAAATAATCCTACTACTGTGTGTTTTCATGTGCAATGTTAGATAACCATTCCGGGAAAATACTTTTCCACATAACATACAAGTATATGGTTTCTCGCCCGTGTGTATGCGCATGTGTTTTGTTAAATTGGATTTCTCTGAAAATGCAGATCTACAAACATTACAAGAATATGGTTTTTCTCCCGTATGTGTTCGCATGTGTGCTTTAAGCATACTATTTTGTGAAACTTCTTTCCCACAAACTTCACATGAATATGGTTTCTCTCCCGTATGTGTTTGCATGTGGGATTGCAAATGGGAAACTTGCTTAAATGCTGACCCACATACTTCACAAGAATGTGGTTTCTCTCCCGTGTGTATAAGCATATGCTTTGTTAAATCATATTTCACTGAAAATGCAGACGTGCAAAGATTACAAGGATACGTTTTTTCTCTCGTATGTGTTTTTATATGCGATTTTAGATTATTTTTCTGTGAAAATGCTTTTCCACAATCTTCACAGGAGTATGGCTTCTCTCCTGTGTGTGTTCTCATGTGTAATTTCAGATGGGCACACCTTGCAAAAGCAGTCGGGCAAATTTCACAATAATATGGTTTCTCGCCTGTATGTGTTCGCATATGGTATTTCAGATGAGCAATCCATGAAAAAGCTGCTCCGCATATATCACAAGGATAGGGTTTCTCTCTTGTGTGTATCCGCAAGTGTTTTGTCAAGGAGGATTTATCAGAAAGTGTAGAATTACACACTTCACAAGAAAATATTTTCTTCTCAGCAGGCTTGTGCATGTCTTCCTAAACAGTACTTCAAAGAAAGTTGGCGAATTTGAAACCACTCCTCTTCTATTATAGTGTAAATCTGTAAATAAAAATGAGATTATGTCAAGACAAATACAAACACTTCATAATATTTACTCTAAATCTGAGTTAGACTAAATTATATTATCATTCACATTCAATGATGAAGTTAATTTGTAGTATCTATTTTCAAGGGACATTCATTTTTTAAATATACTTTTGATATTACATGTTTTAATTTTACATACAAAGGAAATATTTTAAAATTATATTTAAGGTCGATCATTGTTTGATTTCTTCCCTTTCTAATATAATTCTTATGCAAATTCATTCATATAGTTTTTTTTTATTTTTACTCATTTTCTGATGGAAGTTGCTCCAGACACGTTAAAAATCTAAATAGAATGAAAAATGATTAATGCAAAAACAAGAGATGTCTTTAAAAAACTAAGGCTATAATAAATAGGAGGAAAATAATAACAAGAAAGTTCCACAAACAATCAGTTCTTTTCAATTAAGCTACTGGAATAGGAAGATTTATTACAATAAGGTACCTGAACTGTGAATCACTGAAAACTACTAGACCATCAATCCAAACGAGTTAAAACAAAGAAAGCAGGAAATTAATCACAATTCTAAAGAAGACATGTGATAATAGTACCTATTATATATAATATTATTTATGCATATATTATGAATAAACTATATTGTTGTTGTTTTTTCATTCTAATTCGTTTTGTAGTAAGGAAAATAATTTTTCACATTGAATATATTTAATTGCTATAATAAACCTAACCAAATATTATACAATATCCATAAAGAATCAAACCACCCTGAGATATTATTAATTCTATATACCAAATATAGCAAGAAGAATAGTACCTATTATATATATATTAGTACTTACTGGGAATACTATGAATAAACTATATTGTTGTTGTTTTATTTCATTCTAATTCGTTTTGTAATAAGAAAAATAATTATCTGAACCGTGTATCACTGATGATTTAATGAATAAATATAAAATAAATCATGAAATATACTTATATAATAAATATATACTTATATAATAAATAAATATAAATAAATAAATATGAATAAATATAAATAAATAAATATAATACATTATATAATAAATAAGAGAAAAGTTGTAATAATTTTAATCTGCTAATAAATTAAATAATTCAAACCATTAAACATAAAATTGTCTTGCAGTTTGTTTCAAGCATTGTGGATAGTGGGTAAGTTGTAGTTTTTTAAGGCGACTCAAATGCAATTTTTTACTAAAGATACCGTTTGATATGAGGCAAAAATATATGTATGAAATGAAAATATTGAATAATTCAATGATTTTCAATTAATATTTATTAACCAAAAATGTGTATCAAATCAGGGTCATATTTATTATTAATATTTTTCATTTTCGATGTATTACCTTATTTCAAAACGAAATCGCCACTCAATTTGGAGAGTATTTTTACCTGGAAACTGGAATTAGGAATGTTATTGGTTGTATAGCAGTCTTGCAGGAGACTGATATATTTATTTTTTTAATTTCATGTACTTATGCAGTTTACAAACTGGTAGGTTACATAAACCGCCGGAACATGCCAAACGAAAACCTCTGTGTTTTTGTGTTGAAGACACTGTCCAAAGTTAAAATGCCAGCAATCAGTAATAATTAAGGTTAAAAGATTTAAATATAGAATGAAACAGTCATCGTATGGTAATTTCAGCAAAACAATATTTTGACAAAGAAATATAATGAAAAATTAATGGAAAAGTATGACATTTTGTAAGAAACTTTTAAAATTTAGGAAATATTTTCAAATCAAGGAAAAAAAAACACTCATCGTATCGTAAATTTCCTGAATATATAATTATTTTTGAGCAAGAAAAATATAGTGCAACAACTGATAGCAAACAGTTTTTTGTGTAATTCTTTTTGCCAATACTTCTTCAACCCTACCGACTAGGTTAGGTTATGGTATTTTTCTGTTACAGTTAACATGTTTTCTGTTAGGATAACATAGTTATTCTGTTAGGGTTAGGGTGTTTTCGGTTAGGGTAAGATTAAAGTTTTTCTTTTTAGCAGATTTCTGTTAGTGTTAGGCTGTTTTTGGTTAGGGTGATTTGCTGTTAGGATTAAGGTTATTATTTTTTGTTAAAAGATTTTCTGTAGAAGTGGTAACAGGAATTAAAATAAGCCGTGCACTTCCATTAACACCATTTTTTTTATTTCCAATTTGCATCGGAAACTTCTTTTCGCCAAAAGTCAATAATTGCTTCAGGAGACTGAAGCGTCTGTTCCAACTCGATTAGATTCATGCTGACTTTAACCAATTTTCAAAAATTGTGGAATCTTCCTCAATTGTTTCATCATGTTTGCCAATTGTCGGCTGCTGCGATTAGACTGGCTAAGCAGTTTTGGCACCTTCCACCAGTTTACGTGACCAATTGGAAAATGCCGACGCATCGTCGGTTTTAACGCCATCCTTAAACTGCATAAGTACCTTATTTTGTTGTAAATATTTTTTGATAGTTCTTATTTGTCTATAATTATTACTAACATTAGTTTGATTGTCTTTTTAAGTTAATATAGTTTGTAATTACTTCGGGAACATAATTGATCAGTATTTAATTAGGTGTTATCTCCCTTGGTTGGGATTTGTTTTATTTATTTACTTTTTTCTTTTACTTTATAAAATATTATGCTATTTATTGTATTTATTATATATCCTTCTCTACCATATGTAGTGTAGTGACAGACCGGGTATTAATCTATGTTCTAAGCCAAAAGTTAAGAACTCTATTCTTTTCTTTCTTTCTCTCTCTCTGTGCATATTGTTATGACCTTACTGCGGGATGATCGGAAATGATTAGCAATCAGATCGCTACACATATATTTAATTTATTAAATGTCCGTTGGCACGTTGATCATCTTTGGTTAATCGTCGAATGTCGGATTAACCGGTGAAATTCGTCCTGGAGGAATCGAGATAACAAAGCAATAAATGACGGAATACAGACACGAGTGAAATTAAAAGTCAATAAAGATTTTTATAAACAAAGAGAAGAAGAAGATGACACCACGAGAAAGAGTGAGGGAGACAGACGTGTATTTTGGAGAGTGTTTGCAGATGTATGCAACATGAAATTTCAGTCAAAAAATATATATATATTTGTGTAAAAAATATACTGGCAAGAAATAGGCCAAACTTAGCTGTTTTGTCTGAAGTATAATACGGATCAAAAGTCCACGCACATACAATAAAAATGATGACACGAAAATCAATAATCTCCTTGAATAGTAATCCTTGGGAATAAGAATGTTCTAGATTCAATCTGCGATAAGATTGTCCTTTAAGTTCCTGGAATCGTAATCCTTAAGAGTGATAATGTTCTGGATTCAATCTGCGATAAGATTGTCCTTATGTCTGACTGATTTACACAACCGTTCCGCCTGCCTTCTTGTCGCCTTCTTAAATTCACCTCGTGCGTTCTGTTTTTCGCGCCTTAAGACATTCACTGTCTGTCCCACTTCCGTTCGCCCACGTCGCCTGTCCTTCTCAATCTCTCCTCCCTCTCCCCCAGTCAAGCGGCTGCTTGACATGCACGCAAAGATGAAGGTAAAGGAAATCGCACAACAAAATCTTAGAGAGAGAGAGAGACAGAGATATAGAGAGAGTAAGCGCTTCGCCCGACTGACAGTCATTAAAGAGAGAGAGAAATAGAGATATAGAGAGTGTAAGTGTTCGCCTTGCTTTGAGAATTATTTATCACAATATATATATATATATATATAAAAAGAAGGAATGATGAAAATAAGAGATTGCATAGAATTACATACAATTACATGAACTTGATACAGATTTAATTACATCGAAAGTTCAGATGCAAGAAGTTACATTAATCCTTAAACCATGGTTTTTCAAAGATAAAACTCTTCTCGTCAGAGGATCAAATTCGGTAATGTGGTATTTATAATAAATAAATATTACCTAGTTCACTTTGAAAAATTGAAGAATAAAAAACAGAAAAAAGTTGGGGATAAAGAAAGAAATGGGCGATCGGTAATTCCATGCAAATCATCCAGAAATTTTGGATTTTGAAACCCACATCCTCAGATTTTGTTGTAACTTGCACCACAGATAGGCATCATAAAAACTAAGAAATCCTGAAAATTTGAGGATGCAAGTGGTTTCCGATTTCGAGCAGTTTCCGTGTCACATAAATCGTGCAAGATGTCGCCCGGACGACATTTTAATAATTACATTTTCTTGAATATTTTCAGTTTAGAACATGATGTGACGCTGAAAATTCACACAGGTATGTTTTTCAACGCGGGGAACTCAAAAATGGCATCAGCTCTGCTCAGAAATGAAGCCTTCTATGAGATTTTATCAAATTTTGAAATTTTTTACATGTGCACCAATATGGGGCAAAAAATGATGTAGCTGATATGGTAACCGGTCTTTTTCTTTTAGACATTCATTTAGACACTATGACCAAAAATGGTAAATAATACTTTTTTTGCTCACTCACAGTGTCTATTCAAAGTTAGGCCTTTTTCCGAGGGTTCAGAAATACCCTATTGGAGGAAGCAACTAGTTTGAATATGCAAAATCAAAATTTATATAAAATTCACATTGAAATAAGTTTTAGAAAGTAAAAGTTAAAAGAGTCTCACAGTGATAAGATATTTACAATAAAAGCTGACTTCACAACAAAAACCAGCACACGACAACATTATCTACATGGGTTATTCTCACAATTTTAACTGAGAATAAATGTTGAATAATTTTACTTATGACTTATAAGATAGATGAAGTTAGCACTGTTTGTGTTTATTTAATAACTGCATAGCAGTTTTTACTAAGGTAAAAAGTTTCGGGTTGTTAACACCATCCATTGTAAAATGACTGAGCGAAACATCATCAAAATGTCCCATGCACAACGCCGCTTTGGTCCAATGTCACCAGAATCCAATGATTATGCCAATTTTGGCTACTGAGCCACAATAGCTGCTTAAATATTGATCATATTTCTTGTATAACAAAATTTGTCTTTTCCTATTATGCCTGCATTAGTTGGTGGTTAATTTCACCATAATGTATTGCAACAATCCTAAAATAATTTTAAATGAAAAACATTATCTATACCTAATTAAAATATATAATAGTGGTTGGTGCAATTTATTTATTCCATTATGCAGGAAAGAAAGTAAGGCAGCACTTGATTCTCATACCCAGAAATTATCTGTAGAAAATATAGAAGAATTTGAGGAAGGAACAAATTTATGAATATTTTAAATGTTGATTTTCCTTTCAATTCACTGGAAAAATGTATATAAATCTCTTCACTAACTGCTTACTCATCCCCTGCTATCAAACTTAAGTTATCTGATTATCTCTATATATTCTATTTTATTGTTTTGTCTTCAATTAAACAGTAAACAAAAGGAAACAAGATGACTGATGAAGCTTGCTCCGTTGGTGTTGAACTCAATTTGGAATGTCACAAATTAGACTATGATCGTTCCGAAGGAATTGAGAATCTGTCAGACTTGAACAAAGACGTTGTTGCGATGTTGTTGTGAAGAGCTGGACTCAAGAAAAATAAAGGTGAGTTATCAACCATCTGCTTTAATCACAAAAAATATTTTGGAAATGTGTTTGAACATAGAGTTAAGGCCTCAAAGAAGTGCCGCGGTGGATTGTTACAACATAAAAGTAAAGTCAAAGATGTACAGCTGATATCGTTGGTGATGGCAAAAGAGCTGGAGGTGAGAGGATACAATGTAACACCAGGACACATTCTTTGTCCTCAGTGTATGATGAAATATGTGAGACTGATCGATGATACAGACAGGATAGATGCAAACTACACCAGTGAACTTTTGCAAACCCCACAAAAAACCGTGAATATTAGTCTGAAATCCATGGACATTTCTCCTGTCGCTTTACATAGTGTTGCTCTTCATAGTCGTGTTCATAGTGCCAAAAGGAAATTAGAACAAGTGATTGGAACACTCAAAAGCGACCTGTCGACTGTATACAAAGTCGACGCTTAAGAATTAACTGTCAGAATCAGTGCATATTGAAAAAGAAATCAAAGAGAAAAAATTAGAATTGGATAGATTACATGATCTGATGAAGGAGAAATTGAAGAAAGTCTCGACTCCAGATCAAATCCAAATCATGACACTTGCTCCTGATTCGTGGTCTGGTGAATACTGTTCCAAATTCTTCAAGGTGTCAGAGTACGTTGTTCGAACTGCCAGGGAACTGAAGAATGTGAGTGGTATTCTCTCAAAGTCTGTCCCTAAAAAGGGAAATAACTCTCCCCAGAGACAACAGAACTGGTAGTACACATGTTTGAAAATGATGAATACAGCCGTCAAATGCCAGGCAAAAAAGACTGTTAGTATTGCAAAGGGTGTTCACAAACAAAAGCATTTAATACTATGTAACATGCATGAATTGTATGCTGCTTTTAAACAGAAGTATCCCAATATAATTTTCTCAGTTGTGTCCAAGGTGGTGTGTATTAGCTGGATCTAAAGGTACCCATTCTGTTTGTGTGAAGTATACATAAAATGCGAAACGTCTTGTAGACGCCAATGGTTGGGACATCACTTACAATGATTTGATCTCAAAACTAGTTTGTGATTCTTCCAACAAGGAATGCATGATGCACCGTTGTGAGGCATGTCCTGGCAGAGAAGCATTGCAGAAGTTCTTGGATGAAAATCTGGTTGATGTGGATCCAGATGATGAATTTAATTTTAGTCAATGGAACACAACTGACCATGCCATATAAGTACTCGTACAACAACGTATGAAGAATACAAAGATTTCTTGATTGACAAAATCGACAATCTCACACGACACACATATATAACAAAATGTCAAACTAGATACTTGACTAAAAAGAAAGAGAATCTTTGTTCGAATGAGGTTCTTGTCCTTGTAGACTTTGCAGAAAATTATCAATTTCTTATACAAGACGAAATCCAAAGTTTTCATTGGAGCAAGGAATATTACACTCTGCACCGCTTTACTACCGAGATTCCGATGGAACACTGAAGCATCTTTCATTGTGTTTTATTTCTAATGACAACACCCACGACACTGCATTCGTGTATCAAACCCAGACAATTATAGTTCACTACATTAGTGTATTATTGCCCCATGTTAACAAAATAACTTACTTCAGTGATGGCTGTGGGGGTCAATATAAAAATTATAAAAACTTCATAAATTTATGTCTGCATAAACATGACTTTGGGATTGATACAGAGTGGGTTTTCTTTGCTACAAGCCATGGAAAATCCCTTTGTGGACGAATTGGTGGTTCAGTAAAATTGCATGTGGCTAAACGTCCTCTGAATAATCAAATCCTGGATTAAAGAGCCATGCTAGAAGTCTGCCTGGAGATGTCTGCAATCAAGTTCTTTGATATTAGTATGGAAACTATGGAAGAGGTGAGAAAGTTTCTTGAGGCAAGATTTGCCAGGGGAAACAGTACCAGGAAGCAGAAGCAGCCACTATTTTGCCCCGTCGTCAACATCGAACATTGGTCATAAGCTGACCAGCGAGGATGAATCATATACAGACAACCATGATTTTAATTTGCCATCAATTCTTGAAATCTCTGACATTTCCCTAATGCAATATATAACCTGTGTTTATAATTCTTTCTGGTGGATTGGCATTGTGAATGAAATTAATTCAGAGGAAGGTGATGTAACCGTCAAGTTCATGCACCCTCATGGACCACAAAAGACATTCAATTGGTCGCAAATTGATGATACTAGGTTTGTTCCAATCAAGAAAATTATTTGTGTTGTCTCCCCAACAACATATACAGGAAGAATATACAAGATAACTGATGAGGAGTATGAAAAAATGATTTCTGTATTTCAGTGGCATAAAGAAAATAACAGTATGTAGATAATGTTGTCATATGCTGGTTTTTGTTGTGAAGTCCGCTTTCATGGTAAATATCTGATCACTGTGAGACTGTATTACCTTTTACTATTTAACTTTTACTTTCTAAAACTTATTTCAATGTGAATTTTATATAAATTAAGATGAACGGTCCCTCCAACTTCATTTAACATACCCAAGCTAGTTGCTTCCCCCAATAGGGTATTTCTGAACCCTCGGAAAAAGGCCTAACTTTGAATAGACACTGTGAGTGAACAAAAAAAGTATTATTCACCATTTTTGGTCCAGAGGTACTTCATAGTGTCTAAATGAATGTCCAAAAGAAAAAAACACGTTACCATATCAACTACATCATTTTTTGCCTCATATTGGTGCACATGTAAAAAATGTCAAAATTTGATAAAATTTCATAGAAGGCTTCATTTCTGAGCAGAGCTGATGTCATTTTTGGGTTCCTCGCGTTGAAAAACATATCTGTGTGAATTTTCAGCATCACATCATGTTCCAAACTGAAAATATTCAAGAAAATGTAATTATTAAAATGTCGTCCGGGCGACATCTTGTACGATTTATGCAAAACGGAAAATGCTCTAAATCAGAAACCACTTGGAGTTGCATCCTCAAATGTTCAGGATTTCTTAGTTTTTATGATGTCCACATGTGGTGCAAGTTACAACAAAATCTGAGGATATGGGTTTCAAGCGCTGGATGATGTGACATGAAATAACCCTGATATGTAATAAAATTTGTATCAATTTTATGTAATTTTATTCAATTTTTTATTTTAATCTTTCCTTCCTTAAATTTGATTGCTCTACTCAACGTATAGAGCTTTACTTTATCACGATAGATCACTTTACATTACTTCACTCATCGTTAATTCTATTATCATTATTATATACATATATATATATATATATATATATATATATATATATATATATATATATATATACATATATATATATATGGAATTATATTAATTTAATGTCATATAAATTTCATCAAATACAGAAAACAAATTTTCATAAATTCCTCAAATAGAAAGTCTTTAATTGCATACAATTGTTTCGGCTTTCATTTACCAGATACATATTCATAAAATTTATCTATCTCTATCTCTCTCTATTTATATATTTATCCATCTATCTATATTTATATATCTATTTATATATATTTATCTATCTATATATATTTATCTATCTATCTACAGGGTGTTTCAAAAGTCTTGGGAACATTACAAATGCGTATATCTCATGAACTATTCCAGGTAGAAAAATGAAACTGGTGCTATTTTAAAGCTTGCTTAATCAAGTTTTTGGTCATACTAATGATTTTCGTGTTATCTTTCCAGGTGCAGTAATGGCGTTCTCTAAACAAGACAAGGCATTTTGCGTC